>OU015748.1:33210795-33245638 GCA_907169655.1 Acomys percivali | reverse complement strand
TGTGTGTGTGTGTGTGTGTGTGTGTGTGTGTGTGTGTGTGTGTGTGTTTAGTTTTATTCTGGCTTGAGATTTTTATTTGCCTGATCCTTTTTTTTAATGATATTTTTAAAAGATGTATTTATTCGTTGTATATACATTTTGTGTCTGCATGTACACCTGCATGCCAGAAGAGGGTGCCAGGTCTCATTATAGATGGTGGTGAGCCACCATGTGGTTGCTGGGAACTGAACTCAGAACCTCTGGAAGAGCAGCCACTGCTCTTACGCTCTGAGCCATCTCTCCAGTCCCCATATATTATGATTTTAATGGTTTTGAAACATTCGGCTATGAAATAACTTTGGTTGGTCATAAGCAGTATTGTGGTCTTGTGTGCTACTTAAGATCTCTGGACCTCAGTACATTCCTTTATAAGTGGACTTGATAGTAACTGTTTAGATTGTTCTTCAAATATTTTTCAGCAATCTGGAATGAGAAAGACAATTTAATATTATGCAATAGGAGACATCCATACATCGGCATGCCACTGAAACAAATATTTTATGAGGTAGAACTTTCAATAATCACATTGGATACATGCCTGATCCTTTTTTTTTAAGGCAGGGGGAATGCACTAGGATGTAAGAGAGGTGGGAGAGAATGGGGAGGACATGAGGGAAAAAAAACCTTGACCAGAATATATTCTATGGAAAAATTGTTTTCAATAAGACAATTGTCTATGATAAAAAACAAACAAACAATGAACAGTAGGCGAAGGTAGTCTCAAGTGACAGTACCTACAAATTCAAAATGTGAGGGCAGACTAAAATACATAGTCCTGTCTCAAAGCAAACAAACCAAAATAGTGGGAAAAAAACTATTTTATATAAATATTAATTAAAATAAAAGTTTTTCTGTGGCTAAAATATCAGACAATGGCCATTTTAGAGTTGAAAATATTGTCAGGAGTAAAAATAGTCATTCCTTAATTATATAGATTTAGTTATTCAGTGAGACCTAAAATTCTAAAGTACATAGATTTTATATCTGAGTTCAAAACACATAAACCAAAAATAACATTATTTTTGTATCAATATACAGAATTTTATACTAATGAATTAAAAACATTTGAGAATGGCAATAGTTTTATAGTTGAAGAACAGAAAGTAGAAATTATTATAATTTAATAAAAAGAAAAATGTAATACATTGAATTTGTTAAAGCTTAATCAGTGCATAAACATATGTTTTCTATTTGTAAATATATTGGAAAAGCTGAAAAGATGACATTGGTTTCTGGTTTACACATAATTATAAAAAAAGAGCAAGTTAAAGCAAAGCAAATAAAAACAAGAAATAATGAAAGAAAGTAATCAATAAGTCAGAACTGTTTGTCACAATTTTTCTAATAGTGCTGGTTTTTGAGGTTACCTGGGTCTGAATACCTATTGTTGTGCTTAGAAATTATAAATGCAAGGATTTTGATAATAAAAATTTGGCTAATCAAGAACAATACTGTTTTCATCTTTCAATCTCCCACAGTACCTTAAATAGTGTCACATACATTATTTTAGGTCAATAGTGTCTGTTAAATGGATCTTTACTGACTTAATATCTATATCCTACTAATGCTAATTCTGAAGCCATAGATTTTGTAAATACACTTATTATAGGACTTATTTTTTAATAATTAAAATGTTAAATAGGAGAGTGGTAGTAAACAAGCCGAAAACTTCAATAGAAACAGTTTGTAACAATATTTCACTTATTAAAGCTATTTGAAATGTTCAAAGAGAAAAACATTATAAGTTCATGAGAGTTCAACATTGGTTTGCCAAGATTAGTAGAAAAAGAACATAGGCAAAGGATATTAATTAGTAGTTTCTAAGCAGTTAACAAATTGAAGCAGCAATATAAGATGAACTACATTCATTTATGTTCTTGTTATAGCTACTGCAAAAATAAAAATATTCATGGTGGCAGTGGTAAAATATTTGCCATGCAAACATGAAGACGTGAGTTTAGCTCCAGCACCAACCTGAAGCCAGGTTTGATAGCCTGTAGCTCTAACAGTAAAACTGTAGGGCCTCATTGGCCAGATGGTTTAGCTGAAACAGCAAGAAATAGGGTCACTGAGAAATTTTGCCTTAAAAATAGCATGCAGTGGTAATAGAGGAAGTCACTTGATTTGGACATTTGGCACGCACATACACAAACATGAGCAAGCTCATGCACACAGATGCATGCACACGCACACACACACACACACACACACACACACACACGCACACACATAGACAGACACAACCAAAGGTGATGAGTCATTTTGAGTATTCATCAAATTCATGTATCATTGATGGGGAACATGAGACTGTTAGATGTGGGTAGTGAAATATTTGAGAGAAGTTTGAACTTGAACATATCCTTTGGCTAGTCAAGTTACCATGAAGAAAATGGTAATGCAGGTTACAACCTTTTCTTTGGATTCTTTAGTTGAAATTGCATTATAAATGTATCCACTGGGACTTGGATTCCACAATCCACTTATCTCTGCTTTGTGTCCCATTGTGATTATCTGTTATGATCTTTATTTACTGAAAGAAAAGCTTCTTTGATAAGGGATAATATCAATCATCTGTGCACATTAGAATGAGACTTAAAATATAGTTCAGACTTATGTAGGTCTACCAAAGTAGCAGTAATAGATTCTTCTTAAGGTCCATGACCTCAGTAGTCCTGGGAAGTTGGCTAGGTTTCACATCTCCATCATAGCACTGCACCGAGAGCTCAGAGAACATCATGGAATGGAAGGTGTATGTGTTTAAAAGACAGCATACTAGGAACTCTGCTGAGAAACATTCTTTCATAGAAAGGGCTGGAGAAACAATATCTGAACAAGGATGATTTCAGTAGACACAGGGAAAGGAGAAAGGTTTGTTACATCCATGCTCACTTAATAATCTCAGTGACATATTCTGCCACCATATTTTTTCTTATGCAAAGTTATGACTTTCTTTGTATAACATTGATGCTCATGAACTATGTAGAATAGGTTAACAAGCTACTTTTTCCACCCTACCATCCACCTCTCTCTCTCTCTCTCTCTCTCTCTCTCTCTCTCTCTCTCTCTCTCTGTGTGTGTGTGTGTGTGTGTGTGTGTGTGTGTGTTGAACTACTCCATTAATGATTTATGCAATTTCTCTAACAGTAGCTCTTTAAACATCCTCCAATAAGAAGAACATGGAGAGCCTAGAGAAATGGCTCTGGTTTTGAGAGTGTATTGCTCATGCAAATGCTCTGAATCCCAGCAGTCCTGAACTAGCTTTGTAGACCAGGCTGGCCTTGAACTCATAGAGATCTAACTGCCTCTGCCTCCCTGAGTGTTGGGATAATGTTTTTGCAAGTCAAATGAAATATATTTTTATGTTCTTTTTGCCCAATAAAAATAAGTTGACTTGGAAGATTTTTTAAGATAACAGGTTTGTTTTTTCACAAATTTTACAAACATCTTGACTTTATACCACAAAGATAATATCTTTAAAAGAGTTACTTGGTCTAGGTTTGTAGATAACAATTATGTTTCTCTGGTTACAAAGAAAATGAAAATAGATCAGATTCACAGCATTTGGTTCATTAAAATCAAACAGCATTTATCTGAGGCAAGAATTATTCTTATTTTCAGATACCAATAACTTTATTTTATCCTTTTAAAATATAGTATGTCTCTCGTGTTCTCATTTTGAAGCAACTGAAATCACAATTAGTTACTGTGAGACACATCATTTAATTTTAGTTCAGTTCATTTCTTAACAGAGGCTTCACAGCAGGTGAACTTTTCAATAACCGTGTTGAAATTAAGTGTCCCATTGTGCTGTGTTGAAGAAGTTATTTAGTGTTTGTTTACTCACCCTAGGTGTGTATAATTCATTGTTATCTTTGTTTTTATGATTAAATTGCATGCTTCTATCTCATCCTTTACTTGGCTAATTTAAACCAAATGGTACAGTATTACAAAAATGTTTCTTACATACTTATGCAATTAAATTTTAATAGAATATAATGGTGCTTCTATAGATAAGAAATTTATTAAATTTTGTAGAATGAGGATGACATTACAAAAAATGATTGCAAACTCAAGTCAAAATGAGCTACTAAATTTTACACATGGATGTTTTTCTGCCTCGGTAAAGAACCTGCCTTTATATCTAAAGTTGGCATTAAAATTAGAAATGAACCCAGAGTAGGTAATTGCTTTATTTTGTAGCAAAGCTGGTAATTCTCAGTTTTCATACACAATAGGGATAAAATGATGACATTTGTTATCATTTGTCATCCACTGCCTGGCAGTTCCTAAACTGTGCATTGGAAATTCCTAAATTTATAAAAAGAGTAATATGTAGATAGCCTCTACATTGGATTTTGATTATATTAAAATATTTCTCCTGTTAGTTTAAAAATTGAACGTAATTTTTGGTTTCTAAAACAGGAAAAGTTACCTAACTACATCAATGTCTATCAAAATTAATGGTTATTTGCCTGTAGTTCACCTTTACCAGAGGACTAGATGCATAATGTTGTTTTAATTTAAGGCTAGTCATATAATTGTACAAAAAATATTACAGAATTTAGAATTTTTCTTGCTTCTTATAATTCTTTAAGCTAAATAATAAAATTTTAGTAGCTCAAAGTCTAAACGGAACTTCATTTTAAAGCAAAGGAAGGGAAAAAAATCCAATTTTGGCCAAGTCAAAGGATCTAATGCACACACTGTGGTGTACTTACTCAGTGCTTGCTAATTTCTAAGTTGGATATGATCCTCAGAGATTTGTTATTTGCCATCTCAAATTTGCTGAGGTAGCTTTTGAATCAGTAGTATTACTGCAGTGACATAAGCACCAATTTCAATTCCTGTTTTCTCTGTGCGCATCTATGGCACACATCTATTACACTTGAGCATGCACAATGTCCAGAGGCTTAATCTCTTCTCAGAAGGTCTGCTCGGACTTTACCTCATGCATTAACACTTAGGTAACATTTACATTGTCTGGGTACGTTTACCACATTACTGCAGTCCATGTGGCATGGACGGGTTTGTGTCCTTTAATGTCTTTGCTTTGTTAGATTCTTTCCATCTAATTTATTCATTCACTCCATTATTATCTTATTAAAATTCCTCACTAACAGTATTTGATCTTGATGACTAGAATATATTAATACTGAAGTGGTATAGAAATTAAAATATAGAAGTGGTTAGTGGAGTTCTTAATGCTGCAATTTTAGGCAGATAGAATGACAATTGAAGATAATTGATTGAAGGAGAAAAGAGTTAGATGGGTCCAGCGTTTTAAAGATGGAGAATTTAGGCTCTGGAATATTCATGCAAAACTCTATCATAAAGAGTGTGTCTAAGGATGTCAAGAAACAAGGAGGCTAGTGACACATAGACATAAGTGCAAGGAGAAGGAGAGAAGAAATCAAAAGTAATGAAACACTAGCCCAAGACCATGAATGACTTCAGTACCACTGTATGGACTATGGATGTTATTGAGTGCCACTGAGCTGGCCAAGACTGAGATGGATTACTGAACAAATGTTTTGTTAGATTCAAAGACAAAAGAATGAGACCATGATAGAGATACATCAACTAGGAAATTCTCAAAGAGAATATGTTATATCTGCATCCATTACAACAGAAAGGACATAAGAGATAGAAGATGTGCCATTACTTTTAAAAACACCTTAAGCTTTTCTATATACTCGAACCCCAATTTTGTTATGTTAACAATTCTGTTTCTCTTATGCTTCTTTCTTCATAGATCTCATTCATTTCTATGTCATTGGTGAAGATTTCAGTGCTGAAAGTGCATTTACTTATCATGACACTAGAAGTAGAGCCTAGGACTTAACAAATTATGTAGGTCTACTTCCACTGAGCTGAATCTCAGCCCTTGTTTTACTGTTTGATATTCAAGACAATGCCTCACTAACTTGATCATGTTTAGTTTGAGTTTACTGTGTATTGTAGGCTGGCTTTGAACTTGCTATTCATCTGTTATGGCCTCCTACGTAGCTACAAGGACCAACTCAAGTTTCTGGTTATTATTCTGATTAAATGGTTTCTTTTGAAGGGCCTGTATCCATAATAAGCTAACACCAGTAGAAATCTGATACAAATCCATTTCGCTGACCTAATTACTAATGGCCTTTCAACTATTTACTTAAATCTAATTTCTTTCTTTAAACTTTTGGATTTCTAAATACTGTACTATGATAGCCATCAATATACAGTTTTTTGATTAGTGCTGTCTGATTTATAAAATGATAGTCTTTATGAAGGCAAGGGTAATGGCTATGCTACTTATCATACTAATGGCACTCAATAATATTTAAACATTTTCCTGTTGACTTGATATATATATCAAGTCAAATGTAATCATCCTCAATATAGACACCTCAATATGCCTACCATTCTAGTAATTGGCATTCCAAAAGAGGAGAGGTGAATTTGAAGTCAGTTTTGCTTAGGTGGGAGGCAGAAGAACTAAAGTACATTGTAAACAATGTATGAAGAAACTTCATGTGCACAGAAATGAAAACATTTAAAAGTTCCAGGTTCCAGTTCAATGGGGTAAATTTGAGAATTAATCCTGGAGATATATATATATATATATATATATATATATATATATATATATAATAGACTCATAAGATTAGAAAGAAAACACAGCTTTGGAAGGAGTGAGGGACTGGAACTGGTATGGGAACATAATTTGTATGTACAAAAAAAGGGAAAACATGGTACTTTAAAGCTACATATAACGAATGGAGGAGTACAGACAGAAACACATACGAATTCCAAAGCTTTCAACCCCAGTATTTCTGTTAGACTATCCTGTTGTCTTGTTCTCTTTCCTAGGGGGATGGAATCCTGAACAGATTTTAACCTTGCATTTCCTCTGTCCCTCTACAATTAGTGATTATTGAGAAATCTATAATTAGCAGGTATTCAGTAGGGTTGTGGCTGAGTGTTCATTATCAGTTCAGTCTTGTTGGCTTCTCCTAAATATGAATATTACAAAAGCTGCTTTTGAAGGTTGAAGTCACTTCAGGAAGTTTAATCACTGCACATCATGTCATATAGTAGTCATCCTGTGAGTAAATAGTAATTGCGTATGTTATGACATGCAGTTTATAACATTTCAGCAAAACTGGAAACATATAAAATGGTCTAATGTGCTGAAAATTAAAATTTAGTGAACTGAAGGCGATTAGCAACTACGTAGACAAGTCTATTCAGACACCAGAAAATTTCTTGAGTGACGCCTTCTCCCTAGAGGCAGAATCCATTTTAATAATCTGAAAACCCATGGCTTGTAGATGAACAGCCTATAATTTCTAGCCTAGAGTTAAGTGATGTACATTTGATATAGCCTATAATTTATTAATTAATACAATGATACTTTCTCTTGCCTTTTGTCACTGTTGGAAAGAATATGTCATTATGTTCCCATTACCTCAAATTCTGACATCATGACATTTTTATGGAGTTAACAAAAGCTTTAACTGCATAAAATAGCACTTTAGTGTTGACCTCATTTGGAGTGTAAAACAGAAATTAAAAACAAAGTACATAAGTAGCACTGAAAATTTGGCCAGTGCACCTTGTTCTTTCTTGGTATAATAATTGGCATCCGTGGGCCAGGAAGAGTCTTCCTTGCCTTGAAACATTTTTGATAGGTTTATCTCTTACTTTTATTTTATTAGACTATTTGATTTAAACATATATGAAACTTAAAATCCTTTTAAAGCCTTTCTGAGCTGTAAAGTAAGTGGCCTTGAAGGAATATCTTCTTGTAGGACCAGAGGATTCATTCTTTTGAAACATAATCATCAGGAAAGATAGTGTCCCCTTCCTCCTAACTTTAGTAAACACTAATCAGAAAACACGCATAGCCTAATAACACTGGAACCTCCTCCCTTCCCACACGTCTGTCCTTTCTGACTAGCTCACCCTAATTCCTAAGCATCTCTGGCTTTGCTTTCAATTACTTAAGTGCAGTCTATCTTCTCCGTTATAATGATCTCTTCGCTATTGTATTTGTTTGAACACAGTCTTCCTTTCCCTGTCCACTGGCCCCATGCAATGTTTCTTTAATAATAAGTATCACCAGTAACTATTACCTATATTTCTAAGTGTTTTTATATGTTCATCTAATTTTGTGATGAGTGATGGATAGATATTATTATGTGTCCTCATTTTACCACATTCTATTTCTACCTAGGAAGGTGAAATAGGTTTCTCAGGGGAGAAGAGAAAGGAAACAAAAACCAATTCTGCCAGATTTTTTTGGAGCTTGTAATTGTACTCAGGGTCTCACCCAATAGACCTTAATGGCTTCGTTCTTTTTTAAAAAATATATTTTACTAATTTATTCATATTACGACTTCATTTTATGTAAGCATCGATGTTCAGGTGGTATTCTGGTACAAATTCCCCTAAATTATACATGAAGAACAGGTGATACCAGTTTGACTCTCAAGGAGAATGACATGTGTTAAGGATTTACATCCATAAGCACTGTTTCTCACTGCCTCTCTCTGTCAGGGAATTCTGCATTGATAATATAAATCTGTGAAAATAATTGGGAGATTTGTTGTTTAATTTTCAATTTGCTTTGGTAAAGCCATGAAAGACTATGAGGAATGTTATAGCTATATAAAATAGAAAGGCCCTTTTATAGTGCAGAATTGTATTATCATCTTTTAATTTTGTTAGACGTATAGAAATGTTTGAACACTGTGACTAGACAAGAGTTGTAATATTTTTTCAGTTTGTGTGTATGACACTTTCTCAAATGTTCATATAATTTTAAAGATATGAATACATTTAAATTCTACATGCCGTATAGGACTTATTGATCAGTGGTGAGTCACATATATGATGTTGCTATGTAAGATTACAGTGAAGCTGAAAATAGCTGGCCTCACTGCTATCAACTATCACCGGAACAACAAAGCATATCTCATTCCTGATGTGTGAATGCTTATGCTAGTCTATACAAACCTATTGTGCAGCCAGCTCTAAAAAAGCATAGTGCATAAGCACCATGCACTACATTACACCTGCAGATAATCAGTGCTTTACTGGTTATGCCTTTGACATACTTTATTATTAATTGTTACTTAAGGTATATCTCTCACCATACAAAACTGGAAATTTTACTGTAAAGTAGCAAACTGAGCTGTATACCTTGACTGAATGAAAAGGTCATGAGCCAGTGACTGATGTATGTCATCAAGGTTCACTTAGTGCCCCTTGTGATGTTTGTATAATTAAAAAAATTAACGATTCTCAAACATGCTCAGAGTTCAGGGGCACATAGCTGTATTCTGAAATTAACTACAGATTATGCAAGATCTAAGTCTTCTCACTGAAAATTTTAAATAGAAATATTTTTTCTTAAATAATTCTCTGGTAATTTTATTTTATACTCACATTCAATCATTGTGGAAGATATTTATATGAAGATTATACAGTATCCTATTGGATAATGCCTGGAAATATGCACAAATCAATTATCTATAATCTTTTCTGTAGTTGTCTGTTACCATTTTGTAACTGAGGAAGGTAATGTCACTATTAGCTTCAAACAGGTGTGTACATATTTACAGTACTCTTTCTGTACAAAAGCCCCTAGCAAACTTCTTGTTCTGGTCATGTTAAAAATAGACCATAAAATGAGATTGTGCTGCTTTACATTTTGAAATAATGTCCTGTTTGCTCCCAATTATCTTGATATTAAATAAGTATGAATCTTTTGCATATTTTTATGGAAGGACATGATGAAATGTTGGATTTAGTCAAATTAGCTAAGTTCTTAGTTAAAAAAAATCTAAAAACACCTTTAGTACTTTGAGTTGTTTCATTTGGCTTCAGTCCAGGTAGAACTGAGGATGGAAAAAAAAAAACAGAGGCAAGGATGAATGTTTGGTTCTTTTTGTTTGCATTTTATTAGACTGGCATTCACCTAGTCATTTTTATATAAATGTTCAATTGATGTAAATAAAAGTTGGCTGAGTGGTACATTGCTTAAAAGAATTAGTTGGAATAAAAGCTCCAGTGTCAAATCAATTACAATATTTTTTATTTTCAATCAAAGTTAATTGATGCCAGCTGTATGGTCTGGATACTATTTTGCTCTTATGCATGAACAAAGGTGTGGATATTGCTATTTTAATTTAGAAACTGGAATTGCTCCACTATCATTAAGGATCTATGGATATAAAGAAAGTCCTGGTGTATGATGAACAGAGCATAGATTTAAGTGGCTCAATTAACATGATATACTTGGAATTAGTAATGTGAGGTGTTCCAGTTTTGCATAAGCACATAGGTGTCAATAATAGACTTCTTTTTAATATAATAGAAGACTTCAGATACACCACAGCCTGTCTTAACGATACTCTTCTATTAAAACATTACGTTGTTGCATCTAAATTGTTACTAAATTTCCAAATCCACTATGATGTCTTTCCTAAGTCTCCTCATTATCTTTGGTGCTGTGATATAGTCACTGTTGTTTTTCACTTTACATTTTAGGTAGAGCAAACGAATAGCTTTTTCACAGATCACACATTTGTTGTAAAGCCTAGATTTTTGATCTACCAGCTTAGAATTTGTCCCTTCAAATAACCTTACTTTGCCCCAGAAAACCCTTGTTTTTAAAGGTTTCCAATTGGTTATCTAGGGAAAGACCCTAGATTCTGCAGGACTCTATATTCTTTAGGATCTTCACAGTTTCACTCCAATTTGTACTATTGAGCGAATTCAGATAGTAGCCTTGCCAGGAGAACACTTCAACAATAGTAGCAGTGTGATTCATTCCAATCCTTTATTAACTAGCTAGTACCATACACTTTGCACTGTGCTTAATTCTGTGTAGATCTCAGAGCCAGACAACTCTGTTCTTAGAATCAGAAACTTAATAATGAGAAAGGTAAATGATAAATAATCCCTGTACAATGTAGTGTCTAAATCAATACTATAAATAAATGTTCATGTTAGCATAAAATATTACAGACATCTAATTTATATTAGGACCAAACTCAGAGACTTTCTTTTTTCTTTTTTTACTTTTTAAATTAATTTATTCATATTACATCTCAATCCCATCCCTTGTATTCTCCTGTTCTTCCCTCCCACCTACTTTCACCCTATTCCCCTCCCCTATGACTGTGACTGAGGAGGACTTCCTCCCCCTCTATATGATCATAGGCTATCAAGTGTCTTCTTGATAGCCTGCTATCCTTCCTCTGAGTGCCACTGGGCCTCCCCATCAAGGGGACGTGGTCATATATGGGGCACCAGAGTTCATGTGACAGTCAGTCCCTGCTCTCCACTCAACTGTGGAGAATGTCCTGTCCATTGGCTAGATCTTGGTAGAGGTCCGATGTTTACTGTATGTATTGTCCTTAGTTGGTGCCATGGTTTGAGCAGAAACTCTGGGCCATAATGTTCTTCCTATAGGTTTCTAGGACCCTCTTTCTATTACCCCATTCTCCCATACTTCTCTCACCTAAAGTCCCAATGGGATTATTAAAAAAAAAAAAAGACAAGAAAGAATAGAAATGTTAGCAACAGAAACTGAGGAAGACAGTTAAACCAAAGAGCAGCAAAAAAACTTGTAAGATTTTTTTCTTTTTTGAAATTTTAATTTATTATAATTTATTCAGATTACATACTGAATATTATCCCCTCATTTGTATTTCCTGTTCCCATCCTTTGTCCCTCTTCAATTCTATTCACCTATCCTAGACCTCTGACAGAAGGAAACTCATCTTCAACCATTTGGCCACAAAATATCAGGTGTCATCCAGATAGCTTGCTTCCTTTTCCATGTGTGCTGCCAGGCCTCCCCACCAAGGGGAGGTGATCAAATTAAGGACACCAGAGTTAGTGTTAGAGGCAATCCCAATTCTCCTCACAATTTTGGCGAATACCCTGTCCTTTGGTTAGATCTGAACGGGAGTCTAGGTTTGCTGCCAGCATTGTCCTTGGTTGTTGCAACAGTTGTGTAGCTGCCCATCCCCCTCAACAGTTCCAGATCTACCAGCCTTGATGGTCTCCTTGTGGGTCCTGAATCCTCTGGATCCTTCCATCTCCATGGCCTTCCATACCACTATCATTGCTCCACCTGAAAATCAGTAGCAAGTCCCAGCACCTGTTCAGATCATCCCGCTGGGTGAGGTCTTTTAGATGACATCTAGGTTGTGCTAAAATCCACTTATGAGTGAGTATATACCATGCTTGTCTTTCTGGGTTTGGGTTACCACATTCAGGATGATCTAGTCTACTTTTATCCATTTGCCTGCTAGTTTCAAGATTTCCTTGTTTTTAATAGCTGAATAGTATTCCGTTGTGTAAAGGTACCAGTTTCTTTATCCATTCTTCAGTTGAGGAACACCTAGCTTGTTTCCATATTCCGGCTATTACGAATAGTGCTGCTATGAACATAGTTGAACAAATGTCCTTGTTGTATGATGGAGCATCTTTTGGGTGTATGCCAAGAAGCACTATATCTGGGTATTGAGGTAGCACTATTCCCAATTTTCTGAGAAAACACCAGATTGATTTCCAAAGTGATTGTGCAAGTTTGTACTCACAACATCAAATGGGGCACTGTTCCCCTTTCTCCACATCCCTGTCAGCGTGTACTGTCATCTGAGTTTTTCATCTTAGGCAATCTGGTAGATGTAAGATGGAATCTCAGAGTTGTTTTGATTTGCATTTCCCTGAGAATCTAAAGAGGTTGAACATTTCTTTGGGTGTTTCTCACCTCTTGAATATCCGTATGCTGAGAATTCTCTGCTTATCGCTTTAACCCATTTGAATTGGGTTATTTAGATTGTTGGTGTTTAATTTCTTGAGTTCTTTATATTTTTAGATATTAGCCATTTGTTAGATGTAGGGTTGGTGAAGATATTTTCCTAGTCTGTAGGCTGTCATTTTGAGATTTTAAGGACTGAAAAAAAGGCTTGGATTACATATATTACAAAAGAGATATAATAAAGGGAATGAATTTCACTATCCTCACCTGAGTTTACGGTAGCAGAAGTTCATTAAAAGTTTCCATTTAAGGTAATGAGAGGAATTTCTGTTTTTAATTGGTTACTTTGGTTATTACACCAGAAACAGCTTGGAAAAAAACAACATAAGAGGTGGGGAAAACATAAGGAGTATATTACAATATTTCAGAAGAAAGATGTTGATATTTAAGCCTGTCTTATGGTGATTGAAGAAAAGAAGGTGCTGTAAATCCCAAATGCACTTTAATAGTAAGTACTAGATTTTCCATGAATTGTAGCATATTAATGAGAGAGAATATAACAGATGATTTTCCTCCTGAGATAAAAGGTATCTGACTGTTCCATTCTTTCAAGCTTGATGTGTCAGCAGCTGCTATAGGCCTACTGTCCCAAACCGAGAATTTTCGAAAATACTTGGTCAAGGCATAGGGAACACATTGCAATCACCTGGAAGACCCTTTTAAATTACTCACTGCCAGAAACTCTAATATATTCTCAGAAACACTCATGTGTTCCAGCACAGGAGCCTCTGCTGTTAATGAGGGAACATTGGGACTTCCCAGAAGTCCTGTGTTTGGAACAACTTATATGGCGGTCTCAACTAAATCACTCAGCATAAGATTGGCATTAGTTTTTTTTTTTTAAGAAAGTGGCTGTAGGAACAGAGAACACTTCACATGTTGGAGGCCTGGGTGGCGGTGTCTAGTTCTCAGATATAGATGAGGACATATTACTAAATAAAACAGTAAGAATTAATTTTTTATATTAATATTATATCACTTCTATAAAATTTGAGACATTTCTTAGTCCTTCTTAGCATCACTGGGCCTTTTCCTTCTCTATTAAGCCCACTCAATGCTTTACATTTAAAACACTTGCAAACCAGAAAACATCCGGGCATTAACGACACATGGAATTTATACCCTTGTTTACATCTCATATTTCTAGAAACCAGTTCTCACCAGACACTCAAATCAATGCTATGCAGGTGCTTCTATATTTTGAAAAGAATATCGATTGCTTCAGAGCATGATTTAGAGAAGGATATTGCTTCTCATTAGTAACTGAGTGACATGCTGACCCAACATGGCATAGCACTTTCTTCTCCAAGCACACAGTGCTAACCACCACACATTTTCAGTGCTGCATGGCCAAGCCTAGCTGTGGGATCCAGACCTCACCGTAAAGCAGACTTTACAAAATTCAGAGACTCTACTCATTCAGATACTCATTGGACCCAAGTCATCCTTTAGTATTTTTTATTAGGCATAAAAGTTTCTTATCTTAATATAATTACCTAACCTAAATTTGATAATTTTCCTTTTTGGTTTTAGATATACTATACAAATGCAAATGCACTGACATTTCATTGTAACACTTTCCACAACAATGGTCTGAGAAATCATTTTGCGTCCTAAATCAATATTTACTTCAGAAAAGGCAGATTTGAAAGAGCACTCGCATTTTCTTTTTTCTCCTCCCCCACCTTTTTTTTTTTTTTTTGTGCTTTTCAATCATTATCTACTGAATGTCATTGCTACCTTATTAGTTCTGGATAAACTTCTTCTTTCAACAACTGAAGACCTGGAAGCACTAGTCAAATTGTCTCATAATGACTGTTGCACAGCAGGGTCATTTATTCTGAGCCATTTGTAAAGAACACATAGCAAGATGTTCCAATCAATGTGTACAGATAGGGTCAGGCTAATACAGAAGTGTATTATAATGGCAGGATGCCAATTTAGTTCTTCCTTTGTGAAGTGTTGAGTTATTTTTCTTGATACAAAGATGAAGACTTTGAAATGCATTTCCTCTCTGTCCCTCATTTTTTTCCATGTATTTTTACGAAGAATACTATGAAACCTAAAAAAATCACCAGCCCAAGTAATTTAAATACATTTTATTAAGGAAAAATATCCTTAAGCCAACAGGAAAATGATTGAAATATACTTGCTTGTTTGCCAAGACAAGTAAATTGCTAATCAATTATTTAGAGGACAATACTAGCTAAAACATCCAGCAGTTCCCTGTATAGAGGCACAATAACCACAATTAATCCCTGAATCAAAATGACTGTATTTGATCACTAGGAGAATTTTAATTTTGAAGATTTAATTTGCAGATACAATAATGCAAACGTTAATTTTGGAATGTGAAGCTATGAAACATGTTACATTATAAACTGCATGGTTACATTTAAAATGCAAGGCTTGCAGACCTGGGAAACTAACAAAAGGCTGTGCAGTCTGAGGTGTGTCTAATGGTCTCAGCTTGATGCATGTGCCAGGTGGAAGGAGAGAACTGCCTCTCTCTGTCTCTCCGTCTCTGTCTCTGTCTTTGTCTCTCTGTCTCTCTCTGTCTCTCTGTCTCTCTCTGTCTCTCTCTGTCTCTCTCTCTCTCTCTCTCACACACACACACACACACACACACACACACACGCACGCATGCACAATACAGTAATAAAAAATAAGATTTTTGGACAAAATCTGAAGAGCTACATAGGAACCACATGGAAACTGATGATGCTACTCAGTTTTGGTCATTTGAACCAGACCTAGAGTCATTTTGCAAGAAGGAACCTCATCTGAGAAACTGGCCCCTTCATGTTGGCCTACAAAAAAGCTTGTGGTAAATTTTCTTGACCGATGATTGATACAGAGGGCTCCAGCTTATTTTGAATGATGACATCTCTGGGCTGATGGTTCTGTGTCCTATATGAAAGTATGATGAGAAAGTCATGAGTGAAAGCGAGCAGGCAATATTCTCCATGGCCTAGGCTTGATTTCTGCCTCCAGTTCCCTGCCTTGTTTGAATTCCTGCTCTGACTTAATGCAGTGATGGACTGTTACCTGAAACTGCAAGATAAAGTAAACTATTCTCTCCAAGTGGCTTTGTTATGATATTTTATCAGAGCAATAGAAACGCTAACTATGAAACTGAAATTATTTGGATTTTGTTTTTGAAATTAAAATCATTCCATAATTTTTCCTTTCGCTTTCATCCATCTAAGCCCCCTTATACTCTTTTTGTTCTCCTTAATTTTTTTGGCTTTTTCTGGCTTTTCTATTTCTCACAGCATTTTTCTTTTATGTTATTTTTCTTTTTTACATCTACATTTATATTACTACACATACATACAGTAAACTACTGACAGCAAGAACCATAAAAAAATCAGGATTTATGTAAATGTTACATTCATAGTGTTTTGGCTATTTGTATTTGGCAGCCTTGAAGAAACATCTTTTCTATCTTGGTGTATCGAAAATTCTGAATGTAAATCAATAACTATCATATCTTATCTTTATCAACTTAAAATATATATTTAATCTGAAAAAATCTAAACAACTAAGTTTAACTGTAAAATTAAACTTATGGAGATGGCTTCAAATATGGCAAATCAGCCATTGGGCAAAACGTCCTTGTTTCTACCATATACAGAATTCATCAAAAAAAAAAAAAAAAAAAAAAAAAAAAAAAAAGGACAAGCTTCGATGCAGGCAGAGTTGATAGCCAAACTCTGCCAAGAAAGGGTAAGCAAGTTCTCAACAGTTCCTGAACACAAATATGTCTGTCAGATATATTGATATTGGGCCAGAAGGCTGAAGATGATGCTCCAACATTATAGAGTTTTGGGTGACCATTCAGGCAGCAAACTGTCAGTCATGTTCTCATTTTGGAAGCTGCTAACCTGCACTTCCTGTTTACTCACATAATTACTTTTATTCCTTCTCAATTCTCTGGTGGGGTTGAAGACAGGATAGTTTAGTGCTACAATTAAGCTCTCCTTAAAATTTATGGCCTCTTTTTTCATTAACCTCTCTTCTATGCATACATTATATTATATACATATATTCCTAAATATAACCTATGCAGTCCATACAATGTTACTTACATGTATGAGTCAGGCCTGGCAATTTGGTGAGCTATAACCAATTAGTGTGCTTTTCCCCAGAGAAGACCTTTAATTGTCAGATTTGGTAAGAATCATGATGGGTCTTCTATTCGATTATACTGATCAACCAGCCTGTTGCTGTGCCAGTTCCATGCTATTTTAATTACTATTGCTTTATAATACAGTTTGAGATCAGGTATGGAGATTCCTCCAGAGCACCTTTGATTGTACAAAATTGTTTTAGCTATTCTGGGTTTTTTGTTTTTCCATATGAAGTTTAGAATTGAACTTTCAATGTCTTTAAAAAATTATGTAGGTATTTTGATAGGGATTGCATTGAATCTGTAGATTGCTTTTGGTAGGATGGCCATTTTTATTATGTTAATTCTCCCAATCCATGAGCAAGGAAGATCCTTTCATTTTCTCATGTCATCTTCAATCTCTTTCTTCAGATTTTGAAATTTTTTTCAACAAGTCCTTCAATTGCTTAGTTAGAGTAACTCCTAAATATTTTATATTGCTAGTGGCTAATGCGAAGGGTGTGGTTTTTGAAAAGCCTCTGTAAGGCAGGAGACACTATCAAGAGAACAAAGCGACAGCCTACAGACTGGGAAAAGATCTTCACCAACCCTACATCTGACAAAGGTCTAATATCCAAAATATATAAAGAACTCAAGAAATTAAACACCACCAAACCAAATAACCCAATTGAGAAATGGGGCTTGGAACTAAACAGAGAATTCTCAACAGAGGAATATCAAATGGCTGAGAAACACTTAAAGAAATGTTCAACCTCCTTAGTCATCAGGGAAATGCAAATCAAAACAACTCTGAGATTCCATCTTACACACATCAGAGTGGCTAAGATCAAAAATTCAAGCGACAGCACCTGCTGGCGAGGATGTGGGGAGAGAGGAACACTCCTTCATTGCTGGTGGGAATGCAAACTAGTACAGCCACTTTGGAAATCTATCTGGTGCTATCTCACAAAACTGGGAACAGGGCTTCCTCAAGACCAGCTATTCCACTCCTTGGAATATACCCAGAAGATGCACCAGCACACAACAAGAAAATTTGCTCAACCATGTTCATAGCAGCCTTATTCATAATATTCAGATCATGGAAACAGCCTAACTGTCCCTCAGTAGAAGAATGGATAAAGAAACTGTGGTACATATACACTATGGAATACTACTCAGCTATTAAAAACAAGGAATTCCTGAAATTTGTGGATAAATAGATTGAGCTAGAGATGATCATAATGAGTGAGTTAACCCAGAAGCAGAAAGACTCAAATGGTATATACTCACTTATATCTGCATACTAGCCCAAGGGGCATGTCCCATGAAAGCCTTCACTTACCAGAAAACTGGGACAGAGGTGAGGACATCCTATTGGGATTCTAGATGAGAGAAGCATGGGAGAATAGCAAAGTAGAAGGATCCAGTGGGTCCTAGAAACCTACAAGTAGAACTTTATGATAGGCAGATTTGGGCCCAGGGATCCCGCTCAAACTAAGGCACTAGCCAAGGACAATACAGGCCATAAACTTTAACCCCCTACCCAGATCTAGCCAATGGGCAGAACAATCTCCACAGTTGAGTGGAGAGTGGGGTATGACTTTCACACGTACTCTGGTGCCTCATATTTGACCATGTCCCCTGGAGGGGGAGACCTGGTGGCACTCAGAGGAAGGACAGCAGGTCACCAAGAAGAGACTTGATACCGTATGAGCATATACAGGGGGAGGTAATCCCTCTCAGGAACAGTCATAGGGGAGGGGAATAAGGGGAAAATGGAAGGGAGGGAAGAATGGGAGGGTACAGGGGATGGGATAACCATTGAGATGTATCAAGAATAAATTAATAAAAAATTTAAAAAAAAAGAATCATGATGGGTTCCCTATTGTTAGGGTTTGGGTGATCTACTGATGAAGGACCCCAAGGCAGTATGCAAAAGCAAAGGGTGTTTTTATTCTAGCACGCTAAGATGGACTCTCTCTGGAGGGCGACTCCAGAATGAGCATGTAGGCTCAATTCACAGACAGTTGGTGGCATCTGTGATGACAGAATTGAGTCAGAGTGTACCAGGGGATTCACGACTGGCTGTTTGTTTGGTTATTGGGAACTTTTGAGTCACTGAAGTTTTGTCTCTTACTCAGGAGTTGGCCTTTAATTTGATTGGATGGGCCAGCTGTGTTCTTTACCAAGGCTATGAAGTAATAAAAACATGGTATCTAGTCATTTTGTTCCATAAGCTGATTAGCTGTCCATAACTTGTGGTTTTTCTAGGAATTGTTAGAAACTTGACCTAGTTAGGCAGAGTGAGAATCTGAAGTCTGTCATGGAGTTTGTCTAGTCAAGCAACTGAGGTCATTGGGGGGGGGGGTTGGGTCCCTGGGGTGTCAGGGTCATGTCCCTTCACTATATGTAGCATATGATAAATAATATAAAACATAAACATTTTGTATAATGTGAATATAGCTATATAAGGAAACAGCAATTGACTACCAAGAAACTGTTTAGAGTCAATGGCATGATATGTAAGGGAACATGACACCAAGTTTATTTATGCTTTTATATTCTGTTTGTTTGCTTGTGTGTGTGTGTGTGTGTGTGTGTGTGTGTGTGTGTGTGTGTGCATGATGCTATCAAATGTCAGTGTTGGATGTTTTAGGCAATTCCTCAATTGTTTCTCTACCTTAACTTTTTGAAACAGAGTCTCTCGCTAAACCTGGGGCTCATACATTGGATTAGATTCAGTGCTAACAAACACTAGAGACTTTCCCTCATCCTCCCTACAACTAGGATTATAACAGCCAGCTGCATTTCTTTGTTTGTTTTCCATGGGTGCTGGGACTCTGAACTCATATTATGAAGGGGAATAGAAAACTCCAGAAGCAATGTCATTCTGACTTTACTTGCACTCCTATGCTCCACTTCTTTGTACTCCGAGGCAAGCATAGATAGTAAAATTCCTTACTCCCAAAGCAAGCTAGATAAGAAAACTCCTTTCCTTCAAAGCGAGCCATGAACTGTTGAAATCTCACTTTTCTCCTCTTCAGACTCCCTTGAGTATCCTCATTGCAGAGGTAACCTGGCCCATGATCAGGACAAAGGAATAAATGCTCCCCAGAGGGGACTTGCTGGCTTTCTTCCCTCTGTCTCTCATCACTAGGTTTTCAGTTATATGCAATTTTATTCTTCATCAGATCTAAAGAGGAAAAAAAAAAACATTTTCCCTGGGATTGTAGAGACTCAATTCTGAAGACTTTTTTATAACATAAAAATTCTAATTCATAATATTTCTGTTTTCTAATCCAACTTTATCATAGGAGAGTTAGGAACATTGTAGGAGCATACTCTTATAGTGGTTAAATAGATGTACCTCTGAAGGTACATGGTTCATTGCCATATTTTTCTATTACTTTATATCTATTCATTTTTTTCTGAGAAGTGGGACACCTGGGTACTATGCGATGGAGTTAGTTGGGCATCATATTATCTGCACAATGACATGCTTTGGGGGAATTCCTCAGTGTGCTTGATTCTTAAAGAAAGTTTCTTGAAAATAATCTGACAATGTTTCTAGATATAAATAACAAGAACCTCATATCAACTCAGTTCTCTGTTTAAGGAGTGTTAATTTCCATAGTAGAGTTAAGGAGACATTTAAAGTTATAAACGCGGCTTAAATATTGAGTCGGAGAATTAAGAATATAATGAGCTGAAGGTATAATAGACAAATAGAATGAAGTCATTCTCTCTGCTCTGCTAGGATAGTGAAACGTCTCACACTGTCCGCCAAGGGGTATTTTGTAATTTTGAAGGGCTGCAGGCTAGCATAAACTGAACAATTGACATTTTAGAAAATTGCTTTTTTTCTCGCATTCATTTCTAAATATCAGTATTTTTGAGGATTGCAGCCAAGGTATCAGAATGATCATTTTTTTACAGACATTTTGTTTCTTCTGTTCTTTTAAGCTGTCTAAGAGTGATTCTGATATGGTACCTAGCATGATACCCTTGCAGAATGAAAAAAAAAAAAAAAAAAAAAGACATCCATTTACCTGGGTGAAGATTTAAAAACTCCTTTGCTATAAAATATAGTGCTAAGTTTAAGCCATATAGAAAAGATTAAGCGTATTTCACTGATGAAGTGAGAATAAGATGATAATTTCTGAAAATAAAATAGACAAAATTTTAAATAAATTATTGTAGATTCTACCACTTACAATTCAATGTAAATTTGTCTTATAACAGCGATGCCTTTGAAATATTGCTTCGCCCTGACAGTAAGTGATGCATTAAAATTATTTCAAGACATTAGACTATCACTAGAAGTCTCTGAGGAAAGTTCAATGCTATTTTTCTATTCTTTTTCAACAGTTGTGAAGTGATGATGTAAGAAGTACTTACAAACTGTTTTCTTTTCCCCCACAACAGAGGCAAGGACCAACTAGATTTTAAAGCAGCTAGATCTTATACCATTGGGGAGTACCACTTTAAAAGTAATGTAAAATTATAAATGCATGGCTACATGTAAAGTTTGCATATATGTAGAATAAGAAAAGAAATTATAGTTGACATTATATTTAAAGATTCTATATGCTAACATCACCAGAATCTAGTTAATCAGAATGGTGCTTTCTTAATTAGCTGCATGATTAGGTGCTTACTCAATTAGTACTAACTCATACAATACCTTCCTCTTAAATTTTGTTTTGTACTCTGGTTAACTCTTCATATTATGAATGTTTTCTTAAACCACTTTTTTATAGTGAGAGAAGGAAAAAATAAATCTTTTTGATACACATATATTTACTTTGGATAGTTTATGTTATTTTAGTTCATAACTCATGGTTGAAAATGTCACGCAGTTTTGAAATTTTTCCCAAAAACTGATAAAACTTTAAAGATGCTTTTGCAATTTGTGTAATTTAAAAAATATTACCAGCCATCTCTTATTTCAAATTATATTTTGATGGGTCGAGGAACCTGCTCATTTTATCTATACAGTAATTTCCCTCTAACAGCTTCATAGGTTACTGAGTGAAAAGGAGATTTCTCAAAACCATCCTTACATTGAACCATACAGCAACTTCATTGATGTGCACAGAATTGACAAATACATATAAATAACCTAAATATATATTATCAGCTCCACTTCCCCTTAGCTAGATAGATCCCAATTGCTCAAAGGACCCCTCTGCCATATAACATGGGATGAAACTCAATAAGGGAAAAAATGATCTTAATGAATTATGATTAAGTACCTTACTTTTGTATACTTAAAACAAAAAGTCACCTGCCCACAGGCACATCTTGGAATGTCTTCCTCAGGCTTGGAAGAAAACTGTGCAAGGATTTTTATACTGACTTCCAATAAGCCTGCCTTTGAACCTGATCTGAAGGCTACATCCAAAGTCAAATGAAGGACTAAAGAGCTGATAAAGTGCCTGGCATACAAGCATGAAGGCTTGAGCTCAGATTCTTAGCATCTGTGTAAAAGCCAGGGACTGTATATCTGTAACACAGTCACTGGGCCAGAGGTGAAAATAGAGTACAGATGTATCCCTGAAGTTAGCTGGCCTGCCAGTTAAGCCAGGTATATGAGCCATGGTACACTGAGAGTCCTTGTTACAAAAGATACGGTAGAGAGTGATAGTGAAAAATATTTCAATCAATCCCTGGCTTTAGCATACAGGTGTAGATAGATGCACAAGTATGCACACAAACAACAAATACATACACAATATACTAGAACCAAAAGAAAAAACACATATGGTGAACACAATGCTTACACTGATTTTTAAATTTTTTTAAATTATTTTCTTTTCTTACATATGCATTTATATTATTATACATATATACAACAAACTACACATATCAAGAAGAACCATAAAATAATCAGAAATTATATAAATGTTATATTCATAGTGTTTTGGCTATTTTTTATTTTATTAATTTATTCAGATTACAATTAAATTTTTATCCCATCACTTGTATCTTCCCATTCCTCCCTCCCTCCTGCTTTCACCCTATTCCCTTCCCCTAGGTCTATGACTGAGGGGGACCTCCTCCCCCACTATATGGTCATAGTCTATCAAGTTTCATCTTGGTAGCCTGCTTATTCTTTCTTTGAGTGCTACCAGGCCTCCTATTTGTATTTGGCAACCTTAGGAAAACATCTTTCCTATCTTGGTGTGTTTAAAATTCTGAATGTAAATCAATATCTATCATATTTCATCTCTATCAACTTAAAATTTTTATCTACTGATTTTTAAAAACATTGCTTTCTACACAATGTGTGACTTTAAAAAATATATTTATTTATTCGCTTTATATCCGTGTCACAGCCCCCTCCCACACTTCTCCTAGCCCCACCCTACCTCATTTCCCTCTTTCCCCTCCTCTGTTTCCTAGAAAAGGAGAGCCCTCCCACCCCAGCTCATCAAGTGACATCAGAATTGAGCATGACCTTTTCCCCTGTGGCCTGACAAGGCAGGCTCACAAGGGAGAAGTTATTAGAAAAAAAAAAAGCAGGCAACAAAGTCCATGTCTGAGACAGCCCTCACTCCCCTTACTAGTGGACTCAAATGAAGCCAGTGCTGTCCCCTTGGCTACATCTGTGTAGGGGGCCTAGGTCCAGTTCACGTGTGGTCCTTGGTTGGTGATTCAGTCTCCACAAGCCTCTCTGGGCCCTGATTAGTTGCTCTGCTGGTTTTCTGGTGGAACTCCTGTCACTTCTAGGACCCTTTTCTCTTCCCTAATTTTTCCACGAGACTCCCTAAGCTTCACTCAGTGTTTGGCTGTGAGTCTCAAAATCTGTTTTTGAACTGCTGCTTGGTGGATCCTCTCAGAGGGCAATTCTGCTAGGCTTCTGTCTTCAAGCATAGCAGAGTATCGTTAATAATGTCAGGGGTTGGCTCTCTTACATGACTTTAAGGTGAATTCATTTTATTTGAGAAAGAAATAACTTTCTAGCATCTGAAATAGAATTTCATTTCCATATCTTAAATTTTTCTCTTCTGAGTGAAATACAAGATTATCCTTACATTTTTCTTCTCCTGATAAATTAAAATTCTATGATTTGTATGATGTTTCTTAATGTCTTTTTCAACTCTCTTTAAGATCCAAATCTGAGCATCCTATTGCCATTAATTGATCACAGAACCAGAACATTCTAAAGGCTTGCATCAGCATCGACCGCTCTGACAAAGAAGTTATTTTTACCTTTACTTGACCCCTCTCTTGTCATCAGGGAATCTGCATGTATTATGTGTATCTATGGCTCTCTATTCATTCCTTCACAGAAAATCCATTTCTCAAATGTCCTCTATAATCCATATTCAGTACACTTACCTTAAGTTGGGTCTATATTTCTACATGAATGTAGAAGCACATTTAATACCTTCTCTTCTTATATAGGGATCTGCTGCTAGATGGTTACGTCAAGATGCTGCTTCACCTATGAGTTTTAGGTTTCAGAGTAATTTTCAAGAATCCTTGGTGAACAAATCTTCTACTTCCATTTATACCTTCTCTATATCTAGTGTTGCACATGACTTCTACCTGACTTATTCAAATTATTTTTCCAGTTTGGGGACATATAATGATAACTGTGTCCTGTATCGTCACACGTGTTTTCCATTATATGTAATTCTTACACTTTTTGTACAGATCAACAAAATTCTTTATGGTATCTGACATCATTTCAAGAGAAATAAACCTCTTCTGAGGAAAAAAAATTGTTTTCACAGTGTAAGGACAAGTTTCTTCCTTTACATCTATTGCACCTGGGCATTAATTAATAGTACTGTTTTAACCACAGTCCTTAAGGTCAATGTGATCAGAGACTATACTATTTATTTCTGCTCTCTGAGTAAAATATAGGGTCTGATACATAGTAGAGTGCCTTTAGTATTTTAAATAAATACATACGAATATGTACGAAGATGGCTTCAAATGTGGCAAACCAGCCACTGGACAAAACGTCCTCATCTCTGCCGCAGACAAAATTCTGCCTAAAAATGGGCAAGCTTGGATGCAGGCAAAGTCAAAAGCCAAACTTTGCCAAAGCAGGGTAAGCAAGTCCTCAATAGTTCCTGCCTCACAAATATGTCTGTCAGGTATACTGAGGCAGAAGACTAAAGATGATGCTCCAATGTTACAGAGAGTTTTGGGTGACTGTTCAGGAAGCAAACTATCATTTTTAATTTAGTTTTAAAATTAAGCTTAGTTGTTTAGAGGCTAAGATGTTTTTAGGTCTATACAGATGTTTTAAGTTGATAGAGATTAAATATGATAGATGTTAATTAACATTCATAATTTTAGATTCACCAAGATAGGAAATATGTTTTCTTCAAGTTTGCCAAATTGAAATAACCAAAACACTATGAATGTAACAGTCTTATAATTAATGATTGTTTTGTCATTCTTCTTGCTGTATATAATTTATTGTATTTAAGTGTAATAAGGTAAATGTACATGTAAAAAATTTAAAAAAGGAAAAAATGTTTTGAGATATGGTTTAGCTAGTTACAGGTCAGTTAGATAAGCCTATATATAACTGAACGGTTTCCCTAAATTCCATAAATTCCTAACTAATGAGACATATTCAATGAAATATGAAATTATTCTTAATTAGTATAATAAATTGTAATTACTGCCATATGCTTAACATATGTGAAAGTAAAATATGCAAGCATGTTTTTAGCCGTATTGTAAGAGGAGTATGTCATAAAATGCTCGCTGATTACTTCTTTAACATGTTACCATAATGACTTTAATATGATGCTGTCATTGTTTCACAAACTTTTATCCTCTAAGCTGGAATAGCATACAATTTTTCTTTTTCATCTGTTGACAGCTTGGCAACATAGAGAATTCTACTTCATATTTCCTGCACCTTAGTGGATCTTAAGATCTTTAAATTTATAAAATAAATAAAATCAATAATAATATGATGTATAGAAATAGTGGAATTAGCTTAGTATGTTAAAAAGTAATTTATAAACAAGAAACTCTAGAGTGTGCAGAAATTATGCAATACCTCAGATACTCTAAAGTGCTTGAGCAAAATATTTATGCTTTGGCAGATTCTAACTCAATAGAATTTCACTATTGATGGGAATAGTTACAGAAAAATTCCATAGTCAGTAAAAGTTGAAAATGATCTTTAAAGTCAATTCTTAGAAAAGATAAAATTACTACCAATGTAATCTATTTTCTGTCTTGTCCCTCCACTACCATCTCTATTTTAGACATTAAAAATATGTTCCTTGTATATCAATCTTAAAAGTACAGTATTTATATGTCTTTATAAATACATGGAATATTTCTGTTGAATTGATCTCCTGAAAGTAAATAACTGATTCTCACATTACTACATGCCTTATTTTGATTAAATTTCTACTGCATGACTATTAGAAGTTGTTCATTTACCAGCATTGGAAATCCATCTTACATTCCCTAATTGTACCAAATTTTATGACACCCCCATCTTTTTACCTTTAGCTTCTTATTGATTCTTTGTGAGTTTCATAACATTCACCCCAGTCTTACTCATCTTACTCTCTCTTTCCCCCTTGTGTCTGTCCTCTGTCCTTGTGACCTCCCCCCCAATAACACACACACACAACACACACACACAACACACACACACACAACACACACACACACAGACACACACAAACAAACAGACAAACAAAACCCAGAAAAGTTCTCATCGTGAAAACTTTAGTATCCGACAGTATACCTCTCTGTCTACACAATCTCACTTGCAATGCTCATTGTAATGAGTTATTGGTCTGGTTTGAGGTTTCTGGTTTCTGTTACACTATCAATATTGGTTCATCTTGGTAGCCTGCTATCCTTCCTCTGAGTGCCACCAGGCCTCCCCATCCAGGGCATGTGGTCAGATATGGAGGAAGTAAGGGGAAAATGGGAGGGAGGAAAGGAGGAATGGGAGGATACAAAGGATGGGATAACAATTGAGATGTAATATGAATAAATCAATAAAAAATATATATATAAATATTGGTTCCTCACTGGTATTCCTCCTATGTTACTGCCCAACACAGCCATTATATGCCATGTCTGACTGAAGAATATTTGGATCTTTTACCTTATTTAATACAACATATGGAAATGCTTACACATTATTATAGTAATTGAGAACAGTGTTATATATCATTGGCTAGGTCTCACTGATAAGATATTTACTCATGAATATTTAGTAGGAAAGAGACGTTTTTATTGTCTCAAGGAAAAACGATGTTAAACAAAATTTATGTGGTTTGTATATTAGGATGATCATATGTGAAATCTATTGTAAGTCATTAGCTATGTCACTTTGCATGCAAATAATCAATGAGCTCCTCTACAATTACCTTACTTTATATCACATTATGTTGCCCTGAATTTATCTGATTTTTATTAAAAATCACTTATGAGTCTGTTACAATTTACTTGAAGCTTAATGTTAGATATTATTCAGGAATATTCACACATACAAATTGTGGTCTTCTCAATTCTTTGTACATACTGAGTTTTTTCTGCTTTATTTGAATAGTACAGTTGTCAAGGACTGGCTCTGATGCCAAGGTATAAATTATTTAATTTAATTTAATTTATTTAATTAAAACTGACCTCATCTTGGTTATTTAATTTGTCAAAGGAAGAAATGGATAATTTAAGCTGATTTTGTGTTTTTGTGTATGGAGTGTCTGGTAAGAATGCTTCTGTCTAAATGTCCTATAGTACTTAACTATACAGAATGTTGAGAGATATTTATACTTTGGCAGATTCTAACTCAATGGATTTTCACTATTGATGGGACCAGCTCCTAAGTGTATCTAGATTGGCTGTTACTTCTGCTCTTACCAAGATCAAAGAAGCAATAACCGATTCAAGGTATGGATCAACTCACTACTTTCTTCTTGCAATCTCTTCTTAGGCACCTACTTCTCATTTATTGACAGCACACCTTCATTTGCTTTTAGCTAATAACTTTCCAATTTATTTTCTGGAATCCAGATATTTATATCACACTTAGTGGAAATCTTGATTCCCATACACCAAGGTAAGCACAACATGATCTGTAAATTACTCTCCCTAGTGCACTGTCATCATCAACTCAGTTATGGACACTGCAAATTCTGGATTCATTTTTAATCTCTGCCCTTAGCTCCCACATCGATGAAATAACATTCTATCAAACACAGAGTAACAATCCAGAATTGGGGCATATCACCTCTTTCCTAGAATATTTAAACAGATTGCAAAATGCTGTACTTTTACCTCTTTGTGGCTCCACTACATTTTCTTCAATATAGCCAGCTGATCTTTCTGAGGGCAGTATGTGTCACTAGGCTTTGTATGAAAGGTTCTGAAATGTGGGGAAGAGTATAGTGGAAATACATAGCTTCCCTAGCTTCATGGACCACCACATGCAGCCATGGCCACACATATAAATAGGAACCTGTGTGTCTCAACAGTGTCTACTGTCATCTTCCCCACATGGCTGTTCTGTGGCATTCCTCAAGTCTAGACATGAGCCCATAGCTTAAATTTGTCTTGTGAAGATAAGCTCAGAGAACAGGCTACATGTGTGATGAGCACTGACTGATATCGCCTGGACACTTTGAATTCTTGGTGATTATAGGCACAGAGAATGCTCTAGGAAGACTAGTATAGGCACCAGTTTGGACTTGTGTTCTTGGTCCTTTTGATTATTTTCCCAAAGAGAATAGTCCTGACCAGAAGAAGCCAAAGAGAATGTCCTGATTGTCTGTGTATCATAATGCTGATGCTAATAATAACCTATTAAAAATTCCTTAGCAAATCTATTCTGTAGGAAACCTTTTTAAGAGAAATTACTCTAAAAGGGTATTTTAGATTACAGATCTGATATGCTTGTTTTTCAACAATACTATATTTCATATTGTACAGAAATACAGATTTATTGCTCTGTAATACAGGAATCTTAGTTTTTACCTAATTCATGCATGGCAGATAGGATTCTCTATTGCCACAATTCATATGAATACTTTCTTTTCTATTTAGAGTTTTTCAGAAACTACTTGTTTTAAATTAGAAATTGAAAGGCTGAGCCAGGCTCAGTGGTACATGCTTATAATCTCAGCAATCTGGGGGGCAGAGATAGGCGTATCTCTCTGAGTTCAAGGTCAGTCTGGTCTATAAATGAGTCCAGGGCAACCAAGACTACAAAGAGAAATCCTGTCTCAAAACCCCCAAACAAACAGCCGGTAATTAAATAAGGACTGTACTTTCTGAAGAGAAAATGAAGGGAGTGTATCTGTGTGAGAGAGGAGAAGCTGGGGATGGAGGAGAAACTGAGGATGGAATGTATTGTGTGAGAGAAGAATTTATTTTCAATAAAAAAGAAACATAAAAATAAGAACTCTCTACCCACCCAGTAGTGGCTACTCACGTTAAACATTTCTGATATGAACTATAGATTACTTTATTTAAGAACATTTTGTTATACTTGCCTCTGATATGTGCTCTGCCTCTCCATCACCACAGATGCCTGATACATCCACTGGTACACAATATTTAGAACTTTAGTCTGCCAGAATCTCATGAACATAGCTTTTGACTATGATCCAACTCCATCGCTATAATCTCTAAGAGACCATTTTATGCTATTTATTTTTTCTCTTCTTTGTCTTAGTATTTTGAATTTCCCACATATCCTTTTAAAATTGGGCTTATTCACAGATTTATACATCTCATGCTTATAGAAATTTTTCTGAGAAAAATGTCATTATAAATTCAGTAGTCATACAGTAAAATTGCTAATAGCTAAATTCTTTCCTTTCTTTTCATTTCAATAGATCCCCTAATCTCCTTGTTTTTTGTATTCTGTTTTCTTTAGGTAAAAATCACATCTGAAATTTAGAGATGTTTTATGTTCTAAATGTATTGCACAGAAACCTCAATATTGGCTTGCAAACTCACAAATTTCTCATCTTGGGCATAGTTTCCAGCACTCAGAATTCTTACCAATGTATATCATAACTAAAACCAATGCTGTTCTGTGAAGAGTGAAGGAAGAATCCCTTGGCATGTGAAGTCCTGAGTGAATGTGTTTTGTTGACATGTTGATATGAGCCAGGCAGTCCATGACAAACACTCATTGGTAATTTACAAAACCAGGACTTTTTACACACCGGTGAGGGTCAAAAGGATGACAAATCTTTCCTCTGGTCTATGTGCAGATGCTGAAAGTGTGCTCACAAAACATCAGCTACAGCTTTCTCCTTGCCCTAATATTTATGTACTGAAGACTGCCCCCCTATAGAGACTGCTCCAAGGTAGCCAAACTTGCTGCCTTGTTCAGTAGTGTGCAATAACCCCACCGTCTTGATTTTTCTGAATATAAAATGCCTACCTCGTTTACCTATATGCAATAACCATACTTGATCAACTGTATATAATAAACACTCTAAGACTCCAGGGTTCTGTTTCTCCATCAAAGTGCAAAGCCCACCTGAATCTAGCTTTTCTGCATGTGTCTATATGTTTGTCATTTGTTTTTCCTTTATCCCAGTCAGTCCTATCCCTGGAGCTGAGCTGGATGTTACATTCCTCCAAAAATAGTTTTGTGTCTGCTACATATAGATATATCGCCATCATACTTCAGAAGTATTCATATGCTGAGATCTGCCTACTGTCTATGGCTGCAGATACTTTAGCATTTTGACACAGAACATTAATTACAATGCTTAACCTTAAATCCTCAGAGTCATGTATTCATTGCACTGAAAGTCTTCGCCTTAGTAACAGAATTGAAGAATAAACCTAATAAGTTTTTGACCCGTGGCAATGAATGAAAATTATGCACTAATGTATAACCGAGCCCCATTAGCTTCATTCTCCCATAAAACAGTTGTCTGTCTGATTTCCATAGCATTGTATGTGTGAAGTTTGCCATTTCCAGAAATGAATCATTGATTTATTGTTGCCCCAGAGTAATTGAAGAAATGTTAAGTCTCAGCTTTGTGATTCATGCATATTGGCTATGTGGTCAGTGAAAGGAGAAAAAAAACCCAGATTTTACAGAACAAGGGCCATCTGTGTCTTAGTCTGAGACTGAGTAAAAAATGTGGGGCATCTGTAGTGAGCAGACAGCAGTTATAAACATTTGCCTGGAAGTACTACAAGAAATGAAATTTAAAATTTGACTACTGACCAATAATTAATTTCCAGGTATGTTAGGATTGTCAGTTAATTTCTGCAGACATCTTCGGCAGTGGCCATCAATCTAGACAAAGACAATATTAAAGACAAAGAGCACCACACAACTTCTTTATCACTAAGTTAAAGAAAATGACAAAGTCAGGTGTTATGCTTAATATTTTATTAAAAAACTCATGATCTGTACTAGTCTGTTAAAATTTTACTTTGTTAATTGTAAATAAATCACCTAAATGTATTTGTCAAAATGCTAAGGCATTTGGCAGACCATGACTCTCTAGAAAAGAATCTCTTTACATTGACAACTACTGCAATGGCAGACTCCATTTGATGTAGCTATTTTGGACACTGAGAGTCTATTAAAGCTTTGAAGATTCCTGGAGAAGCTGTGATTAGTTTAAATCAATCTCAGCTCCTAATACTATGGAAGGTATCAATGTCTTTTGCCCTGAACCATGAGAGGAAATTGTGAGTATATTTCTATCCTAAGCCATACATAGTTAGCAGAAAGCACAGAACTCATAAAAAATGGTAACTTCCAGTATCAGTGGTAAGTTTTGATTGCATATCAGACACAGACCAACAAATACAAATGATTTACCACTGTCTTTTCCTCTTTTCTTAGCTCGTTCTCCAATGAGTAACATAAATTTCAGGAGGTAGAGTGCAAGTGTGTTCATGTTCTTTTTCTTTCTATTTTTTTTTTACTGTGAGCATCAAGAACAATGAATTCTTCATTATTTAGAAATACATTTTTATATGGGAGAAAATGTAAGTGACCATACATGTCCAGGGAAAGAAAGGGCTTAGAAAAATTGTAAAAGAATATAAAACTTACACCATTGGTTATAAAAACAGTCAAAATAAAATAAGACAAAACAAACAAAACCAGAAGTCAAAGTAGCATACCATTAAATCCTAGAAATGAAAGAGATTGGTTTCCATAATCACCCGACCACTAAAAATTTCATAATGTGTCCAGTTTTCAGCAAAAATCTTAGCCATACAAAGGAACAAAATAAATAGTTCATTTAATGAAAAAAAACCCATAAACCAACAAAAAAATACTCCTGTGGAAACCTCTGATCGATCAACTTTAAGACAATGCATTGAAGAAGAACACTGTTAAAACAGGCATGAAGATTAAAAATTAATAAATGCGACCTCCAGAAACTGAAAAACTTCTGTAAGGCAAAGGACACAATCATTCAGACAAAGCTTCAGCCAACCAGAGAGGAAACATTTTTATCAATCCACATCAGATAGATGATTAATATCCAAAATATATAGATCCCAATAAATCCCAATATCAAAAACTAAACTAAATAAAATATCAGGTAAAAATCTAAACAGAATGCTATGAGACTCAAGTGGCTGAGAAACATTTAAAGAAATGTTCAACATTCTTAACTATCAGGGAAATGCAAATAAAAACTGTTTTGAAACTACTTCTTACACATGATAGGATGGCTAAGATCTATAAGGTAAGTGACAGTTCATGCTGGTGAGATTGTAGAACAAGGGAAACAATCATCCATTGCTGATGGGAGTGCAAACTTGTACAGCGTGGTACTGGAATCTTTGGCTTCTTTATTGGGTTCCTATATCTGCCACTCATCTCCACCACAATCCCATCCAATCGCCCAACACTAGTTAGGGGAGAAACTAGTTTGGATGGGAAAGGGGACATAGACTCCTTAGGATTAATTCTTGCTGATTAGGGACATTGTGTTCTTGGGCAAGTCAAATTTTCATCTTGAGAATATCTCCAACCAGCAAGCCAGCAAGCCAGCAATAGCAAAAGTAGGATCAGGAACCACCAGCAGCAGGGTCAGCTGCAGAGGAAGCAGAAGAAGGCAGAGGCACTCTTGGGACTTTTGCATTTATACCCTTTCAGAAGGCCCCCAAATTTCAAATATAAATTATCTGCAACTGGAAAAAATCATTCTAACCCTTTAGTACAAGACAAATCATAGTTACTGGCTGTGGACAGTTGGAAACAACACCACATCCCACACCTGTGATTAAAACAGAAACATATTCACATACAATAACGGGATAACGGGGTTCTTTTTCAAGAAACTAAATTTCTTAGTATATAGCCAAGATGGAAATCAGTATAGTGGTTCCTCAGAAAGATGGAAATTGATCTATCTCAAGATCCAGTTATGCCATTTTGGGGCATATACTGAAAATATGCTTCATCCTACCACAGAAACACTTGTTAAAATATATTCATTTTTGCTCTATTCATAATGACAAGAAATTAGATATTGTGTAGATATTGCTCAACATAGAATGAACAATGAAAACATGGGACATTTACACAATGGAATATTACTCAGCTCTTAAAACATAAAATTATGAAATTTGCAGGCAAATCAATGGAACTAGAAGTAATTATACTGTGTGAGGTAACACAGACCCAGAAAGATAAACATGGTATATATTTGCTTATATCTGGTTATTAGTCACTAAGCAAATGATAACAAAGCTATACTCTGTAGACCCAGAGAGGTTAGGCATAGAAGGACTAGGAAGAAGGGAGTGATCAATGTATCTTCCTGAAAATCTAGTGCAGTGGAATCTTCCTGTAATATATGAAGGTGATTATAATAAAGCCTCCAAATGATGAAATAGACAGGCATCTAACTGGCCATCTCTTGTTAACAAAGGAAGTTTCTAATACTGAGATTTGTTGCATCCAGTTAGTTGAAAGGCTCCTATGGAAATCTCCAAACAACCCAGGCTGTTGCCAAAACAATAAGTTACTTTCCACAAAGTGACAAAGGTCCCATTGCTAAAGACTACACCCATACAACTCATTAAATGTCCAGTTGGTGCCTATATAGAACCTTTACATCTGTTTTGGTGTTAGTGTCTATGATACAATACATTTCTCAGACCATGTTATAAAATTTTCATCTCTTCTACTTACACTACCAACTTTAGGATTTCTCTTTCTCTCTCCAACTCTAGTTGCTTTCTGTCACCTTATAAATATTTATAAATATATGTATTCCATATTCTGTAACCAGGCAGAGTGTCTTCCAGTGGAAGGATTTATACAGCAACACAGCCACAAAACCTTCTACCTACATTCCAGTCTGTCTGCAAACTGCCCAGAGGTCACAGTAATTAAGAACTTGTGTGAGTGTGCAACAAATGACTGGCCCAACGTAAGACCCATGCCACAAGAGGGAGTCCATTCCTGACACTGCATGGAGGGCCAGGAACCAGAGGCTGGATAGTCCAGAAACCTATGATAGATTCAAACAGGATGGGAATTTTATAAGATAGTCTGAGTGGAAAATTTGTACAGTTAAAAGCAAGAACAAAAACATGAATATTTTTAAAGTATTGAGTATGAAAATTGGAAAAATAAAAATTGGAAGAAAAGTCAATAAAGCTTAAACTACTAGGTCTTCATCAAGTAGATATAAAAAGTGTGCATGTCTAAGAAAAACACATAAGAATAGCTAGAGAAAGAGTCCACAAAAGCATTTGAAAAAATTATGATGGCAAGAAATTTCTCAAATAATTAAAATATTTATTTACCTATGTATTTATGTGTGTGCATATGTGTGTATGTATGTGTATGAGAGACAGAGAGAGAGGGAGAGAGAGAGAGAGAGAGAGAGAGAGAGAGAGAGAGAGAGAGAGAG
>OU015748.1:33196809-33210785 GCA_907169655.1 Acomys percivali | reverse complement strand
GAGAGAGAGAGAGAGAGAGAGAGAGAGAGAGAGAGAGAGAGAGAGAGCCAAAGAAGTTTTCTACAGCCAAACTTCTCTAAAACAAATTCTCTAGAAAGTTCTGAGGAGTAAAACAAAAAAGTTACTAGATATCAAATCAAAGATATAGAGGGGGAAATCTCAGTAAGAGTAAAAGCATAAACTGTTATTAAAGCTTCTGTTTCCTCTGTTTCTGTAACTTTGTTTTTTAAATTAATATTTTACACTACATATAATTTAAGAAACTAATATGTATAAAATCTATGATCGAGTGTACATATTTTTTTAATCTTTGTTATTAATTTATTCTTGTTACATCTCAATGGTTATCCCATCCCTTGTATCCTCCCATTATTCCCCCTCCCATTTTCCCCTTATTCCCCTCCCCCATGACTGTTCCTGAGAGGGATTACCTCCCCCTGTATATGCTCATAGGGTATCAAGTCTCTTCTCAGTAACCTACTGTCCTTCCTCTGAGTGCCACCAGATCTCCCCCTCCAGAGGACAAGGTCAAATATGAGGCACCATAGTACGTGAGAAAGTCATACCCCACTCTTCACTCGAGTGTGGAGACTGTTCTGACCATTGGCTAGATCTGGGTATAGGTTTAAAGTTTCCTGCCTGCATTATACTTGGCTGGTGCTGTATATAGCCTTTATTATGTTGAGGAAAGTGCCTTGTATCCCCGATCTCTCTAAAACTTTAAACATGAATGGGTGTTGGATTTTATCAAATGCTTTCTCTGCATCTAAAGAGATGATCGTGTGGTTTTTTTATTTTCAGTTTGTTTATATGGTGGATTACATTGATGGATTTCCGTATATTAAACCATCCCTGCATGCCTAGAATGAAGCCTACTTGGTCATGATGAATGATAGCCTTTATGTGTTCTTGTATTCGTTTTGCAAGAATTTTATTTAGTATTTTTGCATCGATGTTCATAAGAGAAATTGGTCTGAAATTCTCTTTCTTTGTTGAGTCTTTGTGAGGCTTAGGTATCAATATGACTATGGCCTCATAGAATGAATTTGGTAATGTTACATCCAATTCTGTTTTGGAGTAGCTTGAAGAGTATCGGTATTAGATTGCCTTTGAAGGTCTGGTAGAATTCTGCACTGAAACCATCTGGCCCTGGGCTTTTTTTGGTTGGGAGACTATCAATGATTGCTTCTATTTCTGTAGGGGAAATAGGACTATTTAGCTTGTTTATCTGTTTTTCACTCAACTTTGGCAAGTGAAATTGATCAAGAAAATCGTCCATTTCCCTTAGATTTTCAAATTTTGTGGCATATATGCCTTCAAAGTAGGATCTTATGATTCTTTGTATTTCTTCAGTGTCTGTTGTTATGTCTCCCTTTTCATTTCTGATTTTGTTGATTTCAATACTGTCTCTCTGCCTTTTAGATAGGTTGGCTAACGGTCTGTCTATCTTGTTGATTTTCTCAAAGAACCAGCTCTTGGTTTTGTTGATTTTTTGGACTGTTTTCTTTGTTTCTAATTTGTTAATTTCAGCCCTGAGTTTGATTATTTCCAGACGTCTACTCCTTTTTGGTGTTTCTGCTTCTTTTTTTTCTAGGGCTTCCAGCTGTTTTGTTAAGTTGCTTATGTGCGATGTTTCCAATTTCTTTTTAAAGGCACTTAGTGCTATGAGTTTTCCTCTTAACACTGCTTTCAATGTATCCCACAAATTTGGGTATGTTGTTCCTTCATTTTTATTGAATTTCAGAAACTCCTTGATTTCTTTCTTTATTTCTTCCCTGACCCATGTGTCATTTAGCAGAGAGTTGTTTAGTTTCCACGTACGTGTAGGCTTTTTGTCATTTCTGTTGTTGTTGAATTGCAGCCTAAGAGCATGTTGATCTGATAGGATATAAGGTATTATTTCAATCCTCTTGTATCTGTTGAGGCCTGCTTTGTGACCTACGATGTGATCAATTTTGGAGAAGGTTCCATGGGGTGCAGAGAAGAAGGTATATTCTTTCTTGTTTGGGTGAAAGGTTCTATAGATATCTATTAGATCCATTTGACCCATGGCATTGGTTAATGATGTTATTTCACGGCTTAGTTTCTGTTTCAATGACTTATCCTTCAGTGAGAGTTGGGAGTTGAATTCCCCCACTATTATTGTGTGGGGATCGATGTGTGGTTTGAGTTTTTTTAGAAGATCTTTACAAATGTGGGTGCCCTTGTATTGGGAGCATAGATGTTCAGAGTTGTGATGTCATCTTGGTTGACTTTACCTTTGATGAGTATGAAGTGTCCTTCTGCATCCCTTTTGATTAATTATGGTTGAAAGTCTATTTTGTTTGATATTAAAATGGCTACACCTGCTTGCTTCTTGTGACCATTTGCTTGGAATATTTTTTCCAACCTTTTACCCTGAGATAGTGCCTATCGTTATGGGTGAGATGTGTTTCTTGAATGCAGAAGAAATTTGGATCTTGTTTATGCACCCATTCAGTTAGTCTGTGTCTTTTTATTGGAGAATTGAGACCATTGATGTTGAGAGATATTAACGACCAGTGACTGTTAAGAGTCTTAATTTTGATGTTGTTTCCAATCGAGCATTTGTGTAGCTGTGTTTTTGCCATGGTATAGTTACCTATTTCCTGAGTAGTTTTGGTTGTAGCTTGACCCTTTGGGATGGAGTTTTCCTTCTAGTACCTTCTGTAAAGCTGGATTTGTGGATAGGTACTGTTTGAATTTGTTTTTGTCATGGAATATTTTGTTTTCTCCATCAATGGTTATTGATAGTTTTGCTTGGTAAAGTAGTCTGGCCTGGCATCTGTGGTCTCTCAGGGTTTGCAGGATCTCTGTCCAGGCTCTTCTGGCTTTTATGGTCTCTGCTGAGAAATCGGGTGTAATTCTGATAGGTTTGCCATTAAATGTTATTTGGCCCTTTTCCCTTGCAGCTTTTAATATTTTTTCTTTGTTCTGTATATTGTATGTTTTGATTATTATGTTACGGGCCATTTTCCTTTTCTGGTCAATTCTATTTGGTGTTCTGTAGGCCTCTTCTATGTTTATAGGCATCTCTGTCTTAAGATTGGGGAAATTTTCTTCTATGATTTTGTTCAGAATAGTTTCTGGGCCTTGGAGTATGATATCTTCTTTTTCTTCAATGCCTATTATCCTCAGATTTCTTCTTTTCATGGTGTCCTTAATTTCTTGGATGTTTTGTGTCAGGAGTTCCAGATTTGGCATTTTCATTAATGGTTGCTTCAAGATCTATGATTGTATCTTCTAGACCTGAGATTCGTTCTTCCGTCTCTTGGATTCTGTTAGAAAAGCTCACCTCTGTGTTGCTCGCCTTCTTCTCTGAGGTCTCAAATTCTCGTTTTTCTTCTGTCTGTGTGTTTATCATTGAATCCATATTCATCTTCAGATCTTGAACTGATTTTTTTATTTCTTTCATCTCATTTTTTGTATATTCCTGAGTTTCTTCCATTGCCTCCTTATAGGTCTTCAGAGCTTGAACTGTTTTATTTATTTCTTTCATCTCGTTGTTCGCATTTTCCTGAAATTTTTCCAGTTGCACTCCATGTGCTTCTTTTATGTCTCTCACCTGTTTGGCTGCGTCTTCCTGTATTTGATTACAAATTTTATTTGCTTCCTCCATTAATATGCTCATTATTAAGGATTTGAGGTCATTTTCTTGTATTTCCGTTGTATTTAAGTTCTCAGGGTTGTTTTCTTTGGGATAGCTGGAAACTGGAGACGCCATGTTGTTTTGGGTTTTTTTGCGTATGCTTTTACACTGTCCTTTAGACATCTTGCTGGCTGTGTTTTTGTTGGGTAGCTTTCAGTGTTGGATGGAGGGAGTCTGATGATATACTCACTTGTTTTCTCAGGATTTCTGTAGGCTCAAAGCTCTGATGCTTCACTAGTGTGGACGGCAGGAGGTTAGCCCTGTTGTTTTGGACTCTCACAGCCAGTGATTCTCAGCTCCCCTGTGCTGTGGGTTCTGCAATCGTTCTGTGTCTCTGAATGAGCGTTGGGTCAGGCCAAGGTATCCACAGCCTTCTGAGTTCCATGCCAAGTCCAGCCAGCGACACTGGGCCCTAACCACGCGCCGAGCTCAGCTAGATTCTCAGGGCCTGAACTGTCTGCCGAGCTCAGCAAGGGATTCTGGGCCCAAAATGCATACAGGGTACAGCCAGAAAATGGGCTGGGACTGTGCACGAAGTTCAGCTAGGGGTTTTTGGCCCAAAGTGCGTGCTGTGGTCAGTTATTGACTCAGGACCTGAACCGTCCGCCAAGCTCAGCCAGAAATTCTGGATTAAAACTGCACACTGTGTCCAACTAGAGTCTTAGAGCCAGGACTGTGCTAAAAGCTCCATTAGAGTCTCTGGTTCCAATCTGTCTGCCAAACACAGTTAAGGACTCTGGCCCTAAACTGCAGGCTGAGCTCTACCCGAGTCTCCGGGGCAGAATTATGCACCGATCTCAGCCAGGCCCTATGGACCCACACTGAAATTATCCTGGTACTCCTGGTCTATACTGTGTGGATAGTCCAGTCAGAGCCTTGGGGCCACCGAGCCTGTGTGCACAGCTCAGGTAGACTCTGGGCCTAATCTGCCCGGCAATTCTAGCTAGGGCCTCTGGGCTGAATCTGTGTCCATGCCCCAGAACTGCCCGCTGAGCTGAGTTCGTGTCTTGGGCAGAACTGCTCGTTGAGGTGAGCTGGTTCCTAGGGTGTACCTGAGTGCTCTGCCCAGCCCGCGCCACAGCAGGAGAACTGCGGCCGCGCTGAGCTGGGACCTAGGTTGGACCTGAGTGCTCCGCCGAGCCTGCGTCACAGCAGGGGAGCTGCCGCTGTGCCTACCTGATGCCTCGGGCAGAATTGCTTACTGTGCTGAGTCAGCGTCTCCACGGCACTGAGCTGAGCCAGGGACTCTGGGGCCGAACTGTCCGCCGAGTCCAGTTTGGGTCACAAGGTACCCCGTGACCCAAATCCTGTCCAGAGTCTCCTCTCCCTCAGCTACTCCCACCGGCCACCACAACAATTGCCTTCACTGAAAGGCTCTGAGCTGCAAACCTCAGCTGCTGCCGCTGCTGTCGCTGGAACCGCCACTGGTGCTGCTGCCTCTGCTGCTGCTGCTCCAATCCGAGAAACTCCACATTCCTCCCGTGTGTAGGGGCACGCAGGTCCTCCGCACCCTGGTCCCTCCGAACTGTGGAGCACTCCCGCTGCCGTGGTGTTGGGACTCTGGTGTTCCTGGCTCAAAAATCCAAGCAATTCCCTGAATTGTTCACTGGCGCCTCCAAACACGTTCCACACTGCTTGGCGCCATCTTGGATCCCTCTAATTTCTTTTTAAAGGCACTCAATGCTATGAATTTTTTTCTTAGCACTGCTTTCAATGTATCCCACAAATTTGAGTATGTTGTTCCTTCATTTTCATTGAATTTCAGAAACTCCTTGATTTCTTTCTTTATTTCTTCCCTGACCCAGGTGTGAATGTACATATTTTTGAAAGGTACAATTTGTAATATCTATAACTAAAAGGTATAAATGTAAAGGTGTCAAATGAAAATCATTTTCTAGTTTATTGATATTAATATTGTTTATATTCAAACTGTAATGCTGTAATGTTTGGTTGCTAAATATTATCATCATAGTAATAACAAGAAAAATAAATTAAATATGCTTTATGCTATTAAAAATATACAAAAACCCCTAAAAAAAGATTAATGAAGGAAATGGAGAAATCAGGAATTTGACCTAAATCATTCATGAAATTTCTCAAACATTTGAAGAAAGTGAAGATATGAAACACTTTCTGTCTATCCAGTGGAAGAAAGGCAGCCTTTTTACAAATGATACTGGGGAAAGCTATGTATTCATGCAAATTGAATGAAGTTGAACTCTTACTCTAATCCATTTACAATAATGATCTGAAAGTAGACCTAAACCCTAAATGAATCTTGCCAAACCAGCTCAAATACTTAGAAGAAAGGAGATTAAATTCAAAGGCATGGCACTTGGCAATATTCTTTTCAATTTGACATCAAGAAAATTAATATTAACATACAAGGAAATTAATAATGACCAAGTTCGGTTTCATGAGAAAAATTAAAAGTGTACACCATGCATGAAAAATTTAGAATTAAAAAAATGACACATGGAATGGAATAAAAATTCAAGGGTTTCATTTATAAAATTTAAGCATATGCTTTTAAAAAACTTTTATTTAATTAATTTACTCAGATTATATCTCAATTGTTATGCCATCCCTTGTATCCTCCCATTTCTCCCTCCCTCCTGCTTTTACCCTATTCCCCTCCCCTAGGTCTGGGACCTAGAAGGACCTCCTCCCCCATTATATGGTCATAGGTTATCAGCTCTCATCTTGGTTGTTTGCTTATTCTTTCTCTGAGTGGCAGCAGGCCTCCCCACCACGGGGAAATGGTCAAATATGGGGCACCAGAGGTTCTGTCTGAGTCAATCACCGCTCTCCACTCAACTGTGGAGATTGTTCTGTCCATTGGCTAGATCTGAGAAGGGGTTCGATGTTTACTGCAAGTATTGTCCTTGTAGTAGTTTGAGCAGAACCCCTGGGCCCAGATCTGCCCATTATGATATTCTTCTTGTAGGTTTCTAGGATCATCTTGATCCTTCTATTTCCCCATTCTCTCATACTTCTCTCACCTACAGTTCCAATAGGATGTCCTCACAACTATTCCATTAAAACTAATAATTTATACAAAAGTATAGAGATAATATCAGCTGAGTATCCCTCAGAGACAAATGTCCAATGAGACTATGAAAAGATACTTAGCCTCAATAGCAATAACAGTTATTCTAATCAAAGCTGCTGCAAGCTGCTTCATAGTCATTTAGATGCCGAAGGAGGGACAGAGAAGAAGGAGAAAGGAAAAGAAAAAGAAGAGGAGGAGAAGGACAAGGAAGAGGAGAAAAGGAAAGAGAAGGGAAAGGATAGAGGTAAGGTTGGAGTGGAAGGGAATTATGAAAAAATAGAGAAATAGACATTTGTGGCAGTGAGTGTAAGAATGTAAGAAGACACAGGCAGAGTGGAGAAGAGTAACGTTCTTACTCAGCACTCTTTGATCAGCCCTGGAAACATCAATGGAGGCAATAATTCACTGAATGGACTCTGCAGATTTTATTTATTCATTAATATGAATATGTAACAACAAAGTTTCAAGAAGATAGTATGGAAAGGAGTGGCACTACATGAGAGAGGTAGGAGGTAGGATAGAGAAGGAGGGAAAATCATGTAATCATACTTTAATTAAATAAAACATCTGCCAATATATGTAGAAATAAAACTAGAGTCACCAAGTTATTCAGCAATTACCTTTATGGCTGAAAACTCAACAGAGCTTAAAGAAAAATCTGTAGGAGACAATGTGATAACAAGTTCACTGCAGCATAATTCATAACAGCCATACGGTTGGTGGAAAATTCCCCTTTGTTATACTAGCAAGTGAGTAGCATGCTATCTACACCTGCTATGGGCAGTTAATGAGCATTAAAATGAAGTGAAATCATGTTTGTGACAAGACAGATGCATCCTGAAGATATTGTGCTAAGTGAGATAATCCAGTCTAACAAATAAAAATAGTGGGTGATTGCCCTTACATGAGTCACTTGGAAAAAATCTTAGAGTCATAGCTCAGTGAGAAGTGCCAAAGACTGGAGAGAAAGAGAATGTCAGTGTTTCTTACTGAAAAGGAAATTTAGTTTTCTGGGAGACTGGTGGTGGTGATGATGGTAGAAATAAAGACATTTTAAAGTTATTGAACTGTATACTATAAATAGGATACCTTAGTGAATTTCATCTATTTTGTCACATCTTAAATTTTTTCTTTCTTTTTTTTTTCCTTTGGGTTTTATTTCAACACAGAGTTTCACTGTGTAGCTTTGGCTGTCCTGGACTTGCTTTGTAGAGCAGGATGTCTAGAGATCCATGTGCCTGCCTCAGCCTCCCAAGTGCTGGGATTAAAGCCATGTGCCACCACGCCTGGCTAGAACATACATTCTTAAGTCTAAAATAAACTGTCATTTTAAAAATTAGTTAAAATGTAGCAGAAACGCCCCTTTGGTGAGCATAGCATGTGATCTCTTATGAAATGAGTTTCTTCAATTTTTCTCTTCCTTCAGATATTTATGTCCAGGAAATATAATATGAACTTTAAAATATCTCAGGAGCTGACACATTCAGCACTCACCATGATTGAAGCATCCTCAACATCAAGTATTGCACGCACCACACCCTGAAGCATTTGTAAACATGCATTAGGAGTAAAAATGATATGATAGTAAAGTAATTGATATAATATATTATTTGACTTTCAGAAAGTTAGAGGTAGAAAAATACTTAGAAATTAAAAGTGCCAGATTCCTTATTTTCCAGACATGGATTTGGGGAATCACTATAGCACTCAGGAAGGGATATACTAGGAAGTAGATACAGAGCTGGAATTTCATTACGCCTATCTTTCCTGTTAAACTAAACAGCAATGGCAGACAACCCTCAGTGTTAGGTACACTTCTAAGCACGTTATACATCTATTTAATACACCATTGATTCTTGTAGTCTTTGCAACAAAATAAAGCAGTCCCTATTATTGTGTCTAAGCTTTATCCAATAAAACTGAAATTCAAGTACATGAAATGATTTGTCCAATGCCATGCAAATGTACCATTTGCCTATTGTATAATGTTTAAATATATGGCTAAACAACTCACCATTGCTGTTGTTTAGAAGCTAGTCCAAGACAATATTCAGCTAAATTTATGTGCATTTGCAAATGCGTATTGATTGTAGAATATGTACACATATGTGCAAACACATGTATATACATATTTCTTTCTTGGACTCTTTAAATTTCAAAATGCTCTAGGAAACAGAAAGCAATGCACTTTCTCTTTCTTGCTCAAGCAAGGGTCTAGATACAAAGTTTCTCCTCTGTTAAGAACCTCAAAGAGCTTCACTCTGCTAAACATGGGTTGATGACGTAAGAAGGAGGCATAGACCTTGAAAGTTGCTATTTTCTTTTTCACAACTGAGCCACACATTCTATAGCCATCTTAAATAATTAAATAATTGGCATGTCTCAAATTAGTGTAATATAAATTAAGGTCCACTGACAGAAACAAGGAACAGAAAAGATTTTTGGCACACTGATATATAACTGATATGATTTGCATCTGAAATTTTAGAGAAATCTGATTTGAAATAGCTGAAATTCAAGCATATGAAAGTATTTGTACAGGCTCCCAACTTGTTCCTGAATCACATTCTGTGAAGAATCTTCACTTATTTGGCTGTGTTAACCCCCTTTCAGCTTCACTGAAGTTTTTCTCTCCCTCTATGACTGGGCCTCTCAAAGACACACAGATGTAGGTGCTATACTATGTTTTTGCAAAGATAATTGTAAGGCAAGAAAAATTTCACATTGAAATTCAGATTTGCTGGGTCGCCCAGTAAACACAATTGCCAGTTAGGTTGGATGTGTACTCAACCATCTAGAAATTATTCAAATGCACATCTCATCAAATGGACAAGCTACTAAGCATAATGAATTGGCAATATTCTTGGAGAAAAGCACAACACTATGCATCCTAAATGACTACATTTTACAAGAAAAAATGTTTAGTATGTACTGTACCTAAGATAGCATTGAATTCATGTGTTGTAAGATATCAGGTCCTTTGATAGATAGTAGAGTCTTCCTTTACTGACAGTTCAAAACGAGAGAAGGTTGACAAGCAGGGACACACAGAGAAGTATACACAGAGAAGATGACAGCAAGTGAAACTGTGGAAGGGCAGCTTCTATATCACAAATCAAACCAAGGTTAGTTGTGATTCCTTGGATCTTTGTGGGCTGAATTTGAATAACTATGTATTTTCTAAGAGCATAGATACGGTCTCCAATTACTCCAGTTATCAGGTAAGCAGCCATAGGGAAGTTAGCAGTTACTTCAGTAATATGTGGTAGTCACTGATTGTGATGTATACCTAATCAACTGTTCAAATGAGAATACTAACCTATCTTTTGGAAAGACAAAAAAAAAAAAAAAGAATCAATATATTGTTAAATATCATTTAACAAACAATCAAAAATATAATACAAGTTGCTATCAAACATGCCTAAAAATTTAGACTTAATAAATTTTTGTTTTAGCTCTGGTTATAGTCTAGGCAGATATAGATGGTTCTGATAGATGAACAGTCTTCTGTAGGAAGTCTGTAGCTTGTGCTTTGGCACTGATGGCTCTACCCATTCTTTATGTTCTTTTCTAGATTTTCTGGATTCTGTTGGGAGATGGGGGAAATGTCCTTGGGACTTTATCTTGTTCTAATCGCCTTCCAATCTGACCATACTCCTGTTTGCCATGAGTTGGTGCTATATGCTCATGATTCTGTTTCACCGGAGTTCCAAAACAAAGGATTCGGCTCACCTTGGAATGAAACTTCTCATACAAGGAGCCAAATCAACCTTGTAAACTGTTTCAGGTATTTGCCCCATTGGAAAATACCATATACTATGCATACATGTATGCATGTGTATATATAGGAATACAAATACTATTTATAAAATGTTTTATTTAAGGATCTGTGGCCTATAATAAATTTAGTTTATTGTGGCTGATTTCAGCTTTGACATATGTATTAATTCTTACCAGCATATTGATGTTCTTGCCTTCCTTCTTATAAATTTTGTTCCATAACTGAAATATTGTGAGTTTGACATAAAAATTTATTTTTGGTTTTCACCTTGGTATTAAAATGTACCATCAACAGTTTAAGCATGCCTGAATGACCCTTATGCACACATTTAGTTTGCATATGTAACTAGAGCAATGTTTTATGCCTAAGGGAACAAATGTGTTCAATTTATGTACTTAATGTTCTGGTGTACGTTTTCAAACCATTAAATACCAATTGTCAGTAAATTAACCCACCTTTTCACATTCATTGTACTTTTGCAAAAAACATTGTATAAAAACAAAAGCAGAAATAAAAATCATGATAACAGCATTAATAGTAAAAATAATGGAATTAGAGGAGAAGACTCATTCAATGGTAGTTACACATGGCTTGAACTGTTCTTTTATAGGCCTTGTAAAAGATAGTTATAATTCCAGATTTCTCTTAACCTTTTTATTTTATATTATTTTGTGAATATTTGTGGTTCTTTGATTTTAATAGTTAGGGACTCTATGACTAAATTGAATTCTATGCAACGTAGTGTTTGTCTTTTATATAAAATGTATTTTCCAATTTCACTAATTCTTTTTTAAATAGTTTATACTCTTAAATATTTTTTGAATCATTGGCCTTCAACTTCTTCCATTTGCTATCTATTTGGAAAATAAAACATGTTATTTTGTGTGTGGGTGTGTGACCTTTAGAAAGTTAAGAGAAAAGTACAAGAATTCATGACAGTACATCAACATGCTTACCTTCTTTTGATGTATACTTCCTTTGACTCCAGTCTGGATGACATTATATTTATCTCTGAAGTTTAAATTGATAAGATCTTGACAACCAAATTTTTCGTTCAAAATTGGACATTTGGATCTACTAGGATTTTCTTCCTCTTTGTCACTAAACTTGACATGTCTGATATAGAACGGTTTTATTTTGTCCTTTACTCTCAAGTTCTACAGGTTCCACTGAGCATCTTACTGCTCCTCAATCTCTCATAGTCTCCCACATTAACTAATATCCTTGGCAGCTTTGCATTCCATAATAAATGAATGCTAATTACATGAGGGTAAAATAATCAAATAATCTTAGTGGGAAAATGTCACACACAAACCCTTCCTTATTATAGAATTAATGTTATGACTGAGAAGGATTAAATTCTCTTACTTAACTTCCCAAATACTGCTTGTTAAATAATTGTTTTACCAAATTCCATCACTGCAGCTCATTGTCTATGTTAAAGCATAAGTGTTTTTCCAAAGGCAGATCTGAAGAATAATGTGGAGAGATGTAGGATACCTCCTTACTTCTTCCCAGTGAGAAGGTAGCAAAATAAGTTAACTAAAAATGATTCACAAAATATGCCAAACTGGACCAGGAAAAGCCCATAAGGCCTCAACCCCATACAAAGAACTTCAGATGACTGAGCAAATCTTGTAAAAGATAAAGTTGCCCTCCCCAGGGAAGAGCACACTAACCAATTGTTTGCTCAGTACAAGTAACTTTATACAGAGTCAACACACTCTAACTTCTTAGTATGGTATAAGTATATACAAATAAAAATCTATATGAATACACATATACAACAAAAAAGACTGATAAAAAGATACCATGAATTTGAAAGAGAGTGATAAGTGTACGTGGGAGAGTTTGGAGGGAGGAATAAGGGGGAGAGGGCAATGTTTTAATGTAACTATGTTCTCAATAAAATGAGTTACAAAATGATTTATATAACAAATCACTTTTTGGAAATATCACTAGTTTTTAATTAATTTACATCCAAGCAAAATCAATAGTTAAAATGTAATTATATATACAAAAATATTTCTGCACCCAATGCTATGGCAACATTGTGGAAGTGGAAGAAAAAGACTGTAAGAGCAAGGCATTAAGGGAGTTTGCTGAGAAATTGTGCCTACCTGTAATATCAGAAGCTAAAATCATAAAGTTGTACCAACATGAGTACACAAACACAATCTGAACAAGGTTGATGACACCACTGGGTATGCCAAAAGGGACAGAGGTGGTATTTCTCAGAGAACACACTAATTGGTTGACCAGTGGAAAAAAAGTCATGTCTGAAAACATACACAAAACTACGCTATATAAACTGATCATGTTGTATTTTGGAATACGAATATATACATATACACATTTGCATGGAATAACAACTAGTAAAATATGTTATGAATTTTACAGAGAGTAGGGAGAGGTATGGAGGATGGAGGAAAATAAAGGGATAGATGTTGTAATTAAATTCTAATCTCAATAATAATTTTTAAAAGTAATCAGGGAAAAAATTTCATTAGTTGTTTTTTTTTTTTTCCTTCAACACTTCATCCAAAGTTAATAGGAAATTTTACTGCTGAAAAAGTAAAAAGGATCTCATTTGGAAAGAAAAAGAATAGATGTTTATGAATGAATGAGGATGGTTAGAATAAGGGGATCAAGTATGGAAGGAGAGAGGTGCTGGACAAGAGAGGAAAGTAAGGAGAGATAGCTAAAATTAACAGCCATTTGAAGAATAGTATGAGAACCTAATACAGCAGAAGCTTCCTAAAATATACACACTCAAAGGTGATCTAAACAAAGCCACCAAATGATGGAGGAGACAGAGCCCCAACTTTGTCCCAACATCTCTTAACTAAATAAAGTTTTCAGTACCAGGTCTGGCTTTCATCTAACCGAATTGTTGGCTAAAAGCTTGTATGGGATTACTCAAACAACCCAGGCTAGTGGCAAAACTGTAGATGAAGACAGTATCCACACAAATCATTGAATATGAAGTTGTCCTGATGCTTACACAGAACCTTCACACATATGTGCTAGTGTCTTTAGTATAGGAAGGTACTTTACAACTATTGAAAGGAAAACATAAACACCAAGCCAGCCTCAACTTCTTTGTTCTTCAAAGGTAGATGTTCCAGAAAGATATGCAAAGGTGGCACAAAGCTTGTAGGGATAGTCAACCAACATTGAATTTGGCTTTAAGGCCACTCCATGAAATGTAACCCATACTGGACAATGCTAAGGTGACCAAGAAGAACCTGAGATTAGACACCACAGGATCTTTCTTCTTTTTTTTTTTTAATCCTTAAAAAGAAAAAAGTGATTTGTTGATGTAGTTATACTTCAGTGACAGTGTCTGACTGGTATGCCTGAGGGTGTAGTTCCACTCCTCAGCACACACTCCCACACACACACACACACTCAAACACACTCACTAACAGAGAGAGAGAGAGAGAGAGAGAGAGAGAGAGAGAGAGAGAGAGAGA
>OU015748.1:33174092-33196799 GCA_907169655.1 Acomys percivali | reverse complement strand
AGAGAGAGAGAGAGAGAGAGAGAGAGAGAGAGAGAGAGAGAGAGAGAGAGAGAGAGAGAGAGAGGACAGAGGAGGGAGGGAGGGAAGGAGATTGTTTCATGAGTGACGCACCATGCATGTTGGAGTTTGGTGATGAAGCCAATGTGGCCCATGATGGAAATGTACATCATTATACATAATGGCGTTAACCACGCAATGACTAAGAGACTAAAGCGATCTTTATAAAAAAGAAAAAAAAGTAGCAATAAAATGACTTCCAATGACATCCAGCTATAGTCATAGATCAATGCCTTGCTTGACCAGCATCAGAGAAGCTTCCTCCTGTAACAGATACAAGAGACCAGACCTGGATTTTATGCAGAAAGTGAGAGAACATGGGACATTCATCCCTAAACTGGAAGTTTCCTTCAATTCCCTCCTCTCAGGGCTCAGGGAACTCTCTGAAGGATGAGGTGGAAAGAGTGGATGAGCCAGAGAGGCTAGAAGAAATGAAACAAACAAGGCCCTTTAAATCAAGATGACCAAAGTTCATCTAGACTTGCAGAGACTGAATCAGAATGCATAGGACCTGACAGAGTCAGTACCAGGTTCTCCACATATATATTATGGTTCCCAGTTTAGCACTTTTATGGGATTCTTGAGTATACGAAAGAGTGAGTCTCTAATTCTTATGACTTCTCTTGGACTCTTTTTGTTGTTTGTCTTGCCTAACTTCCAGTGCGTGTCTTAGTTTTTGCTTTGTCTTATCTTATTATTATCCCTTAGAAGCCTCTTTGTTTTCTAGTGAGAGACAGAAGTGGTGTGTCCATGGATGGGAAGGGAAGTGAGAGGGACTTGGAAGAGTAGAGGTAAGGGAAACTGTAATCAGGATATATTATGTGAGAAAAGAAATCTATTTTCATTAAAAGAAGAAGAAGTGACAAAAAAAGACGTATGCCTGATTCACAGAGTAGAACTGTCTTTCCTGATTTCACGAGTGGCTAAACTAGTTTACACCACCATGGACAGTATGTAAAATCTCCCTTGGTCTCTCTTCTCACTAGCAATTGTTGTTGTTTTCTTACTATCTGCCATTCTTACTGGGGAGAGATGAAGTGTTAGTGTATTTTTAATTTGCATTTCTCTGATGTCTAGTGATATTGAACATATCATTGTGATATTTTCACATCCATATTTATAATAACACTAGCTAAGTTATGAAAATAACCTAGGTGTCTGACAACAGATAAAGAAAATGAGGTTTACATGCACAATGGGAATATTTTTCAACCACAATGAAGACTGAAGTTACATTGTTTTCAGTAAAATAGATGCAGTTGGGAATTGTCATACTCAGTGAATTGAGTCAGTCAAAGAAACACAAACACAAAACACTGTGTTTTATCTCATTTGCATTCATAGATTTTATATAAATATGTGAAATAATGTGTGAACACATGAAATGAATGTAGAAGTGAACAAAGGTTCTAACCAAAGGCAAGAGAGTAGAGATAAAATTTTGTTAACAGTATGTAAGGGAAATACTCTCAAAGTGGATTGCATACTTGTATAAAAATATCTTTATGCAGCCTAGTAAAATATAAGATGAATATAGACCAATGAGAAAATAAATAGATTTAAAATAAAAGAGAATCATATCAAAAGTGGCATGTTTAAGAATCTCATGAAAACTAATAGTACCATTTACAGAAGAATCACTAGCTTTGACAGTCAAAAAATGAGGGTTTTTTTTTTGTTGTTGGTTTTTACTTTTTATTTAAGTATTTACACATAGCTATTTTTCCAGTTAAATCTTTTCATATGGATGACATATATACATTATATTACTTTATATACACAATTTTTAAGAGATCTTAGTATATCAGAAAACATTCTTCTTAGATATAAGGATGCTATCTTTGATGTTAAAATTCTGGACCAACCAGTAATAATATTTGAGAAATAAATCCTTATCATTTCTATACTTGCAGGTAAAGACTGCACATTTTGCCTCCTGTGATTAAAATGATCAGTTTGTTTAATGCAGAAGTTTAAAGAGCAGAATAAATTTGTCAGTATGATAATTTCCTCTGGGGATCTAATATTTTTAAGGATAATTAACAACAATTGTTGTTGAACATGGAGGATACTTTCCTCTGACCTTATAAAAGGAAACAAGAAATTCAAGACAATCAGTAGAGAAAAAAAGGTGGATACATAGGAGGGACTAGAGGAAAGAAAGGGAAGAGGGAAACAGGGTTACTCTGCTCACCCTAAAAATGTAGCCAAATAGACAGGAAGTCACAGAAGCCAACTCTTAAAATGTGTGATGAGGAAGCTGAAGTGTAGATCTCCACAAGTGATTTCTGGCCTGCACGCAGGAGAGGAAGGGATCAGTACTATTTAAGGGGCAGGCCACTGAGAGTTTGAATATGCTCCAGTAAGTATATAGATAACAGAAACTGAACGTCTTAAGTTTTATTTTTACTATTTTTTTCTTTTTTAGGGGAGGAGGTCACAGGCTTGGAGGGGGCAAACATGAAAGGACTGGGAAGTAAGTGTGAACAGGGAGCATAATGTGTAAGTCCTAGAGAAGCAATCAAATTGTTATGTTAAAAATTGCTAATTAGGACCATGCTAGTGTTCTCAGCTAAAATAAAATGTATTAGGACTGATTATGGAAGCTTTGTCTTACAGCCCGAATAGACAATTATTGACATAGACAATCCTTTGTGCTTTACCAGCATGAAATTACAATAAAAAAGACCGAATTGTAGAGATGTCAAAAACGCCCTTGAAATGAAAGAAGATGACTCGAAACATATTATAAGAGTTCCTACAAGTTTCCCATCACAGGAGAAAATGAATTAATTTTGTATTCATTAGACAGACTTTGAAATAATCTTCAATTAAACAGGCAATAAATTACCAAGTCCTACACAGATAAAACCTTAATCTTTCACAGAATATTTTCAACCATTTTCTTGTCATGCCTCAAGTTTTCTAGGCTTCTAATTGTGCTCATCTTAACAAATATGTCCAGGAATGAGGGGAAATGATGAAATAGGCTTTTAATTTCTGAAGAGCCTATCATAATGTTATTTTATATTAGGATTAGATGTGTCAGCCACTGTTAATTAAAGAGCATAACCACTATGGAGGAATCATTTATCCATTGGAAATATTCCTTAAATTGAACTGAGTTATTGATTCCAGATATAATTATTGTTCATTAGTTTAAGTAATTTGGCATATTTGGCATTTTAACATGAATATGCCAGTTTAATATAAAAATGTTTCATGTAACATATAGAATATGATAGAAATATTTTGGATGCCATCTCTATAATACTGTCCAAATTTATCTAATATAAACTTTGGAATACAATTGCATAAAACAAATAATTTAAATAGAAAATATTCTTTAAGTTTTATAATACTTTGATTGCTTTTGCAGGTTACTAAAGCATTTTATGTTTTCAATATTTACATGTCATTTCCCATGTGTTAGCTCTTATATGCCATATGGCATCATCATCCACGGTATGGCAAATATAACTCTCTGGTCATATGCTTCTAGTATGGATATGAATGTTTGTAGGTGTACTTATTACAGTTTTTTCAAGCTTACAAACATGCTTCAGTTTTGAAAGATATACAGGGAAAGTGTGGTATCTTTACTTCATATATTCCCGTGCTTTCTTTTCTATATATAATTGTGTGGTTTTTATGAAGACTTAATAGAATTACCATACAAGCTAATTATGATTATATTCATTTTGGTGCAGTTGATATGAAAATAGATGACTGTGTTTTATATTTTCATTTATATATATTATATATATTACATGTATATATTATATATTTCATTATTTCATTTTCTATGTTAGCATATGGCACATGTAACGTTCCCTCTCATCCATATGTGGATTGTAGAAGAGCCATCTTAAAAAGTGAGCTTTTCCCAAAGTGTTTTCAGGCTAAAATGTTTTCTTAAAATGCTATTCCCATAGTGAATGATTATGATTTTTAATGAAACTACTTCCGGGAAATAGTTTTAAAAGTACAGCAACAGAAATTAAGATAGGGCAAGAAGGGGCTGACAAGCACATGGACTCTACAGGGGGCAGCGGAGTAGGGAGCAGTGTGGATCGATACGCATACAAGATTACATACAGAGACATGTAGTCTCTGGAATCCCAACAGATATTCTCCAAGAGGAGAGTCACTTAAATTCACAAATTAATATTCAGCATTTGTATGATTTTAAACATCAAGAACAGAGAAGAGCTCTTGAATTCTTCTGCTTTGCATTCCATGTTATTGGACTTGGGTAAGCGAGAGCCATGTGCAGTATGGTCTATACTAGCAGCATGATAGCACAGATCTGAATCTTAGAGCAGAATGGTCTCTAGCCCTGGCCGAAATCAGTGAAGGGTTTGCCTATCTTTATACAGGAATTTCATCAGTAGTACTTAATGTATTCACATTTAAAACCAATATGCCTTCTGTATTTTAACATGTTTTCCTTTATAGTTACAAATTAAATGGCCCCCAAACAGGCACCATATCGAAACTGAAATATAAGGAAAAGTAGAAAAACTGGAGATGCCTAAGTCTTATTTTTGTTTTGATTATCAAGGGCTTGAAAGGATAAACGAGTGGAAGTTATGTTGGAATTTGTTGAGAGTTAAAAAAAAAAAATAGAAGAAAACATTGATTAAGCAGATTCAGGCTTCATATGAAAAACTCATATCCCCAAAGAAGACAGTGTAACATATTATATGACTGAAATAGTTGTATTCATGTCAGGTGAGGCAAACTAAAGATTTAAATGAAGTAGAAGTAAGTGTTGTAAAAACCACACTGTGAACGTATGGTTTTATTTCCAGGTGAAGTTGTACTTTCACAGTGTGTTGGTGGTTCTGACATCCCAGTTTATAGGCTAAATGGTAAAAACGTTAACACATCAATGGGGTAGAAATGCAATGTTCCTTATTCTTGTATCAGGCTGATAGATTGGAGGCATTCAATATGATACGACCACATCTAGAGCATGTTTATTCTGTAATTTTACAATAGTGGCCATATTCGTCTTTTTTACTTGTTGTCACAAAAAAAAGGTTTTCTCTAAATAAAAGAAAGATGATTTGACAATCCAAAATTGATATATTGATTCATTTATGGAAAAAAGAAAAATAAAGCTGAGTTGTATTTAAATGGCTTTGATATTCCTAGAAATAAGGACAGTGATAAATTGGATAGATTTTAAATAACACTTACTAGTAAGAGAGCTACTTTAAAATGTTAGCACTCACCTACACTTTAGGAACATGTATCTCAGTGATCCAAAATACACAACATAGGAAAAACTTAAATCTCCAAACCCTACTCCTTGTCTTTAACATGAGGTGTTAGCCTGACCTGGTTCTCTCCAATATAAGAAAAGCTTTCAGGAAGTGATTAGTAATCTGGGCTAGGTAGGATGAAAGAGGTAACTATCACTTCTCGATACTACGTAAGAGTTTGTCTTATCAGTTTCCCGTGGTCAGCTGTAGACACCAGAGCACTACCATTCTGGTGAGCTTTGGGGAAATTTTTCATGTTCTTGTTGCTACATAAAATATAAATGTGATGTTAGGGGCTGCACTTGTAAAGCATTTTCCTTTTGTGAGTAAAATTTATCATCCAACAGATAAACCCTAACACCAACATAGTGTATTGTTTAGATTTAAGTGTAATATCTATGCATCCATGTCTCTTTTTTCCCCTTCACTTTACTTTCATCATTCAGTTTGGTCTCTTCTTACACAGCATTGCTTTTGTACAGACAGTTGAATTTGGAATAAAAAGAACAGTGACACATTGTAAAATTGTTCTTGTTTAAGTCATAAATATCTTCTCTTGCAGCCCAGTGGCCTCTATTCTTTTGTTATTCTTTTTTAAAACATTTTTTTAACTTTTACATATACATTTATATTATTACACATACATACAATAGCAAGAAGAATCATGACACAATCAGGAATTATATAAATGTTACATTTGTAGTATTTTGGCTGTTTGAATTTGACAGCCTCGAAGAAAACATCTTTCTTATCTTGGTGCATCTAAAATTCTGAATGTAAATCAATATCCATCACATCTTGTTATTATCTTTTGTCATTCTTTATTGTTTTTTCTTTTTTGTTTGTTTGTTTGTTTTCCTACCACATAGGTAACTTCATTTCATATGTGTCTTTTCCCCTTTTCTACATAAGATGTGGAGAAAGTTCCTTTGCCTGAACTTTCCTACAATACAGATGCCTTTCAAGTTTCTGCTTACAGTGAATAAATGTTGCTTTATATTTGAAGCATCACCAACAGGCATAAACTCAGGGCGTCAGATATGCTGTGAAATGTGCAGTCATTAAAAAAGGGAGCTCACAATCACCAATGTTGTTGAAAAGGCTTGGGTTAGTTGTTTTCCCTTCTCAACTGTCCTGTCATCTACTGGAAAAATAAATTTGATATGAAGTTTTTCAGGGCTGGAGAGACAACTGCACTGTTAAGAGCACATACAGCTCATTGCCACCTAAAAGCATAGACCCAGAGGGCCTAATGCCATTCTCTCCCTCTGTGGCCACTAAACTTAGGTGTATATACTCACAAACAAGACATAAATAGATGTATGTGTATAAAAATCATTAAAAATAAATTAGATAAAACTTTTTTTATTTAGCCATTTGAATATTTTAGTGGCATATTAATAAAAGAAATCCATCATTTTTGAAGTTCACATAACCAGGGCCTATATAATCAAAGCTTAACAGAGATCATAGCAAGTCCCCAGTCATTCTCCTCAGTGTTTATGGAATGCTTTATATCTGTCATATTCTGTGCCAGACATGAAGAAAACAAAAGATGAGATAGGATCTGGCTTAAACTCCCAATCTTTAGCTATAAAGACTGGTGGAAAAAGATAATAGAAACTATGAAATTTAGTCAATATTAGCTTTGTAAAAAACTGTCCTGCTGGAATTTAGAGTGTAAACCAACCTAACCAAAATGTGGGAGTCTGAGAAGAACATTTCTGAATAGGAGGATAAATGAACTGATTTTTAAATATCTTGCCTTAAAACTGACCAGCAGAACTCTTTTTTTTTTCTTTTTGCATGTAATCATTTACATTTTTGTAGGCCAAGTTCTTTTTATGTAAAGAGTTCTAAGTACTTTAGATTATATTTCTGATATCTCTGATGTTTTATTCTTCTCCCAAACTAGTACCACTTAAGTTTTTATGACTATGTTTTGATATCTGCATCTTCTTCCAACACAATAAAAAGATGTTGAGCTAGAATCTCATATAAATCGCTATGGTCCCACACTTACTATATCTTACCAGTTCAAAAAGATTCCATAAACATTACTCAGTTTATTTGAAAACATCTATATACAGCTAATGTGAACAAGAGCCATCTATACAATAGGAGCTGAAAATAAATATTTGAATAAGCCCATGTTCTGGGTTTTTAAAGATTCCTCTTCCAATGTACTCATATGAAACCACTAAGTGTCTCAGAACCATCTGACAAACTTTTGTCAGTGTAAGAATGAAAAAAATATTATCTCATTTGCTTATATCTAGCACCATTTAAAATGCTACAAAGATACTATTGATTCAGAAAATATGGAGACATGAAATACTGGACAATTGCCAAGAATTTGTGGTTTTGCATGTTATCTGTGGACCAGTTTGTAGATAAAGAAGCAAATTACTTTGAGATAGAAACATCCTGAAGAGGAATTAGCTTTTAGTATCTCAAAGTCCTGGAGAGAATTCAAATGCAAAGTGAGTAAAACAAATACACCAGTCAGCAATGTTAGAATTTCTTTCCACTCTTCTGTACTGCCATGAAAAACACGTCTGTTTCTCACTCCTCTGTATATACATATGCCACCTTCTTTTAGATAAGTGGTTCTCAACCTTTCTAATGCTGCTGCTCTTTAATATGTAAGAAGAAGTCATGAATTTGAGATTTGAGTTGTAGAAGGACCACACAGAAGGGCTTGAAAGGGCAATGGGAGAGATAAAAATGAAATAAAAAGCTTACAAAATTCTTAATGTTTTAAATAAAAACTATCCTAGAGTAGATTGCTATTGCTTCTGGGTGGGTGTGGAAGTCAGGTCCCTATCCTTCAGACTGTTGTGTCATTTGGCCTACATTTTCTTTATTATTACCATCTACCTTTTTCCAAAATGCTGCACTCTCTTTCCTGGGTTTAGAGATACCTGTCTTTGTCCCTTAATTTGCTCAGAGGAACTCCCACTTAGAAAAGCATCCTTGAAATATCCTTCTTTCTGCCTGGACCATTTTTCTTTGACCTCTTTTGACATCTACCCAGTTTCCATTATGGCATTTATTACAGAATCCATCTTTGCATTTTTGCACATACAATGCCTATCTTCCTGAAGAGTCTCTGATATGGTGGAATGGAAATTAGGTAGATACTATCCATATATGAAATGCTCAAAACTATTAAAAATAAAATAAATAAAAAACTTAACAGCAGAAATGCAAGCTTAGAATGATATTTCTGAATGAAAAAACAATAAGGGAAAATTTAGAGTTTCTTTGAGGACTTACCAGATTGTGAAAAATAGAATGTGACAGGGATGCATGCAACATACTGAACTGAGTGATGACTGAATCAGAAAAGTAGATTGTGATTTGACTGTTAGGGTAGGCCTTTGAAAGGAGCTCTGTGGTTCTGAAACATGCAGTCTGCTAGAAATAGAGCAAAGAAATTCATAAGCGTATTAGAAGATCCTCACATATATAGGCCTATTTGTTCTTGGCATAAATTGCAAGATAACTGAATAATTTCTAACTTGAATGGCATGTATAATTTAGTATCTCACAAAATCAAGATAATTTATCTAAAATTAATCAGGCTTTTACACACACACCTACACACACACTGAATTCCTTAAGCACTACCTTATTTTATTTTATTTTTTCAATTTTTTTGGCATATACTAAAACAAAACACTCAAAGTGCATTCTTATAGCTTCCTACACTGGACCCTTCCCAGGGATCTGACACGTGATCTCCCTCAGCATACAGAAGTAATGAGCACTGCAGGATATCCTATGAAAATAGAAGAACTAATGCATAGTCTCAATTGTCAAATGCCTGACTGAAGTGTTTGCTGAATCACTGCCTGGCTGAAAGAAAGGACATTTTCCCAACAGGTGAATTTGCTGAAGCAGTGTGTGAACAAATGACCGAGAGAGCGTAATGAAACCTGCCAAGGGAATCAAGTGCAGTACATTTGGACAGCCATAGGTTCCAAAAAACCTTAGGGAATCTGCTAGAGATGCTGAGCCAATTTATCTACTACCATCATTGCCAAGGGCATGCTAGGAATGTGAGATTCTGGCCTTGCACAGTGAGAACAGCATAAAATATCACAAGAATCAGTTTGGGGAATAAGAGATGTCCAACATCATGAACAAAAAGACAAACAGGAGGCAAATTCCTACTTGTAAGTATTTGCATTTTAGGTTATAAAAAGTTACTCATCTGTTAACCTTGAAAAGAGGCAAAGAAAAGTGTCTCTGCGTTGCCTACACTCAGGACTATACTACAAGACAGCACATTTCAGAAAGTTCTGTCTAAGGAAAGTGACATATGGAGCTTTAATTATATCTCATGATGCTATTTTAAAAATATACAGGTCCCATAATACGGGGGAGTAGGGGTTACTTCTGACTTCATCTCTGGTGCCCACTCCCTGTCAGGGTGGCCTTGGGAGGAAGGGGAAGCAGGCAATGCAGATGAGACTTAGACTGAAGTCAGATGGTAGGGGAGGAAGGCTCCCCCTTTCTGAGGACTATGGGAGGGGGAAGGGGCATAAGGGAGGGAGTGTGGTACAGGGAGGAGACCAGATGGATGTAAAGTGAACAAAATAAAATAAAGCAAAATAAAAATATTAATACAAGCAAAGTAACAGCAATTAAAAATAAATTAAAGCTGGGTGTGGTGGTGCACACTTTTAATCCCAGCACTCAGGAGGCAGAGGCAAGGCCAGCATTGTCTACATAGTGAGTTCATGACAGCCGAGGCTACAGAAACAAACTCTGTCGTGAAAAAATAAACAAACAAACAAACAAAAAAAGGAGAAATATGCCAAAAGGAGTCTGAAAAATAAGCATTTTCTGGTTTTTAGCAGAGATTGATTATTATGAACAATAGTAGGTAAAAGTTCTTACTATAACTGGTTGTACTTCCTTAAGATTTTGGAAATTGAACAGAGCCAATCCATGGTATCAGACATTTTGCAAGGGGGGGATATTATTATTATTTTTTTACATAACATTAGGTAGTCATGTTCCTTCCTGACCAGGAAATAATAACTATTTTCAGCATAGTGACATGATACAGGCATTACTGGTTTGGCATTACTAAAGTGGAAATCTATTTAACCTTCTTGATTTGTACAGGAAAAAATACAAAAAGGACATTCCAGTTATAGGATAGAACACAGGAAATATTTGGATTGAAGTTAGCATAATTTGAAAAGAGGGACCTAAAATACTTTACAATACCTTTGGAATTTCCCAGATTATGTAGCAGACAGAGTTCACCTCTCATTGTAGAATATAAGAACACTGACTTTCTCAATCATATATATCTAGAAAATAAGCTCATGTCATTGTGAGGATGCCACGAGGAAACAGATCCACTCTGGATTCAGTCAGAGGTTAGTAAACAGCATCAGATTCTGCAGGGGCAGGAGCAGCAGTAGTCACTACATTTTGTTGCCATGGAAACCAGAGGCATGAATAGGCCAGGATCAAGGTTGTTGGAATTGGCAGGGAAAGAGCACTGTTTTGCGATACAACACAGCAGGTTTATGCTACAGTTCCTATGGACCTACCCTTCAATTGCAATTTTGGGCTAAGCCCATGGTGTTTTGAGATACCCATTTCATGAAGTATAATTTTTTTGTATCATTTGACTCATGTTGCTTGCAGAACAAACCCAAGAGCATTCTAGTATGGAGAGCTTTCTAATAAGTTAGCCTTGAACTGAGCTCTCAAGCAAAGGTGATAGAAGAGCAATTTAGCATATAAATGGTAAGTTTTAGAAGCACAAATTCCATGAGCACAAGGGCTGGGAAGATTTTCAAGTGAACTGCACTAGTGAATAAATATTGCCTAAAACAGGAAAGGGGATAGATGAAAATAGAGTTTTTGAAAACAGAGTTTTGAAAAGCTTGAAATGTTTTGTTTCCCCTCTGTGATTAGGCTGCATCTTGTTAGACAGATAGCTTTTTACAAAGACTAGAAGATAAGGATATTTTTTTTTCCTTAACTTTAAAGAAAATGGCTGTGAGATCCTTGAGACAGAGACTCCTGGATTGTAACATTTAGAAGATGTTTTGAAAATAAATACAGAGAAAGGCACAGAGAATTTATAACTACAGGTTTTGAAAAACAAGCAAACAAGCAAACAAAACACAGGAAGGAAGAAATCTCATGTTAAATTTAGCCCTACCAAAGAATTGTTTTCACTATTTATTTTTTATTCTTTTATTGTGTTTGTTATTTAACAAATTCATACATATATTATATGCATTTAGATTATTATGCATATAACAATTCCCTTAACTTTGCCTTCCGTTCTACTAACTGCCCCCCTCCCACTCACACACACAATTTCTCCTCCAACATCCAGGACTTTACAGTGACTTCTGATGTTGATTTTGGTTTGGTTTTTGAGACCCAACGAGTTCAACCAGCATCATTTATATGACATGGGCTTAAAATAGTTCACTCTAACCTGGTGTGTTCCGCATTAGTGCATAAACGAAGACAATTACTGTCTGTTCCTCAGAATCCTTCAGTATGCAATATTTTTGGCAGGAAGGAATAGAGTTCCACAAGCTCTTTTCTAATCCACAACTCACTGTTAATAGGCCTAGTTTTGTGTGGATTTACAGCAACAGCCACATTGAGTATGAGGTTATCAGTGCATTGGGTGTGCCAAACCCAGAAGATAGCATTCCATAGCCATTCCTTCATCTTCGGATTAGTTTTAGTTTTAAATAAACACTTATTAAATGTTTGAGATTTTTTTCATAGAATGTATTTTGATCCTATTCAACTCTTCTATTTAAGCCATTTCAAATCCACTCCACTTTCTTAATCCAAAATCCTGTTCTCTCTTCTTTTTGTTGTTTAGTTTAATAAACTTGGGATATAATTTGTGCCATCCTTATATTTCTGAAAGTGAGGCCATCCATTGGAACATGGCCTACCTACCAGGAACCATATCCATAAAGAAAACTGAGCCTTCCTCTCCAAAGAGCCATCAATTCTCTATTAATCCTCAGTTGGAGAGGAAAATAATGAATTGCTTTCCCACATGATTCTAGAATGTTGACTGTCTTGTTCTTATGCGGGTTTTGAGTACACAATCACAGCTTCTGGGAGTTCATGAGTGCGATGGTCTTGTCATGTTCTGAAATAATGGCTTATTCCCGTCTTTTCTCTGACAAGGGATGTAATATAATTGTCCGATTTGTCAACAGGCAGTTAACAGTTATTTATTTTCCACCTTTTAAAAACTTTGAGCTTCAGGATTGACCAGCATCCACTGAGTGTGTGTGCACAAAGTAAAGCAAAAAAGACAAACAAACAAAGCACCCTCTATGAAAAAGTCCAAGAGCTGTACCAGTGTATAAATAAATATGAATTTAAAGGTCAGTTTGATACTGTGTGCAGTTCACAAAATAACAGTAGTAGGGATCAGTGGTGGGACTAATAAACTCTCATCCCCAACTTTGGCTTATGATTCTATCTTTCTATCTAAGGGTGATCTTCTACCCTTAATGGGGCTTGTATAGATACTGGTTTAGTACTAAGCACTCATTCCTCAGTTATTCTCAACACCTCTAATAGCCATGAGTTTACAGACTACCATCATTCATTACAAAGAGGTTTTTTTGACTAAATGTATGTATAGCCTTATGTAGTATATAAAATAAATATGTTTAGAAGGTATTTTGGTGCCATGGTAATTTATGTAAACAACAGTGTTAAGTTCCCAATAGATCCTAAGATGTAGTTGGCTTTTTATTTTATTTTTGTTATTCAGAATAAATATTGATTTATTTTTATTCAGATTTTACCTCACCAAAATGTTTTTAAAATATATTTTATTAATCTATTCATATTACATCTCAACTGTTATCCCATCTCTTATATCCTCCCATTCCTCCCTCCCTCCCATTTTCCCCTTACTCCCCTCCCTTATGATTGTGACTGAGGGAGACTTCCTCCCCCTGTATATGCTCATAGGGTATCAAGTCTCTTCTTGGTACCCTGCTATCCTTCCTCTGAGTGCCACCAGGCCTCCCCATCCAGGGGACGTGGTCAAATATGGGGCACCAGAGTTGGTGTGAAAATCAGTGCCCATTCTCCACTCAACTGTGGAGAATGTCCTGTCCATTGGCTAGATCTGGGCTTTTTATTTTTAAGTTTTCTTTGAAGTTAAAATATAATTAAGTCATCCCCCTATTCCTTTCTTACATCTAGCACCTCTTTTGTACCCCACCTGGCTTTCTTACAATTTCATTCCCTCTTTTTCTTTAATTGTTGCTGTTGTTGTTGTTGTTGGTGGTGGTGGTGGTGGTGGTGGTGGTGGTGGTAGCGGTGATGATGTGTGTGTGTTTGTGTGTGTGTGTGTGTGTGTGTGTGTGTGTGTGTGTGTGTGTGTGAAATATGTGTTTTGTATGTATGTTTGTATGTATGTATGTATGTATGTATCTATCTATCTTTCTATCTATCTATCTATGTATCTATGTATCTATGTATCTATCTATCTATCTATCTATCTATCTATCTATCTAGGCTTTTGACCTGGTTTCCAGTATCAAACAGGTACTTTCTGTTACCTAATAGGTATGTAATCCACTCAGAGAGCAGTTGGTTACATAATAAAGTCATGACAGTATTGTACCTATGGGCACATCTTAAGTGGCATGTTGGCATTATTGGCTGTAGGGTTTACAAATGGGTAAGAGTTCATGCCCATTTTTCTTGGACAGCATGTCCCACACTTTCTACCACTATGAAAAAGATCCAGCTAGGGGCTGCTTCCAGTTCAGTTCCATCTTGATTTTTTTTCCAATCAAGGTGCCCGGTGTCTTCAGCACTGGGGACTTATCAACTAGCTCTGATGTGCAATCCGGAAGCATGGCTAGAAATTCTGTCATTTGTGAGCCTTAGGAGCCTCCTTATTTAATTCATAAGGAGGTGTCTAACACCTGAGCCTAGGGCTTTGGTTTAGTATTACTTCATCTCAGATGATCTTCATCCTAAATTCCTTAAATCATCTTCTGATGAACTACAGGAAGAGGAAGAAGATCCATCAGGAAATGCTGAAGTTATTTTTCTTTCCTACTAGAAGAGTGTTGGAATAAATTTACAAAGTTAAATATCATCACACAAAATATAGAACGCTTGATTTCTTGCACACCTGGTCTCGTTGTGACTCATTAATACATTACAAATGATTAATCTATTTTTTCTTGCTTAATCCTTAGCAAATCTTTAAACTTGCTATTTACAAATTTGTTTCCCAAACTACTTGGCCAGATTTACAGACAAATAACCATTAATCACTAATACTAAAAGTTGACCATTTGTAAAAATATTTAAAAATCTACACATGTAAAAGCATATTTTTGTCTTTGTGTAGAAATAAATAGTAAATAGAATACTAAAAGTAAATTATAACCATTTTTTGTGTGTGTGTGTGTCTTATATTACAGTATATAAACAAGTATATTTTCTTGTAATGTTCTAAATGCATATACTTGCCCAGCCAGTGGAGGTGTTAAGGTGCCTTGCTGTAACACACTATACCTTTTTTAGACATGGTCTTTCACTAGTAGGTTCTAGTCATCCTTATCTTCATGCAACTAGAGTTACAGACACATATATAGCCACAGATGATAACATACAATATGACTGGAAGGCCTAGATGTCAACTCTTTGTGTTTATAAAGCCGGTGCTCATATCTATTGAAACAGCTTTCTACTCTTACAACAGCCAGTTTTAAAGAAGACAGTAATTGAGGATTTCTTTACCCTGCCTTGGCAGAGTTTGGACATCGACTCTTCCTGCATCCAAGCATACCCATTTGAGGCAGAATTCTGTCAGTAGCATAAACAAGGGCATATTGCCCAGTGGTTGGCCTGCTGAATTTGATGCTCATCATTTTCTTTGAGGTAGGCTGGGTGTTGCCAAGACTTAACCTTTCTTCTTTTTTTTCTCTTTTTTTTAAAATTAATTTATTCTTGTTACATCTCAATGGTTATCCCATCCCTTGTATCCTCCCATTCTTCACTCCCTCCCCTTTTCCCCTTATTTCCCTCCCCTATGACTGTTCCTGAAGGGGATTACCTCCCCCTGTATATGCTCATAGGGTATCAAGTCTCTTCTTGGTAACCTGCTGTCCTTCCTCTGAGTACCACCGGGTCTCCCCCTCCAGGGAACATGGTCAAACACCACCTAACCTTTCTTCTTGTCTAAGAATCTTTAAAATATTAAAAGCATCTTTAAATGACATATTCTGTAGGTCTCTGAGGCTTTTGAAGACAATATCTAACTATTTTACCTTATCTATCTATACGATCATTTTTTATCTGTTAAACCTAGGATACATATTCTTGTGATAAAAATAGACTAGTAATGGACATGACCATGATTCAATCAACTAACAATTAGCTTGTATTACTTAGTTATCCTAAACAGCCTGCAATAGCACATTCAAGATATTGTAAGTAAACTTTGTATTATAATTGAGTTCTATGGATTCAATACCTCATGTTAGAGTAGAAATATATATATACATACATACATACGCTGTGTGTGGAATATATATATATATATATATATATATATATATAGTGTGCGTGTGTGTGTGTGTGTGTGTGTGTAGAATAATCTTGTTTGAAATCTATACCAATGTATGAAAGTTAAACTTATTTTGTGTCAATATACAAAATTCTATACTAAAGAACTAAAAATAACAAATATATCTGTCAGATACATTGGACCAGAAAGATGAAGATGATGCTCCAATATTACAGATAGTTTGGGTGATTGTTCAGGCAGCAAACTGTCTCTGTCATTTTTTAATTTTGGAAATTGCTAACTTGCACTTCTGATTTACTCAAGTAATTAAGTTTTATTCCTTCTCAAGTATTTGATGGGGTTGAAGACCTGATAGTTTGGTCTTACAATCAAGTTTAGTTGTTTTGTAGTTAAGATGTTTTTAGGTCTAGATAGATGTTTTAAGTTGATAGAGATAAGATATGGTAGATCTTGAATTTAATTCATAATTTTAGACTCGACAAGATAGGAAAGATGTTTTCTGCAAGGGTGCCAAATACAATTAGCCAAAACACCTTAAAAGTAACATTTATATAATTAATTCATTGTTTTGTGGTTCTTCTTGATTATTTTTAAAAATTATGTGTAATACTGTAAATATATATGCCAAAATAAAATAAAATCTTAAAAAAGAAGACAATTATTTAATGTTTAAATATATATGTATTCAAATATATGAAATACATATTTAAAGTCAGTTAAGTTGGATGAGTTTTAAATAGATGTGTATATAGTGTTTAGGATGGTTAATGTTAGAATACAATTCTATATACATATCAATTATTTAAATGTACTACATTTTAAGTGTGGGAAATAGTAAGGAAGGAAATTACAAAGATTATCAAAATGGATCAATAAATTTCAATGAAATTGCTGCATATTTATTTTCTAATTAATATCAATATTTGCACATTATGAGAGAGGTTTGATTTCAGTACTTTCATTACAGGTCGATGTTGTGAAATTTTGAGTATCAAGAGACAAAATTTGAAATTAAACTAAATAATTTTTATGCATAAACAGAATTTTATCCAATGTATTTTCTGTATTTCACTTCCTTTTTTGTATTATTCTTTTCATCTGTGTTTTTAAAAATATTTTCTAGATACGGCAATCTGTTCTTTAAAATTATAAATAATACGTTTAAATAAACCAGGCATGTGAAGCAAGAGGATGGAAGGCATCATGGAATATTTGCACTGAATTTTAATTTTAGCACGCACATTTATATTTATGTATTTGATCTTAATATTGCCTCTTTTTTTACATTCTCTTCCTCCTTTTGTATATTTGAATTATTCATGAAGGGTGGAAAGTACAGCACATTTATCGCTCCCTTAGTCTTCCCATCCTCCCTCCTTCCCTTCCATCCTTCCTTCTTTTCTTTTTGTTGTTGTTTAGTATGCCTGTTCTTATTTTTTTAAAGGAATATTTTCTCTGCAAATATTTCTCAGTTAATACACTTACTAACAAAGAGAATGTATATGCAAGCCTAGTTTTACTTATGCAGTAATGGTTATTGAAGCTTTATGTAAACTAAATTTCATGACGTCCTATCATATTTAATGTGTATGGGCACAGCTGTGTATACACTGCTGTAGAATTACGAAGAAAGTCTTCTTCTTGGTCTCAGTAATATCTACCTTGATCAAGGAACAAAATTATTTTTACTCTCTCACCTCTTTGACCTCTGCTTGAGTTTATACTAGCCCATTGTTTAGAAAGAAGAGTAAGAATGTTGGTGGTATATAAATGTTCAATTATTTGAAATCTTTATGTCTTTGTTTCTGATTATTGTAGACACCATTGAGGGAGTCAAAGACAATGGATTATTTTCATGTGTTTTTCTTATTGTCTTAGAATTGCTATTTAGGATATATAGAATTAGTAGGAAGATATAGAAGGGATATTAAACATAATGAGTTAGTCATCTAATTTGCTCATCTAATAATATTAATTGTTCTGCAGGAAAACATTACTATCAATCACACTGCAGATAAAAATTGGAGGTTTTCAGAAATCTGAGAAATAGCCAAAATAACAGTTTTTTCAGGTCTAAGCTCCATGGGTCTCACCTTTTAAGGAAACTTTCCCTAAAATACTAATGATTCGTGTTTTTAAAGTGTAAAGTTTCAGAAATTAATCACATTTTTCAAATGTCAGTATTTTCCAACCAAAGATCTCCAGGAATACAATTGTGGTTGACCAAGTTGAGTAATGAGGATGAGCTCACATCATGGGTAACTGGGGTGTCTCAGTAAGAGGCAATTAAGAGAGTGATAGGATTTGGGCTTATTATCTTGTTTGGGTGATATTATTAAGGACTTAATGAGGCAGGACTACTTCCCTGATGGCATGCTGTCAGGAAGCTGGTGGATTTAGAAGATTCCTTATGCCACTCTTATGCATAATGGGGCAAAGCATTAACAGGTCAAAAAACAGTGTCCCTCATATTACACAGGACTCAGGAAATATTAAGGTCTCTTTTTGATTTGGATGGCACTCAAGTTTTTGTATGAGTTTAGGTATTCAAAAATGCTCTTTATTGGTCTTGGTTTCTTATTGCAACACTGTGGCCTTTTTTGAGGTTAATATTTTGAAATGTTATTAGTAATCAGAGACAGAAAACCCATATCTATTTATTTGTAGTAGACAAGTTTTTAGTGATCAGAACATTTATTATTTATTATTTTGGCTACATTATATCAAGTCATAGAATGTTAATCTATTACACCCAAAGTTTTACATTGTGTTTCTTTCTTGAGTACTAGTTTCATAGTACTCCCCAGAGACTAAAGTAGGTTTCTCTTCTTGTGCTTACAGGATGATTTGTTTTTTACTTTTGGGGCAGAAAGTAAGATAGATGATGATCATAAACAGATGACTATTAGCTTTTGAAGTAAAACATTTGAAATCTGGAGCTTAAATTACTAAGTCTATGCGATATATTTCATTAGCTGAAAAGAAAGGCCCACCACATCTTTATAAAATCAAAACATATTCAGAGAATACCTATCATAGTTAGAGTCTTATTTACATGACCAAAATTAATAGGAAGTTAAAGATTTATTTCATTTTGCCACTCTCAGGTCACATGTCATCACTGAGAGAAGTACTTGCAGAAACTCAAGACAGGAACCCAGAGGCAGGAACTGGAGCAGAAGCCATAGAGGATCACTGCTTACATTTTGCCCTTTATAGGTTACTTAGAAAACATTCTTATACAACTCAGGATTATCTTCCCAGGGGTAGCTCTGCCCACTGTGGGAAGGACATTCCCAGAACAATCAGTAATTAAAAAAATGCACTACAGGCTTACAATCAGATGAAGGCATTTTCTCAATAGACTTTCCTCTACCCAAGTAAATCTAGCTTGTGTCAAGGTGACAAATAAACTAACCAACAAAGACAGTATTTAATATATATGTAGAACTGTAAATATAAGTAGCTCTTAAATAAACATAAGTGATTTAGTTAGATATATTTCATCCTCCTGAATGATATTTTGCATGCTTATGATATATGGGTAAATAACATTTTTGGTTACCAAGCAAAAAATTAACATTTAATATACTTCCTCTGAAAATTCTAGAAATGAATTCATGAAATGTTTAAGGGATTTGTGTCTAAGAATTATGCTTATGGCATATTTTAAATTTATATTGCCATTCGCCTATCAGTTGTTTTTTTTCTCCCCATAGCTAAATGTATTGCTTTCTGGAAAAGTAAAATGAAAGCAAAAATAATGTCTCTTTGCTTAATGGAATTGTATTTGATTTTTATTTTGGTGTGCATGAACAATCCTAAAATAAACTAGTATCAATATTAACAGAAACATGACATCAAATTTTTACATGACATTAACATACTAAGAAAATTTACTACACAGAGCACTGTCTAGAGCGACACTAACAGTGTTGGGTTATTTGCTTGAACCACAGTTCTCACAGGAATATAACTGACAGAAACACATATGCAATGTGATATGGTACAGAAAAACACAACTGTCTAGGAAGCTGGTTTCCTATGGGAGGATGATAGCAAATTTTATGTAAACATATCTTCTAGTGAGAATGATAATTATTGTTTTCACCAGTAAATAAGTCTACTCCATCACTAAGTAGTGTTTATGTCTTCAAAAACTTTTTGCTATGCAAACAGCCTTAGAGAGTATGTCTAGATGTTAACAAATGTCCTCCAAAGGGAGTCCACAGAAATTTGAAGGACTCAGGGATGAAAATGTATAATGCTGTATAGTATATGGAAATTGAAACATATCAGAGCTTAACTATTTCTGGAATATTTATTAGAAGATATGATTAAATAGGAAAAGAATGCATTGAGCAAACATTTTTTAAAGCATTAGTAAACATACAATATTGATTACTCTTTGGGGCATTTAAAGCATACAAAAGACACAAATCTGCATGTAGTAATTAACTCTGAAGTCTAGAAATGTCAAAATGTCTAACTTCTAAAATTTATATAGTTTTCAATTTTCAAAGATTCAGCAACTAAATAAATAATTTAAAATGTTAGAAGACAGCTACTTTACATTCTAATGGGATTCATAAGAAGAACACAAAAGCACTTAAGAGTAATTGCTACTGTATTTGAAAATAATAAGCATACATTTTTGTAAGAATACACATTTAGGTATAGAAATTAGCATAGGTGTAGTAGCATTGGGCATAATTACTATATTAAGGTAATATGTTTAAACTGAAATATATAAATGAATACTTCTGTCATTGGAAATTGTGAATGAGCTTCTAAGTGAGTCATTTGTGATACCATAGTAAGCTGGTTTACCAATATATATGCTGTTGTTCCAAAACCTTAAGCAAGTTTTTCTTCCTCAAATGCACATATGCAGATGGAATCTCTTAATTTATTATATATGTATATACATATGATAAATTAATATATGTATGCATGTATAATAAATTAAGAGATTCAATGTTTGGAATCTCATCTATACAAATATATACATACATATAAAAATGATTTCACAGCAAATCAACATTGTAAATGTCTTAGAGAATTAAATTTGCAAAAAAGAAGGCATACAACAAGTTAGAAGTTTCTAAAATTCTACATATAACAACCATATATAGGAAATAACTTGAGCTTCCTCAAAATGACAGAGAAGATACACCCACAATAACACAACATTATTACTTCCTAAACAATATCCAAATAAAGAGTAGACTAATAGACATATTAAAGTGCAAGAGGAAAACCTCTCGACAAAGAATTGCAAATAACTAATAGTGCTGAAAGAGGGAGAATTCATCTTCTCCAGAGATGAACCCCCTAATTGGTTGTTCAATAATAAATTGTAAGCCCTGAAATTGTATACATACAAGCAACACTACAGGGACTCAGCAGGTTTATTTATATATGTTTACATATTTGCACATTTATAAATAGTTAAAGCAATAATAAAGAAAAAAGCCATGGATCTGAGAAAAAGTAAAGAATAGGAAATGCTAATATTTCCTTCTAACTTCCTGCCTGTCTAGATTTTGAGAGTAAACTTACATTTTTAATGAGAGTTTTATACATTGTGCATATGGTGCTTACACTCTTCAGTATTTGCTCTGACAGTTCTAATGTTAAACCTAAGAATTGTAAAAGATAGACCAGATCCACCATTTTTGAGCTAAAATTGAAGTAAGCTTCAATTAAATACTGACCAATATGATGGGCTCTGATTCGGATCATTCAGTATTCCCCAAAAACAAAGATTCACATTTTGCTGAGACTTGTAAAGAAATACCCATAATGGCAGTGTATTCCCCACTAGGTCAAAACAGGGGCAAGCATATATCCTGAAGTACTTCCTGCCTCTGTATTTCCTGCTTCTATCCAACCAGGGACAAGCATATATTTTGATATATTTCCTGCCCACATATCTTCTGCCTACGTGTCATCAAGCATCTGGTGCAGATGGGTCAAAAAACAAGACTCACAGGGATTTCTTCTTAACTGTCTTAACTACAAAGAGAACTCTTAACCTGCATGGTATATTTTTTCCTGTTTCAGTCTCCTATTAAATTTTAACATGTATTGGTTTTGTTCTTACATTAATGTACATGAGACAGATGCAATTTCTATATAATTTAAATGTTTTACAGTGCTGTACTAACTGAAAGTACTCAGAAAGGGACTGGCTTCATTGCTGGGCTTTCAGTCTACCAATGCCTTCTTTGAACGTGATAAAGGTTGTCTGTAGATATTTGTTGATCTTTTGAGTTCAGTATAAATGCTGCTGAAGACAGCACTCATTTTTGGAGTTCAGAGTATTTCTTGAATTATACCATTCAGTTATTATTTTTTTATTTTTTTATTTTTTTATTTTTTTTTTACTTGGTATTTTATGGTTTATTTTTTAAATTAATTTATTCATATTACATCTCAATTGTTAGCCCATCCCTTGTATCCTCCCATCCTCCCTCCCTCCCACTTCCCCCCCTACTCCCCTCCCCTATGTCTGTGACTGAGGGGTACCTTCTCTCCCTGTATATGCTCATAGGGTATCGAGTCGCTTTTTGGTGACCTATTATCCTTCCTCTGAGTGCCACCAGGCCTCCCCATCCAAGGGACATGGTCAAATATGGGGCACCAGAGTTTGTGTGAAAGTCAGATCTCCTTCTCCACTCAACGGTGGAGAATGTCCTGTCCATTGGCTAGTCTGGGTAGGGGTTCGAAGTTTACTGCTTATATTTTCCTTGACTGGTGCCATAATTTGAGGAGGACCCCAGGGCCCAGACC
>OU015748.1:33148544-33174082 GCA_907169655.1 Acomys percivali | reverse complement strand
AGAGAGACAGAGACTACAGAAAATGGTACTGGAGATGCTGTTGGGCTGGAAGGTGGGTGAAGAGAACTGTGATGAGCCAAGGAAGGTCCAGTGGAAGTAGGGACATATCAGGAAATGAACGGTTTTATTAAGCTCCTAAGAGAAATAGTCCTAATACCTTAATTTAACCGATGAAAATTCTGTGCCAGAATTCCAGCCTACAGTATTATGCTATAATAAATTCTTAATTTCCTTAAAGCACTAAAATTGTAGCAGATTGTCACATAGTAAAAGGAAACTAACACACCAGTCTATGTAGAGAAATTCAGTAATTCTCTCAGGCTTACACAAAAAGCTCCCTCCAAGTCTTAAGCTATGTGACTTGTAGGGAAACACAAGGTGGAAAACATGTCAAATTAAGTGTTCTAAGTAAATATCCCCATTGCAGGGCTTTTATGTTTTATGTATTGTTCACAGTACGGGATTTTTGATATTTTGACAAAATAATTTTAAAAATTATTATAATTTATTCACATTACATCCCAATTGTAATACCCTTGCTCTTATCTTCTTGTTCCTGTTCCCTCCCTTTTCTGCCATATTCCCCTCTCCTAGATCTCTGATAGGTGGAGTCCTCTTCCCTGACCATCTCATCACAGCCTATCAGGTCTCATCTAGATAGCCTACATCCCCTTTCTCTGTGTTCCCACGGGGCCTCTCCACCAAGTGGCAGTGATCAAATTGAGGGCACCACAGTTCCCATCAGATGTCTGTGTGTGACAGAAATAATATATGTACTTTCAACTCCTACCATTGAGGGGACATAATGGCTCAGTACAGAGGAACAGTCCAGTGATCTTCAAGCCCAGACACCTCAAACATAAGGATGGCAAGAGTTGGTTACCTACACCCTCCCAACCTGGCGCCATAAAGCTAGATCCCCACCATCAGTCTTAGTAAAAATTTATTTCCCTGACGTTTATCAGGCTTTACTCCTTGTTTGACCTTATATGATGTAGCCCCACTCCTGCCCGACCAGCCCCAACCCTACAGCTCCTGAGTCTGCAGATGGCCTGGCCTGGCCAATGGTACACATTTACACAAACCTTGCCTTAGAGACTGTGTCCACCTCCCCTGGGGCATAAATATCCCAACCCCACAGAACCAATTCCCCAAAGCTGTTGTCTAGTGTGTGACCCTGCTCTGTACTCACCTGTGGCTTGCTAAGCTTCACCAGAGCCCAGTCTGGTGCAAAGCAGACATAGGGATGCAAACCATTTTAAGCTGTGGGTACTGGAAGATAAAAGTGAGGAAATGCCAATTAGGATGTAATGTGAATAAATTATACTAAGTAAAAAAATTTAAAAAGTTAGTCTGAGATGGATTCTTCCACTGTACTTTCTACAATAGTCTTACTTTAGTGGGTGGTTCATCTCCCTGTCATTTAAATATCTTTATGCTCTACAATTCCAATTATATTTATTTTTCACCTTGCCCCTGAAATTGATTATAGCATAATCCAAAAATGCCTTCCAAAACCAACCAAATGTTAATTATAAGTGGGTAAGTATTCTAAATGTAAGAAATAAAACTGTGAAGCTTTTAGAAGAAAACAAATACTGATGATATAAATTAATTGAATATTGTAAATAGGAGTAAATGAACATTAATAAACAATTCTCTGATTTTGTGATTCTAAAAAATATATATAGACATTTTTAAAATCAAAGTTCTCATGGCTGTTTTCTTTTATCTCGGAGTTCTGTTATAATGCTTTCAAGAAAGTTTTTATTAATGGCAACTAATGCTTCTTTCTCTGTTGTGGATCACTGTAGAATACATTCGTACTTACTTCTTCCCAAAATAAAATAAACTAATAGTATAAATTTATGGTCCAGCTTTAGTAATCAATTGTTAGTGGATGTTGTCTGTGTACTGGGACATTCTGGGGAAAGCTTGATTTTGACACTTTTTATAGAATTAAAAATACTGCAGCTTTATTCTTCCCCAAAGGATATGTTTTTACTATTGGTAACATCCCAGTCATTATGAAAGTGTAAAGGACAAGAATATTTTTACTCATCTTAATTATAAGCTTTACACTATTTTGGGGGGAGAGAGAAAGAAGCATTGCTTTCAATACTAACACATTTAATTTACATGTTTATCATGAATCAAGGTAGAAGAAGTCTTGGCTTATTAAAAAATACAATAGGATTGAGATCAGCCTGGTCTACAGAGAGAGTTCTGTGACAGCCAGGACTACACAGAGGAATGCTGCCTCTAAAAACTAAAACCCAAAGTCCCAAACCAAAACCAAACAACGATAACTATGGGGGGAATCACTTGGAGAAAGCCATTGCCTCGTTTGCTTGTTTCTTTCTTACCCTGTTTATATTAATATTTGGGACTGCATTTCTTAGAGTTCAAACTAGCACAGCTGGCCTGTCTTTTGCAGCCAAGATGTTTTATGCTAAGATACAAGATGAGACAAAAAGTGCTAAGAGATGATTATTTTACTAAACAACATTGGGTTACATTATTATTAAAGAAACACCACATTAATTTGCTAATGAAATATCTTGTTGAATTGAGAGTGTTTAAAACTTATTAAGCAAACATATACTTGCATGCATATGTATAATAGGTTCACACATTGATATAAATATAAATACAGGTACAGTTATAAACACCATTAGGATAAAACATAATTCAAGCTATTTATTTGTGTCTGGTATTATTCTGGTTATACTTTATATTTTTATAAAATGCATTTATGTATAGACATCTTTTATAGCATCAGCTCTTGACACTGAGCATTTAGGTCACCATATGTGATTGTTTTAACTCCTTAAAATGTCAATTTTTCTCCATCAGATTGTCTCCTAATAATTAAAACTAAGATATGGAAATTGAATAATTGATTTATTGGAATAACTCAAGACAAAGTTATTATAGATTAAATCTACAGTTATCTTTTTAGGGTAATTATGTCTGACTACACAGATAAATAAATCCATGAAGTTTATATTTGGGAAAAAATTATAAAGCAAATGAAATCAGAATAGAAGAGAATGTGAGAGTACAGGAAGATGAAGAAACATGAAAAAGAATCATTTCTTTGTCTTGTATCAACATATCCTCTCTCATATTTGGTCCCCTGTCTCAATCTGTTTCCATTAAATTGAGCTAAGCAACCACCTTGTTTTTTCTTTGCCATCATGGTATTCATAATAGATAAAGTAGAGAGGTAGACAGAGTTTTAAGGTTCCTGAATCTAAAGCAGTATTATCAGTGTTCAATCTTCCTCTGTGAGCAAGGCAACCAACCCTGTTTCCTAGGTTCTGAGTGGATACGTGGGACTCACTGTGACTTCTTTACTGGAGAACATGAGGAATCTGGGAAGAAGACATTTGGGGGAACAAGAAACCCCTAAAATGCTTGCTTGAGCACTCCTTCTTGGCTATCTTAAAATGGAGGAATGAGCAGATGATCTAGGTAATAATACTTAAGGGTATCCTAGGTATCAAATGTATATGTTTTATAGAATCTACCAGAAGATAAGTAGCTAGAAGCAGTGGCAATAATTTATATGGGTCTACCCACTGCACACATTGTGCTCACTGGAAAAGCAGTGTATCTTGACGCTTAGTTTTTTAGGTATTCTTTTATGTGTTTTCATTAATGACTGAACCTTCATACACACTATTTCACTTTTATTTTAGAGAAAAATATCTAACCATATGTATATGTTTCCTGGCATATGTAAAGGAACCATAATCATATATATATATATATATATATATATACATATATATATATATATATATATATATATATATATATGTTTTTTTTAACTAAAGCTTTTCTGTCTTTCACCATATTGTTACATGAAGGAGAAAAGCTGTTAAAGTCTGACCATAGTTACCTGATGTTCAGGTAGAACAAATGTTCATAGGAAATACTGGAGCACACAAATAGAAAGGGTTAGCAGAATACTGAGGAGTGCTTCTTATTAGATTTATGAGTTAATATTACACTAAAACCTACTATTAACATACAAAAATTGTAAAAATAAAATATTTTGTAATTGGTTTTTGGCAAGTTAAGTTGTTTACTATTGGCTGAACATGACTGTATTTCTAATTTAGTATATTTCAAAAGATGAAAAGCTTCTTACTATTTTAATTAAGTCCATATTTAAACATTTTAGACTATTGTATTTAGCTAATTGAGCATAGCATATGGTAGGCTGAGTGGTAAGCATAAAAATAACAAGAGAATGAAATATATATTCTAAGAATTATTTTCTTGTTTAGGACTCAGCAAATATTTACACCACAATTGAGCATTAGATTAACAATCATGTCAGTGTTATTTGTCTTAACACTAAATGAAGTTTTTAGAGGATGCTTTACATCATTTCTGGATAACAAAACAACTACTTCAAATTACAAAGTATTATTATGATTATCAAGCTTCTATAAAATGCAAGAGAAGACAAACTTTCATAGGATTCCTATATATTTTCAACTCATAAAGCTAGTTCAAGAATTCTGTGAAGGTGAAAGTTTAATTCTTCAAAGGTTTTATTATGTATAACTGGTAATGAGCATGGCTGCTAGCGAGTGTCTTTCTTCAAGACCTATATTGCATATTAAGTCATTCTTAGAAATTGTAGTAAGTAGTGTGTTGATATGTTCTGCATTGTAATTTTATTTAGTAAAAAAAAAAAGTCCTATTCTTTATTTATCACTATGTAGACCTCTTTCTTTAGATGGCTACAGATGCCTTTCCACAGCCTCCTACAAAATTTTACCATTAGGCTGAAGTAATTTAAAAAATATTCCCTAGAAGTACACTAATACTGCATTGAATAATGATACTCCCATCTATAGACCCCTTGTGAAGGTAGTTGTTATTATTTATAATTAATGTGATTAGGCATTCATATTCTCATTTAAGATATTGTGATCCATAATACAAGAGAAGTAAGACATAATTTCCAGTTTAATGTTAATGACTTGAACTTATGTTGAAAGGAGTAAAATAGTGAACAGAAATTAGTTACTGACAGTAATACAATATTTTAATTTAAAATGTCATAAATCTGTGTGGATTTTCATGTGCCCTATCTAAAAGAAATTTGGAAAATCAATCATGACAGCAAAAATGTTCAAACAAATCATTGCAAAGGAATTGATTTTTCTCAATTATTTACTAAAATTATGGATATTTTCATTTTAATATAACATTAATCTTTATTTCTTAGAGTTTTGTCTTAAGTAAAAGTCATTCACGAGAAAATTATAATTTCTTTCTGACATTATTTGAGGGTACTAGTGTGAGACATAATTATACAGATTGCCATGGAAATTTGTCTGAAAATTCTTCCAGATTTATTCCTTTGGAAGGTTTAAAAGTTAATAAAATAGTTTCGTTAGCAGTGAGAAAGGGCAGTTTTTACCCAAATAAAAGTTATATTTATTTCTTTTTCTTTGTGTGTAATAGGGTCTTACTATTCTGCCCAGGATAAACTCATGATTCTTTTGGTTATTTTAGGGATTGTTTTGATAAAACTATGGATCCAACTCAGGATCTTCTATAATAAGAAAGAACTCTTCTATGGCTGACTTCCATCTCCAATCTGGACTCTAATTCCTTGATTCAAGTGATCCTCCTGCCTCAGGTCTCTACTAGGTGGGCTTGAGAAACATGACACTGCACTGACTTCAGAAACCATTGATGGTAAAGAAGGATATTATGGGGTTTGAATAGCCTTAGAAATAATAAAATACCAATAGACATGCTAACACTGAAATGGGAGAAATCTCATGGATTACATCTGTGGACAAAAAACTTTAAACAATTGATGACTGTTGACTGGAAGTGTTGGCTTCCCCCAGGAGTAAATACCTTCACTTTTTGTCCAATACGAACAAATCAGCCATGAAATTATATATACATAAGAGACAAAAACATACTTAGAATGTTGTGTGTATATATTTGTGCATATATTAAATATATATTATCTATATGTATTAGTTGTTGGAGAAGGAGAGGCTACCAATCTGGGAATGAGGGGGAACATGGAAAGAATTGGAGGGATGAGAGACTTTGGAGAAGCTAGAGTAAGGAGAGAGAAAGGGGAAAGTTATATGATTATATTTTAATAAAATATATAAAAATAAATTAAGAATCCAAAAGATGAAAATGAAATTTTAAGTATGATATTTATAATGGAAGCAGGTATTACTGATAGAGCTGTCATAAATGGCTAGCTAGAAGGCCTATTGCTTTACTCACGTGAAATCACAATTATCTACAGGTAATGAAAATGTTTCCAATGTTGGTAGGCTGAGCTACTAGGAACCAGAGGTATACACAGTAGAATTTCAACTCTCAGAGGACTCAAAATATAGGCACCATGAATTAAAACTTATATTTCAAGCTTTCAAAACTAGACATAACTTATAATTTCTTAGGTCAGAGAAAGAACTAGACCTTTAAAACATATGGTCCTGCACTTATCCTCTACTCCTGAATTATGGGGTCATCTTAATTCCAGGTAGTACAATAGATGCTTACTTTGAGGTATTTGAATTTTCAGTTCTCAATTCTTGGCAGATCTCCAAGATACTTCCATCAAGCTGACCTTGTTGTCTAAAGTCTTCATAGTCTTTTGTCTTCCTTAAACACTCAAATGCCCCCCTGCATTTTTAATACTTCAGAAATCCTTCATTATCTTCACACTCTGTCCTTATGTTTCTTGAACTACATCTTAACTGTTGGATGGTCCAAAAGGTTGAGTTCAGTGACTATTTTAAAATGTTTAATTTATTATAATTTATTCAGTCAGATAATTATCCCTTTGCTTGCATCTTCCCTTTCATATCCTCTCTCCCTCTTCTGCTATTCCTCTCCCCTAGGCCTCTGATAGAAGGTGACCTCCTCCCTCACCATATGACCACAGCATATCAGGTCTCATCTGGATAACCTGCTTCTCCTTTCTCTGTGTGCCTGCCTGGCCTCCCCAACAAGGGGAAGTGATAAAATTGGGGGCACCAGGGTTCGTGTCAGAGACAGTCTCCACTACCCCCATTGACTATATCTGAATGGGAGTATAGTTTCCCTGAAAGCATTGTCCTTTGTTGGTGCAAAAATTTGCATTCCCCCTTCCTCCCATTGATCCATATCAGCCAGCCTTGACGGTCTCCTTGTGGGGCTCATCAACCCTCTGGGTCCACCTGTTCCCCTAGTCTTCCATGCCACTCTCTGTGCTCGACCGAGAGTCTAGCAGTGAGTCCAAATATCTGTCTAGATATTCTGCTGGATGGAGTCTCTTAGAGGATATCTATGTTGGGCTAATTGGCCAAATATCCACTTATAAGTGCATACATACCATGGGTGTCTTCTGGGTCTGAGTTACCTCATTCAGGATGATCATTTCTTTCTTTTTTTCATTTTTTTAAATTTTATTAATTTATTCTTGTTACATCTCAATGGTTATCCCATCCCTTGTATCCTCCCATTCTTCCCTCCTTCCCATTTTCCCCATATTCCCCTCCCCTATGACTGTTCCTCAGAGGGATTACCTCCCCCTGTATATGCTCATAGGATATCAAGTCTCTTCTAGGTGACCTGCTGTCCTTCCTCTGAGTGCCACCAGGTCTCCCCCTCCAGGGGACATAGTCAAATATGAAGCACCAGAGTACGTGAGAAAGTCATATCCCACTCTCCACTCAAGTGTGGAGACTGTTCTGACCATTGGCTAGATAAAGAAACTGTGGTACATATACACTATGGAATACTACTCAGCTATTAAAAACAAGGAATTCCCGAAATTTGTGGATAAATGGATTGAGCTAGAAATGATCATAATGAGTGAGTTAACCCAGAAGCAGAAAGACTCAAATGGTATATACTCAATTATATCTACATACTAGCCCAAGGGGCATGTCCCACGAAAGCCTTCACTTACCAGGAAACTGAGACAGAGGGGAGGACATCCTATTGGGACTCTAGATGAGAGAACAATGGGAGAATAGCAAAGTAGAAGGATCCACTGGGTCCTAGAAACCTATAAGTAGAACATTATGATAGGCAGATTTGGGCCAAGGGGTCCCACTCAAACTAAGGCAACAGCCAAGGACAATACAGGCGGTAAACTCTAAACTCCTACCCAGATCTAGCCAGGATGATCATTTCTTGTTCTATCCATTTGCCTGCAAATTTCAAGATTTCTTTGTTTTTTAATAGCAGAGTAGTATTCCATTGTCTAAATGTATCACATTCCTTATCCATTCTTTGGTTGAGGGACATCTAGGTTGTTTCCAGATTCTAGATATTATGAATAGAGCTGTTTTGAACATAGTTGAGAAAAAGTTCTTGTTGTATCATGGAGCATCTTTGAAGTATATGCCCAGAAGTGGTATGGCTGGGTCTTGAGGTAGCACTATTCCCAATTTTCTGAGAATGCACCAGATTGATTTCCAAAGTGAGAGTCCAAGTGTGCACTCCAACCAGCAATGAAAGAGTGGTACCCTTTCTCCACATCCTTACTAAAATGTGCTATCACTTGATTTTTTGATCTTAGCCATTCTGATAGGTGTAAGATGGAATCTCAGAGTTGTTTTGATTTGCAGTTCCCTGAGAACCTAAGGAGATTAAGCAATTCTTTAGGTGTTTCTCGGCTATTTGATGTTCATATGGTGAGAATTCTTTGTTTAGCTCTGTTTTCCATTTTTTAGTGGATAATTTGGTTTTATGATGTTTAGTTTTTTGAGTTCAGTTTATATTTTAGATATTAGCCCTTTATTAGATGTAGGATTGGTGATGGTCTTTTTCGAGTATGTAGGCTGTCATTTTGTCTGTCAACAGCATCCTTTGCCATACAGAACATTTTCAGTTTCATGAGTTCTCATTTATTAATTGTTGATCTTAGATCTTGAGCTATTGGTGTTTTGTTTAGGAAGTTATCTCCTGTGCCAATGAGTTCAAGGCTCTTCCCTATTTTTTCTTTTAACTGATTTAGTGTGTCTGGTTTTATGTTGAGGTTTTTAATCCACTTGGACTTAAATTTTGTGCAGGGAGATAAATATAGATTGATTTGCATTTTTCTACATGTGAACATCCAGTTAGACCAGCTCCATTTGTTGAAGATGCTATCTTCTTTTCATTGTATGGATTTGGCTTCTTTGTCAAATATCAAGTATCCATCAGTGTGAGGATTTGTTTCTGGGTCTTTGATTCAACTCCATTAATCAACCAGCCTATTTCTATGCCAGTCCATGTTATTTTTATTACTGTTGCTCTATAGTGCAGCTTGAGATCAAGAATGGAGGTTCCTCCTGAGGATCGTTTACTGTACTGGAATGTTTTAGCTATTCTGTTTTTTTTTTTTTCATATGAAATTGAAAATTGATATTTAAAGGTTTGTAAAGAATTGTTTAGATATTTTGTTAAGGGTTGCATTGAAACTGTAGTTTGATTTTGGTAAGAGGGTCACTTTTATTATGTTGATCTTCCAGACCTATGAGCAAGGAAGATCTTTCCATCTTGTGATATCTTCTTCAATTTCTTTCTTCAGAGACTTGAATATTTTTCATATCAGTCTTTCACTTGCTTGGTTAGAACTACACCAAAATACCTTATGTTTTTTTTTACATTTTTAAAATTAATTTATTCACATTACATTTCAATTGTTATCCCATCACTTGTATCCTCCCATTCCTCCATCCCTCCCGCTTTCACCCTCCCCTAGGACTATGACCAAGGAGCACTCTCTGCCCCACTATATGGTCATAGGCTATCAAGTCTCATCTTGGTAGCCTGCATTTTCTTTCTTTGAGTGCCACCAGACATTACCACTAAGGGGAGTTAGTCAAATATGGTGCACCAGACTTCATGTCAAAGTCAGTCCCTGCTCTTCACATAACTGTGGAGAATGTCCTGTCCATTAGGTAGATCAGAGTAGGGGTTCGATGTTTACTACTTGTATTGTCCTTGGTTAGTGCAATAGTTTGAGCAGACCTCCCTGGGCCCCAACCCACCCTTCACTATGTTCTTCTTGTAGGTTTCTAGGACCCTCTGGATCCTTCTATTTCCCCATTCTCCTATATTTCTCTTACCTAGAATCCTGATAGAATGTCCCCATATCTATCCCAATCTCCTGGTAAGTGAAATCTTTCATGGGACATGCCTTTTGGGCTAGAAGTTACTACAAGGACCCTCCAAAGCAAAGTGACAAGCTATAATCAAAATTACATGGGAAATAGATAATTTCACCATTGCAAAAATATAACCACACAAAATAATTTATGTTTTTTTGGGCTACTGTAAAGGCTTTAGTTTCCCTAATTTCTGTCTCATCCCATTTGTCATTTGTATATAGGCAGGCTACTGAGTTCTTAAAAAATAATCTTTTATCTGACAACATTGCTGAAAGTGCTTATCAGTGTAGATTCCTTTCTCTGGGTGGCTGGGCAGAGAATCTGGTCTGAGTTCTCCTCAGCCTTGGGTGGCTGGCTAAAGAAGGCTCCATTCAGAGAACTTGTCATGTGGAAGGCCTCTTCAGCAGAGAGGGAGCTTTAAGGTCATATCCCCTAGCTTGAGGGAGTGTAGGATGGCCTTGCACTTAGCTGATTGAGATTCCTGGAGTCTGTATTCCTTCTAGGGGGGAAAGGGAGCCTCAGACTTGTAAATAGACCAGGTAACTGATCACGCTTGGTTAAAATAAAGACAGTTGAGAGTCAAATAGCAAATAGTGTCATTATTTCTCCATTTAGTTCCATTTCATTGACCCCACTGATGAAAGTGGGCTATTGAAGTTTCTCACTATTAATGTGTGGGGATCAATTCATGGTTTAAACTTTACTAATTTTTTTTACAAATGTGTTATTATTTATTGTTTTAGCCTCTATTTTGTTGATCTATCATTTTGTGAAAGTGGAGTGTTGAAGTTTCCTACTATTAATGTGTGGGGATCAATGTGTGGTTTTAAGTTTTATTAATGTTTCTTTTATAAATGTGGGTTCCTTTGTATTTGGGGCATAGATGTTCATAATCATGACATTATCTTGGTTGATGTTACCTTTGATGAGTATGAAATGTCATTACTCATCTCTTGATTAATTTTGCCTGAAAGTCTATTTTTTTAGACATTAGAAAGGCTACTCCAGCTTGTTTCTTGTGCCCATTTGCTTAAGAAACCTGCTTCCAGCCCTTTCCTGAGAATAATGTCTATTGTGGATGAGGTGTGCTTTTTGTAAGCAGCAGCATGTTAGTTCCTGTTTACACATCCATTCTATTAGTCTGTGCCTCTTTATTGGAGAGTTGAGACCACTGATGTTGAGAGAGAGTAATGCCCAGTGACTGTTAAGTCTTTTGATTTTGATGTTGGTTTTGGTAGTGTGTTTATGTGCTTGTCTAATTTTTGTTTTGCTAAAGTGAAGTTATCTATTTCCTGTGTTTTCCTGGGTGTAATTAGCCTCCTTGGGTTGCAGTTTTCCTTTTAGTATCTCCTGTAGGTCTGGATTTACGGATAGGATTTGTTTTTGCCATGGAATATCTTTCTATATCCATCAATGGTTATTGAAAGTTTTGCTAATTATAGTGTCTGTACTGGCATCTATTTTATCTTCAGGTTTGCAAGACATCTCCCAAGGCCCTCTGGCTTTTAAGGTCTCTGCTGAACAGCTGTTTGCAATTCTGGTAGGTTTGCCATTGCATGCTACTTGGCCTTTTCCCTTGCCTCTTTTAATATTTTTCTTTGCTCTGTCCATTTAGTATTTTGATTATTATGTGGTGGGAGGGTTTTCTTTTCTGTTATATTCTATTTGGTGTCATCTAGGCCTCTTCTGTGTTTATAGGCATCTATTTCTTTTAATTGAGGAGTTTATTTTCTATGGTTTTTACTTTTTCAAATATTTTCTGGGTCTTGGAGCCAGGTATCTTCTTATTCATCAATTCCTATTATCCTTAGGTTTCATCTTTCCATGGCATTCTTGATTTCTTGGATGTTTTATGTTAGGAATTTTTTAGATTTAGCTTTTTTTTTTTTAATTTTTTTTTTATGGTTACATCGAATGCTTCCATTGGGTCTTCTATACCTGATATTGTTTGATCCATCTCTTGTATTCTGTTGGTGATACTTACAGCTTCAGTTTTTTTTTCCTTCTCTAAGCTCTCTCTTCCCAGGCTTTCCTCAGTTTGTGTTTTATTATTCTCTCCAATTTCAACTTCAGATCCTGAACCATTTTATTGATTTCCTTCACATGATTGTATTTTCCTGAATTTCTTCTGCTGATTTCTTCACTTCCTCTCTATCAGCTTCTGTCATGGCCTCTTTAAGGGCCTCAGTCTGTTTGGCTGTTTCTTCCTGTATTTGTTTATGGATTTTATTTGTTTCCTCAATTATCATCTTCATAAGGAAAGATCTGAGGTCATTTTCTTATGTTTCAGTTATGTTTGAGTTTCCAGGGCTGATTGCTTTGGGATAATTGAGTTCTGGAGATGCCATACTATGTTGGCTTTGTTGTTTGTGTTTTTATGCTGGTCAATATCCATCTTGCTATCTTTGGCATTGGATGGCATTTTCTGGTGTCTTTCACTGGCTGTTGAGAGCAGCTCCTAAGTGAATGGCTAAAGGTTGAGACCCTTCAACTTTGCAGATCTTCATGTGGATCAGGTGGGTGACCCTGACATTAGACCTTGGGACTTTGATGGACCAACTGGGTGACCTGAGGTCAGGTCTACTTGTCCCACACCACGGTGTCTTGTCTCAGCATGGAGACTAAGGCACTGGTGTTTTGTAGCCCACAGTTCCAACTGAGACACAGACAGCAGGTACTGTGTGCCCCACGAGATGTGTGACAAGACCTTGAAACCTGCTCCGCTGCCTGCTCGGACCCAGCAACTTTCTGTGGATTGGCCAGGTCACATGAGGTCAGATCCACTTGTGTTCCAGACTTTGGAAACTCTTCTGGGCTAGAAGACCCAGACACTAGTACTTTACAGCTCACAATTCCTTTTGAGAAACATGGCTCATGTGTTACACACACAAGCAGGCATGTGGCTAGTCCTTGGGCCCTCATGCCAGTGTCTGCCTGAACTTGGGAAGTTTCTCTTGTTTGGCAGGGTGACCTGAGATCAGATGCATTTTTGTTCCAGATTGTGAGTTGTCCTCTGGGCTAGAAAACCCAGACACTGGTGTTCTGTAGTCTCCAGTTCTGTTGATACTAAGAGCAGGTGCAGCACACATGCAGGAGAGTGGCTAGCTTTATAGACTGCACACATGCCTGCAGAGACCCAGGAACATTCTGTGGGTTAACCAGGTGGCCTGAGGCCGGACCCACTGATGTTCCTCACAGTGTGGACTCCTCTCCCCTAGGAAGCACCAGCACTGATATTCTGTAGTTCTCAGTTAAGTCCTTAGGTAGCTGCACAGTCACTGCTGTCCTCCTGTTTAGACAAGGTATGTGTTTCACATCTTGAGTTTAGTGAATATTTATGTCCAAGTCATCTTCTACTTCTTGTTTCCAGGAATGTACAGTTGGAAGGCAAGGTTTCTGCCATTAATGTTAATAGATAGGCCCACTGTACTAGTAATAAACACCAGAAGAAGACAATAACAGACCCTCCAATAGAAGTCTTTATTAGGACCTACTCTTGCAATATAATGACAGGAAATAAGTCTTCTGTACTGAATAGAGAGATTATAAAGCAGCCTGTTAATATACCACAAAAATGGTGCTGTGTACTTACTGGATGCTTTAAAATCCACCAGTCACAGCCTCCCATACACACAAGTCTGGTTTTCATTAATGATAATCCTCAAATATACACCATTCACAGGACTCACATACTCATCAATCATAACTTTGAAATATGTGCTACAGCACATGCCTCCCACAGAAACTGGGTCATTTATGTCAAACATAAGATATCATCATCTCTAGATGAAGGCACTTCATCTAGTCTTTCTTGAAAACTGGTATTGCAAAATCTAGAGTAGCTATGGGTTGGATATTCTACAGCCCTGAAGTCAAAATCACATGGGGATTCTCTAAGGCTTCTCTTGGCTGAAGTGAGGTGCTTTTATGTTGATGAAGGTTGTCAGTAGAAGCTGTCCAAAACAACTGGGCTGCCATGAGGACAGTCAAAGTGGTGATCAAAGAAGGATCTCCTTGATTGTAATTTCCAACCTCAGGCAGTTAGCATGGGGAACGGTCAGACAGCTTTCAGTCAAACATCCAAGTGACTTGCTAACAACTTTGCTTATTTGAAGAACATGTATAGTTTTTATGACATTAACATTCTCAATAGACTGTAACAGTATTTAGTTCTTAGGCAATAACCTCTTAGTAAGGATTAGGTACCTCTTTTTCCTTAATACAAAAGTAAAAGCAAATGTAATACTACTTGGTTACAGATTGATTTTGTGAGACTAGTCAGTGATAATTTTTCTGTCCTAGTATGGAATAGCTCACATAGGATAAAGCAGGCTTCAGAGAAGTTGGAGTTATAATTATTATTTAGTGTACTGGATAGTATAATGTCAACTTGACACAAGCTAGAGTCATCTGTAAGGGGGGAGCCTCTATTGAGAACATGCTTCCATAAGATCAGATTTTAGGCAATCCTATATGGCATTTTCTTAATTAGTTATTGATGTGGGGTGCTATAGTCCATCATAGGTGCGACACCTTGACTAATGGTCCTGGGTGCCATAACAAAACAGGATAAACAAACCATATGGAGCAAGTCAGCAAGAAACATTCTTCAATGGCCTTGGAATCAGATCTGGTCTCCAGAGTCTTGCCCCATTTGAGTTCCTGTCCTTGATTGGTGAACAAACAGTGATATAGAAACATAAGCCAAATAAACCCTCTACAGTACAACTTGCTTTGGTTATGGTGTTTTATCACAGCACTAGTCATACTAATGAAGAAGTGATAATATTTTGTAGAATAACAAAAATATCTGTAGTCATGTTATGTCATAAATTTTGAGAATACATAAAAATACTTTTAAAATTTAACAGGTATAAATATCAGGATATATGTGAAAATTATAATAATTTAAATAATGAGAAAAGATGATTTATAAAAGTGTGGAACAATATTGTAGTTCGTAGTTTGATTGACCTGAAGCTAATTCTAGGGGTGCATGGATGCTTGGATTTTATTGATATTTGTAAGATTTGGAGGCTGAAATTAACAGTGAAGATTTACAGTAACAGATTTCTTCTCTGAAGGGTTCAGATATTGAGAGGTAGAGCTGTTTAGAACTTACTGCTCTTAGGCTGAGTCATTTTTTTTTCTGGGTTGAAGTTAGTATTTATTTTGCCAGAAAGCATAAAATGTATGGGGTTTGGATGAATCAATGACAATCGGAGAGTGCGGGAATGCAGCAAAACAAGTTTCCCATGAAAACGTAGTGTTTGGAGGATTATAATATTTTTAAAAGGCTGAAAGAACAAGGGGCTACATGAGTTGACAGCATTTTCAATATAACTCCCAAATTTTAAGCTTCACCATATAAGACATGCTCTGTCTTCCTGTTAGCCAGACCACATCATTTTCTAAAGGTCTGCAATTTTGCCTGAACTGTGACAATCATCATAAATACAGTAATTCCATTTCCTCAACCAAATTTATTTCTTTATATTTTAGTATTTTCTGCCCCTTACTCCTAGTAACAACTTATCGGGAAAGGTGCTTAGCAATCATCCCATATTCTATTTTTTTGTTGTTTCAAGACATATTCTTTAAGTATTTGGTCCTTATTTGCTAACTATGAACCAATAAATAAATAAAAAGGAAATGGAAGTTTGTTTTGCTTTTGTAGAATTTATTAATCTGAGTACAGATTTATATAAAATTTATATACTAAAAATGAACATTAATAAATATATGCTTTCTTTGAATAGATAATATCTCCATTCACTATGAAAACATAAGAAGGAGCTGCCACCAATCCCTGTGACCCTGAAATCTCTTTCCAGTTTCAACTCTATTGATGTCTGCCTGTCTATCAATGATATTAATAACTCATTTAATATAACTGCTACCCAAATAGTGATCTGCCTGTATCTCCATTGACTTGAAAACATGGACATTTTGTTTTCATTTATACTTTCATATTTTTTCTAGTCTAATCTCAATAAATGGTAGTTTTCATCACTGTGGTGATAGTGGACACCCAACAGGTTATTTCTGAGGTTTTGAGAAATGACATGGATATTTACTCTAGGATACCCACTTGCTTGGTTATAAGTATTTGTCTATCACCTTCAAGGTTACATCTTTGTCCTGGCTGTTCTCCCAATTTGGGAGAGGAACATGATCATTTGAGTCACTTTGTGTATTTAAATCATATGAAGGAGAGCAGTGCAGAATGTATGGCATAGTGTTTGTGAGGTTAGTTGTGCACATAATTTTCAGTTCATATTATTTCTAACATGGAAATGAGAATGACACAAATAAGTGCCATGTAAATAACTACAGTAATGGTTGACAAAGTCATTAAAATATATTATGTGAAGAGAAAGTCTAGAGAATGGAAAAACAATGTCCTCATAAGGGAATTTTTGTAAGTTGGGTTTAGAAGTCCCAACCAGGTAAACCTAGCCTGGAGGTACAATTTTATCCCTAGACATCAGAGAGCTAGAGCCCCATGCCTTGGATGAACTAAGCCTTACAACTGAGATTAGACTTCAACAAACGGGTCTATCATTATTTATATTCCACTTAATTGTGTGGCTCCTATGTGATTTGCACCACTCTTCTTCATATGACATAAATCACATAAAGTAGTAATTCAACAGATTAAATTCCTCTCATCATGGCCTAATACCTATACTTCAGAGGGTATCCTAAGACTCCAGAATCTACACCTTGCTTCCTGTTAGCATGGCTCTGGAAACTGCCCTCCTTCTTGCACTGTACTCAGTAAAGTCTTCTTTCTATTCTAGTCTGAAGGATGAGCTAGCTTGTTGCTCATTGGTCCTTCTTGCTGCCTTAATATCTCGCTCATTACATTTATCAAGTACTGCTAAGGCAGTGTAAATACAGAAAATGAGACAGAAAATGCCATCACATCTGTGGAATTTCTTCTTTATTTAAAAAGGAGGAGAATGCAAAGGAAAAAGACAATTATGGTAATTTTAGCAACTGCTGAATTATCTGAAGAAGGAAAGGGCATATTTGATGATTGAAAATGCCTCTCACAGTCTTAGATCAGAATCATAAAGAAAAAAGAGGAGTGGGCAGGTGAATATCACACATTCCAACTAAAGGATAAGCGAGCACAAAGCTCTATGACAAGAATATCTTGGTGTGATTGAGGAGCAAGAAGAAAACTAGGTAATCCAGGACACAAAGGAAGTGCAGCTAGAGACACAGTATAGGTCTAAATTACTATGTCATCTTAGGTCCTACCAAATGCTATTAAATAGATTCAACAGTACAGGATGCTCATGAAAAACTTCGAATGGTCTTGATAAGATTTGATTTAATTTTTAACAAAATACTTCCTAGTGCTCTGTGAAGAATAGAAAGGAAGCTTGCCAGGCAGAAGTAGAGACTATTGATCCATTTGCAATAGGATCAATGATAAGGACATTTGAACATTTATTACTGTAAAATTTGGAATTTTCTCAAATGACCTTAAAACAGAACATGTTTTAGGTACTATTACTGGTCACATTTTTTCTTTAAAAAATATTTTATTAATTTATTCATATTACATCTCAATTGTTATCCCATCCCTTGTATCCTCCCATTCTTCCCTCCCTCTCATTTTCCCCTTACTCCCCTCTCCTACGACTGTGACTGAGGGGGACTTCTTCCCCCTGTATATGCTCATAGGGTATCAAGTCTCTTCTTGGTAGCCTGCTATCCTTCCTCTGAGTGCCACCAGGCCTCCCCATCCAGGGGACGTGGTCAAATATGGGATTGAACTAGAAATGATCATAATGAGTGAGTTAACCCAGAATCATGAAGAGTCAAATGGTATATCAAGTCTCTTCTTGATAGCCTGCTATCCTTCCTCTGAGTGCCACCAGGCTTCCCCATCCAGGGGCCATGGTCAAATATGGGGAATCAGAGTTCCTGTGAAAGTCTGACCCCACTCTCCACTCAACTGTGGAGAATGTCCTGTCCACGGGCTAGATCTGGGTATGGGTTTGAAGTTTACTGCACATATTGTCCTTGGCTGGTGCCATAGTTTGAGCAGGATCCCTGGACCCAAATCTGTCTATCATAATGTTCTTCTTGTAGGCTTCTAGAACGCTCTGAATCCTTCAACTTTGCCATTCTCCCATGCTTCTCTCATCTAGAGTCCCAATAGGATGTCCTCCCCTCTGTCCCAGTTTCCTGGTAAGTGAAGGCTTTCATGGGACATGCCCCTTGGGCTAGTGTCCACATATAAGTGAGTATATACCATTTGACTCTTTCTGTTTCTAAGTATCCCTCAGTAGAAGAATGGATAAAGAAACTGTGGTATATTTACACTGTGTAATACTACTCAGCTATTAAAAACAAGGAATTCCTTAAATTTGTGGACAAATGGATTGAACCAGTCACATTTTAAAACCAAACCTGCAGAGGTACCAAATGGATTGAGCTAGAGATGATCATAATGAGTGAGTTAACCTAGAAGCAGAAAGACTCAAATGGTATATACTCACTTATATCTGCATACTAGGCCACTAAGCATGTCCCACGAAAGCCTTCCCTTACCAGAAAACTCGGACCGAGGGGAGGACATCCTATTGGGACTCTAGATGAGAGAACAATGGGAGAATAGCAATGTAGAAGGATCCAGTGGGTCCTAGAAACCTACAAGTAGAACATTATGATAGGCAGATTTGGGTCATGGGGTCCCGCTCAAACTAAGGCCCTAGCCAAGGACAATACAGGTGGTAAAATTTAAACCCCTACCCTGATCTAGCCCATGGACAGGACAGTCTCCACACTTGAGTGGAGAGAGGGATTTGACTTTCTCAAGTACTGTGGTGCCTCACATTTGACTATGTCCCCTGGCGGGGGAGACCTGGTGGCACTCAGAGGAAGGACAGCAGGTCACTGAGAAGAGACTTGATACCCTATGAGCATATACAGAGGGAGGTAATCCCTCTCAGGAACAGTCATAGGGGAGGGGAATAAGGGGAAAATGGGAGGGAGGGGAGAATGGGAGGATACATGGGATGGGATAACCATAGAGATGTAACAAGAATAAATTAATTAAAAAGAAATTAATTAATTAATTAAAAAAAAAGAAATAAAGTAAAATGTTCTGGATAATGTGGCAAATGTTTGATGTCAAGTTCAAGCTCAAGTACTCTAAAACCATATTTTTCATGTCATTGTGCTCATAATTCTGGGAGGTTACGTTTATTAGACCTGGTTACAATCCAGTATGGAACACTCCTCAAATGAATAAAACTCTCATCCGAAAAATTGTGTTAGTTGAAAATGCTAGAGACAGAAACCACTAGCAACTTGTAATTGAAAGATGGGATTACAGTGAGTATTTTCTCAGGACAACTTGTCTTAACAGAAAATTCTCCTCTATATTTAAGGTAATACTTGTATTTTTTACTGCTATTTCCCTCTGCAGTGTTTATTTTAATACATTTTTAAAAATTATTTTAAAAATAATGCTAGATGTTTTTCTTGAAAAACAGTTAACTATGGAAATTCTAGTGATCATACATTAAAAGCTTAGATAGTTCAACCAAAAATTCTCCACGCACAAAGGCTTAAAATACATCTTGAATTTAATGACTCTTAGTCAGAAAGTTTTCCTTTTAAAGCACATCCAAAAATAAAAGAAAAATTGGATGAAGCTTACAACGCTTAGTTGATCTGGCAACATAATTAGCAAGGAGTAAAAGGGTGGTGAATGACTAAGTTCATTAAAAACAGCAATATGCTATTGAGTCACTTATGGTCAAGAAAGATTCTTTTAAGCAAGATGTACATGTCCCACAAATAGCACAGGACTCAGAGTTAAATAATTAAATAAGCTAATTATGGTAAATAAACTACCAAAATTATTTGTGTTAATTTTTACCTTTTAAAAACAGATAAGGCAGATTTGTAAAAAATCATTTGGTGCTAGAACAGTACCAGTTATGGATGTGAATAAGTTTGGTTCTAGCCCCCTGGCCCCATAGCCCCTTCTCGATCACTTAGGATAATTAGAAGGTGTGACCAATGTGGATGGTGCCATAATCTGACCAGGATCCTGGTTTGTATAAATGACGAACACTCCATTATATAAACTGAGAAGCATCATGTATTCATTGTTTACTGCTTCTTGATTGTGGATGAGAGGTGCTCAGCTAAAACTGAATTACTCTGAAATATTTACTAAAGAAATGCACTGAACGTTCATGCCAAATATAAGTAAAATAAGAAAAAAAAAAGATACTCCAAATGTAAACATACATATGTCCTGTGATTGTAGATAATGAAAATTTTATTATACAGGAAAAATAAAAGTTTTAAATTAGTTAATATGCATTATTACAAGTAAACAATTTCTCATTTAAAACAGCAGTAATGTAACTTAAGAGCTTCTGAAAATATTGATTTGTGGTTGTTTTTAAACAAAGCATGAAACATGAAACTGTGATTTCATATAATGGTCAAATCTATTTTATTGACCAATTTTTAAAACTTTATATTGGCCTTTAACGAAATAACTTGCAGCAATCCTTTATACCGTTGACAGGTGGTTTCCATTTTCCTCTGTTATGCCTTCACCGTAGAAGCCACAAGACAATTATAAAACACCGTCAATTGAAGAGCAAGATACATTACTCAGTTTGAAGGTCAGCTACTTATAGACCATAGAAATTTCTCTGGTTTTCTGAGAACTTAGAAAATTTTGTCATGAATCATCCTTAAACATGCATTACTAGTAGTAAAGGTTAATGATAAGTAAGGATATTGTTTTATTATTTTTATATTACTAGTTTTGAAATACATTTTATTTATTTTTTATTTGCCTTTTCTTTTCTTTCTTTTTTCTTTTTTTTTTAATTAATTTATTCTTGTTACATCTCTATGGTTATCCCATCCCTTGTATCCTCCCATTCTCCCCTCCCTCCCATTTTCCCCTTATTCCCTATGACTGTTCCTGAGAAGGATTACCTCCCTCTGTATATGCTCATAGGGTATCAAGTCTCTTCTAGGTCACCTGCTGTCCTTCCTCTGAGTGCCAGTAGGTCTCCCCATGCAGGGGACATAGTCAAATGTGAGGCACCAGAGTACATGAGAAAGTCATATCCCTCTCTCCACTCAAGTGTGGAGACTGTCCTGTTCATGGGCTAGATCAGGGTAGGGGTTTAAATTTTACTGCCTGTATTGTCCTTGGCTAGTGCCTTGGTTTGAGCGGGACCCCTTGGCCCAAATCTGCCTATCATAATGTTCTACTTGTAGGTTTCTAGGACCCACTGGATCCTTCTACATTGCTATTCTCACATGGTTCTCTCATCTAGAGTCCCAATAGGATGTCCTCCCCTCTGTCCCAGTTTTCTGGTAAGTGAAGGCTTTCGTGGGACATGCCCATTGGGCTAGTATGCAGATATAAGTGAGTATATACCATTTGAGTCTTTCTGCTTCTGGGTTAACTCACTCATTATGATCATTTCTAGCTCAATCCATTTATCCACAAATTTAAGGAATTCCTTGTTTTTAATAGCTGAGTAGTATTCCATAGTGTATATGTACCACAGTTTCTTCATCCATTCTTCTACTGAGGGACATTTTAAATACTGTTAAAATAATAGATGTGAAACCATGTAAAATTTTTTACTTTAAGGACTAGGACTTATATTGGATCTGGGGAGATGGTTCAAATGATTTTTTTTTTTAATTTCTTGGGTGTAGCTGCTAGTAATACTAAAAGCTCCCATATAGTCTTACTAGAATTACTGCCCAAATAGGAGAAGAAAAGGGAGAATACCAATAGACATGCCAACTGGAAAACGGAAAGCCAATGAGGGCTCATTCCTGCATAAAGAACTAAAGGGAACATAGCAATGCACAGAGTGGGATAAATTGTCTTATCCATGGAAGAAAATACCATTTGATTACCTAATACCAAATGATCATCCTTAAAAATATACATGGAATAACATTACACAGATGAGCAGGTTATTTTTAGGAATATATGTAGGTATTTTCATGTATATATATATATATATTTGCATACAATATCATTTAATGAAAAATAGATGATGAATTTGGAAGATAAGGGTGTTTGGAAAGGTTTAGTAAGAAGAACGGAAAGGAAGAAATCATGTAATTACATTATCATCTCAAAAGTAAAAGAAAAACAAAGAATGAAGTTTGGATCTCTAGCACCCACATAGTTTGGGGTTAGATATGGCCACGTGTATAAATTTCAGTGGCCAGATGACAGAGACCAGAGAGATATAGAAAAATCTAAGTTGTTCAGTCTAGTCAGGCCAGTGAGCCATCAGTTCATTTGAGAAAACAAGTCTCAGTGAATAAGGTGGATAATGATGAAGGAAAGACAAGAGAAAGATGAGTGATTCCTTGTTGACATCTTAGAATATAAGATCATCTGGGAGATGGTCCTCTGGGCGTGCCTGTGGAGATCATCTTTACTCCATTAATTGTGTTGGGATGATATGCCCACTGTGGATAGGGCCATTCCTTGACCATGATCCTGGATTATATAAACTGAGGGAACAAAGAAAACAGAAAAAAAAAAAAAGAATACAATTGGAGCAGCAGCATATACTCACTGTTTTCCTCTTCCAGATTGTGGATGAGTGTGCTGAGGGCCTTCAGTCCTGTTCAGCTTTGACGCCTCTTTCTCATCAAGCTATGCAATTGATATGCAAGCCCTAGCATTTTGTTCATTGGACTCTATCACAGAAAAAGGACCAGAAACTAAGACACTGGTGTTTTCTGAAAATAATTAGATGTATTGTAAAGTTTAATCTAAAAGAATCAGAGAAACTTACAGCTCTTTGGAACATGTGTTGAAATGCTATGCCAGGCTTGCAGTGTAGGTCCAAGATGGAAGAGTGATCAAGTCAGACTGTGGCAGTAAGAGTGTTAAAATGAAACCTGTTTTACTGATGAAGTAAAGTAAACAGCTGCCAAACTTCCATTTAAAAAAGTAATTTTAAATTAATATATCGGCAGCATTTTGATGAATTAGGTAAATTCTGATGGCTCTAGACAACAGCCGTTATTTTTATCAGCAATTAACATCAGTTACTTGCAAAATAGTCATACTGTGTTTTAAAGTTAAAATGATATTTGAACATAATTTTTAAAGTGGAAAATGAGAAAAAATGCTTTCTTCCCATCATTAACAATTCAAGACTCTTTTAAATATGGTCCCAAATTTACAAATTCAGGCACCATCTACATCTCTGAATTCATCTTCAAGATAAATGTTATTGTAGTGTTAAAAAGACACCTCCATATTAGAATGATTAAATGTAGACGTGTGTCATAAATTTTATCAATAGGAATTCATTCTGTTTGTTTTTCTGTACAACTCTATGAATGTGGTCTCTCTCTGTGTCTGTCTGTCTCTGTCTATCTCTGTCTCCTCTCTGTCTCTCTGTCTCTCTGTCTCTGTCTCTGTCTCTGTCTCTGTCTCTCTCTCTCTGTGTGTGTGTGCTTGTGTGTATGTGTGTGTGTATCTGTGTGTTTACAATCATCACAATCATCACAATGCTTTGGTTCACTTACATGTAATACAATATTCTGATGATCAGCAAAGTCTTTTAAAAGATTCTCTGAATCTCTGCCCATAGGCAATCACTACAAAGACAAAAATTTGACTGAAAAGTTTCCCCATGCTCTCACAGACAACACTACTTCTACCAGACCAAGTAAAACACAGAAGTAATTATTTCTTTCTCTACAGTTAGTATATGATGTTGGTATAGAATCAGATTGTTCAAATATAAATTCTATAGTTTGAATGAAACAATTAATGTTCATTATGATTGCTCTCAAATAATCTAGACCAGGATAGAATGAATTCAACATATTATTCATAACTACACCATGTTAACATGTGGGTGATCATAATTATTTCTTTACTCAATACATTTTTTGATTTAGATTTGCTTTAATATTTAAATAATCCTTGTGTTTTTTTACCTGATTTTTTTGAATTGGCCTTTTGACATTCAACTTGACTATGTTTCTCCAGATAAAATATTAATGCAAATCATCCTTAGAAGCTCTTGTAATTGAAAACTATATTTTGTCATTGCATGTGGCCATGATCAATTTAAATAAATTTGATTTAAATAAATTACTTTCTTTTTTATTAACACATCATTTCCCCCTTTCTTTTTTCTCTCCAATCTTCCCTGTATGCCCCCTCTTTCTAACCCCTTCCATGTTCTTTGAACCCTTACATTGATTTCTTCTGTTGTTGTTGCACACACACATAAATACCTGCACAAATATATGAACATAACCTTCTGAGTGTGTTTAGCATCGATTATGTATATGTAAATGTCAGGGATGAACACTTTGTGTTGAATAATTAGTTACGGGTCTCATCCCTGAAAGAGATTGATTCTCTTTCTCCTGGCCCTTATAGAATTGGTTGCAGCTCTTTATTCCTGGGGTACACTGAGATGTCTTTCTACTGCGTTAGCATGTCTGTTGATATTGTTGTTTTTCAGTTCTGGTTTAGGTAGTGCTTCTGTTGAGCTAACATCTATGTCTCTCCCTACCCTTTCTAGGAGACACAATCTCCAGCAGGCTTCTTGGTAGTCTTCTCCCATTATGTATCCTTTGCCTTTGTGTTCCTGACTCAAACTCATAAAAAACAAAACAAAACAAAACAAAAAAACCCAAAAACTTCTTTTTGTTCAAAAGCTGAATCATCACTTAGCACTATGGTTGCTATATTTATTTATTTTCTTGTGAAAAAATAGGTTTGTTTATTAAATCACAATTTCTTTTCTCTCACACCTGCTTTCCTGTACTATACTATTCTTATTTTTTGTAATTATTGAGACATCATAATGATCTTCATACTTGTTCATTTTTAACACCCTGAAGAAATTTAAGCTTTTAAAAAGTTAGTTCTTTTTCCTCCCTCAACCTGATCATGGTTGTATCAGGTTTTACTTATTCACTCAGATCTAGTCTGCCCTTATCCTGTGACTAAGACAATGTATATCTAGTGATTTTATTTAGTTCTGTAGTTTTTCTAACATCTGCAGCGGTTTTCATTCTGCTATTATTTTATACTGTTTTGAGCATTTTTACAAGTTATTATTTTTAGGGTCTTCTGTGGTATCTGCTGTTACAACTTTTTAATAGTATTTTCTTCTCTGTTTACTTCTTTTATCCCTTGCACACATTGTACTTGTTTTTCTGTCTTTGTCCAGTCCTTCTTCTCAGATGTTTATAATGGCATGTTTCTTATCTGGTGCTAATTTGCCTTTCATTTACCAAGAGCTACTGCTTCTTTCACTGATTCTTGGTGTGTGTGTGTGTGTGTGTGTGTGTGTGTGTGTGTGTGTGTGTGTG
>OU015748.1:33121233-33148534 GCA_907169655.1 Acomys percivali | reverse complement strand
TTTCATTCATAACTATTTATATTTTAAGATTATATAATGGTTGGAAGATTATATTTTTATGTAGCTTTTTCATAAATCCTATTTATGTAGAGCAGGAAGATTGGAAGAAACTGATCACTGTACAAATCCATAATCTTCTATTTCAGTTTTGGTTTTTATATTTAGTAATTTTAGACACATGGCTGTACTTCTTTTATCTTTTAAATGCAGCTGATTGACATTTACTGGAAAATTAATAGATATTTTATTTATTAATTAGTATGTATAGGGGATTCTAAATGTTTACTATGTGCTAACAAATGCTCCAAATATTACAAATTATAAAGATATTTAATTACAAAGATATTTATAAAGGTCATTTCAATGTCATTTCCTAATCCTATTCATGCCATGAGATTCAGGTCACAGAAACATTTCTTGTTTTAATGCTTGTGAAAAAGCTTATCTTGGCTTCACTCTCTTTCATTTCAACAAAACCATGCTTGCTAACAGAAAGTGGGGGGAGTAATTTAAAAAGAAGTCTTCGAACTGTACATTAGTATTCTTAGATGCTGAAATAAGCTGAGGATCAAAGACTACACTAAATAATTGACAAGCAATAGCTAGAGAATAAGTAACAGTCTAATTAGACTCTCCTGGAAGGCTTAATTGTGTGACTCACCAAGGAATCCTATTACTGCAAAGGTAACTTATTAATGTTAATTATGATTTATTTTTATGTACCAGCAGGGATTCTCATAACAACACAGACACACTAAACAAATAGGACACAGGAATAGAAGTAAGACAAACAGCTTATGGTCCATTGTCACCTTTCCCTGACCTCCCGAACTTAGAGCCATCCATTTTGTGTCCTGTTTTTTGCAATTAGTCATGCAGAACGCAAATGTATTGTCCTTAGGTGCAAAAGAGCTTTGCCTTCTAATAATTTTCCAGTGTAATTTTGAATAAGAAAAATGTGAAAGCACTACAGGGTTGTAAAATTTTCAACATACAGAACAGAAAATTCAGCAAGAAGCAAATCACCAACAATTTTGCTATATATATCCAGAGTGCCAGGATCAAGAATATGAAAATAATATGACTAATTTAATCACAGAAGCCACTAAGCAATCTCGTTAGCAACAAAGGACACATAAAAGCCTGTAAAGGGGAAATTTGCTTTTTGTCTTCAACCACTGCTCTTTGAAGTGTGAATATGAACCAGGTGAGTGGGTAGACGGCTGAATATTAAGCATGTTTTCCCACTTGGCAGAGCTTCCAGGCTTTCTTGTCTGAGACAGGTACACTGGTTAACTTGTTGTCTGGACTGGCAGATGTCCACTGTGGGGAAGTAACCATGCATCTCTTTCTTTGCCTAAGAGAAAGTTCTCTTTCTCCTAGTTCATCTCTTAGACTATAAGCAGTGACAGCAAAGCCCACTGACTAATGCCTTCTGTTTCCACCTCATTCATCAGGCTTCAGCTTGACACCCTGGACTGTTTCAGCAGAGCTTATTATTCCCATTCTTGGCCTGAGTTGCCCAAAGCAAAATCCAGCCAAAAACTTAATAGCACTTCCTGTTTTCATAGTGTTCTACTGCTTAAAGTAGTAATCATGCTTACTGCTACACAGCTAGCACCACATCTTAGATACAGTAGGTATTCAGAAAATGTTTGGTGACAAATATAAGAAATTACTTCAAGCAGTTCATGATCACTTTTATATAAAATAATGAGTGAAGCCAAAATCTTTATTTAGTGGTGCTATGAGAAATTATTAACATTGATAAGTAAAGCAAATCGTTAAAGAGTACTAGTTAAAAAAAATATTTGGCTCTCATTTATGTTTAGATATTGAGAAGAATTGTGTATTGCTTGTTTCGATAATATTTCAAATTAAGTCAGAGTGTTACAATGCATTAAATTTATCATCTTGTCTTATTTGGGTGTGTAGATTTTTTAAAAAGAAACCAATTGATGTAAATCAGATCAAAATACAGAAACACATCCTGGTTCAAAAATTCTATACTATTCATTTCTTTTGAATTTAGCAATTATTATTTAAATTAATTTTTAAAGTGCAGACAACTGTTAACAACAGTTTTAATGTTTTACTTTAATTCGGCAATCATTCTTTGTCAGAAACAGCCAACCAAAAGTAATCCAGCTTAGATTTCCTGTATCTGGTATCTCTGGAGTAACAGAGAACAGGATCTATAGTCCCACTGTAGGGGGTCTGCATCCTCAAAAGGAGAAAAAAAAGCCAGCTGCTCAGGCAAGATTTTGAAAACTTCAGAAAACAGGAACTATTGACACAATCTTAGAAAATCATTTTGTAAAATTCTGACAGGAAATATGCTTAATATAACCATGAAAAATAAGCATTAAGGAACAACCCATAAAATAGCTTTAAAGTACCTTTTACGATGTTAATTTCATGAAAGACAAGGTCATAGCTTTATAATGGACTTTGGGGCAATGGAGGACAAGGAGAGGGCAGGTACTTAGTACAGCATGGAGTCCTAAACTGAGAAAAAGTCAGTAAAAATGTCAACAAATACACTGAAATAAAAATGGTGTGCAGTTTAATGGAAAGTATTATATCAATTGTACTAATTGTTCACTAAAATATTTGAGGTTGTACTAAATACTAACAAGAGTACATGTTAGTTGAGGCTGGAACTTCTTTTCCATTTGTGATTTGTATAGAAGTTGAAAATTTTGTCATAGTTCAAAAACATTTAACGTCTTCTTTCAAAAAAGCAAGATGCTAAAGTGGTTTAGTTAAGCTTAGCTGATTCACCACCGTTCCATGACTAGGACATGGACGTGGTTAGTATAATGATTTTTTTTTTTTTTCAAATCACAGCACTGCTCACTGTCACTTTCTGACTTGGTGTAAGATCAATATGTTGGGAACTATTTTATTTCCCTTGTGTAGTTACCCAACCAATAAATTAACTTTCCTAGTGGCAAGATTATTACTGCCTTGTTCTCTGAACCATCAGGTTACCAAGAGACATACTTTCACTATAAGAACCAAACATTATTAAAAATTCATAAATTTTACTCTTAAAATGAAATGTATAAACATTAGATTTCAGATCAAAAAATGAAGTTAATAATCAGTTCTCTTCATTCCTTTCTTTTATCATCTTAGCCTATATTAATAGAACATTACTATTTAAATATCTGCCATTTCTTCTACTTGTAGACAGTCTAACAAATGATCGTGGATCACTCTGTTGTTGAATTTTTCTGGTAGACTTCACAGCTTTGTTTTATGTTTTTCTCTATGGTTTTCTGATAGCTGAAAAAATGACTTGATTTTCTCCATTCAGTATTTCTGATTTCAAATACCAACTTACAAACATCTTGCCCTCACAATATCTTTGTTTCTGTAGATATAAAAATGGAATACTCAAGGTCTATATAAGACACATGGCTTTATTGGTAAACTAGCCCTGGGTCACTGGAGATTTTTATAGGCAGAGTTTAGTCATGAAAACTTTTTGTTCTTGGCCTCATCTAATGGTAGAAATAGCTGGTGGTTTAGTCAGAGGCAAATCAGATTCAGAGTCTAACTATTTGCAATTTTATTTCTTTTTGTTAGAACATGACTTTTAAACCAACCTGAACATGAAAATGCTTGAGTTTTTTAAATAGGCTGTGAAGTTATTTCTCATAGCAGTCCTGAAAATAAGTAGTTTCCTGAGCTTTTCACTATTCATATAAAATGCTGCTAATAATATTGACAGCTAAGTGTCGGAGCTCTGCAAAGAGCACAGACAAAATGATAATTTTCAGAGAACGTGATGTGGGCTCATGGTGAAAAATGAAAACTAACTAGATTTTTCTGATCTAGTTTTGAAATTTAAAACTCTTAGTGCAAGTTCATGGCTCTTTTATCTCTTATATTCCTAAAAACTCCCCTCTGTCCCACTTTCTTTGTAAGTGAAGACTTTCATGGGACATATCTCTTGGGCTAGTGTCCAGATATGAGTGTATATCATTTGACTGTTCCTGCTTCCTTAACTCACTCATTAAGATCATTTCTAGTTCAATCCCATATTTGACCACGTCTCCTGGATGGGGAGGCCTGGTGGCACTCAGAGGAAGGATAGCAGGCTACCAAGAAGAGACTTGATACCCTATGAGCATATAAATGGGGAGGAAGTCCCCCTCAGTCACAGTCATAGGGGAGGGGAGTAAGGGGGAAATGGGAGGAAGGGAAGAATGGGAGGATACAAGGGATGGGATAACCACTGAGATGTAATATGAATAAATTAATAAAATATATTAACATTTTCCTAAAAACTAAGAGGGGAGTTTGGGTGGATAAATTTCCGTTTTGTTGAACACTTCTTTAAGAAGCACACAAGGCCTGAGCACGGAACTCCACAAAAGGAATATTTAGCAGTTTGCTGGGAAGTCATCTGCCTGTTGATCTCAAATCACTTAGCTACTTTTTGGTAATAATGGATATGTTTTGGTGAACTGAGTACTGTGTTCATTTTTCAAATCTCAAAACTCTTTTGCTAAATAATTTCCTCATTCTTACATAGAATGTATTGAATATATAACGCACTGCTCTTAATATAAATGCTTGGCAAACACTATTTTAAAATTAAAAAAAGTTCTATCACTTATTAGTTTAAAAATATTTCAAAGCATACAATTATGGCTTCTCTGATGTGGGTTTTCATAGATGATTGAGAAAAGTATGATAGGAATATGAGGCAGTTGGTGCAAAGTTCTACTTTGAGACCATGCTAGGTGTTTGGTAGGCAACATTGTATAGGGCTGGAAGTCCACATGAAATGAAATTTGCTTCTTCAGGTAGAAACATAGTATTATTTAAGCAAGTTTTTCATTGTCACAATTAGTAAGAGGGACCTGCTATTACTTATCTATAGTTAATAGAGAAGAGGTATGGTACAAATTATCCTAAAATATAAAAAGAAATATTTGATCCAACATATAAGCAGTGATGAGTTTCAGAAATAACTACCACACATACAAATCAAGCTGGAGTCAGCATGACCCTGAAGAAAGGACTTTCTGTTTTTCTTCCTTCTTTAAACAATTATATATATATATATATATATATATATATATATATATATATATATATATAATCTTTAAGAATTTTTCTCTTATTATCTTTAGGAGTTTATTCTTATTTTTCTATTCTCTACAATCGTCTCATATAATCTTTGCCTTTCAGGTTATAAAAGAATCAGGATGTAGTCTGGAAAACACTCCTAGTGATTCAAATTTTCTTTTCGCAATGTCTGATCTTCTTGTAGAGCATGGAAAGACATAATAGTAACAGCCTCATGCATAAGAGGGTTTAAGTCTACTTTTGCCCTTCTGTCTTTTCTTTTTTTGTGTGATTCTACTCCAAAACTTCAAGATTAAAGATATATATTGACAAAATACTAGTAAAGTTTGAGAAGACATAGTGAGAAGTAAGTGTAGAGACAGAAATCAATATGAGACTGAATTTTTGTAGTGTGGGCTAGTGTACCTTAAATTATGGTTCTCAGTTACTAGTGTGAGGCATTTTGAGTTAACAGAACTTCCACTCAGAGAGACTTAAGATATAAAAGGGCAGTAAACTTACTGATGATGTCAGATTGGCTAAGATATAATTATGAAATCTGTATCAGGGTTTGTATGAAGAAGCCTGGGGGACTGAGAATCATGTGTTAATCTAGTAACTGTTTATCTTGATTTTCTTCGTATTCTCTCTCTTTTTTTTTTTGAGCTTTTATATTTGTGTTTATTCTTCATTTAACTTTTAAAACACTACTATAGTTAAAACAAAAATAGCCAAGTAGTGAGCATATTATGACTACAGTCCTTCCCACATTCACTACCGCATATAGAATGTCATAGTGACTGGCCCATTAAGAGGTCTGACACTGAACGCCATCTCTAGGGTGATGTTCATCATCCTCATATGCTTCTCCATGATAATGACGCTGTCTTTCCTGATTTGGATCAAAGTCCACCAGCTCTACCAGATCCATTTCATCGGTCTCTTCTACTTCCTTCCTTTCAGGAAGAAGTTTCTCCAGCAAAGAGAGTTTATCGGGAGAGAAAAAAGCCATTTTCAGGGAAGTTTACCTGAAACTCAGTGATTAAACGTCCTTTCTCATACGGCCGATGGTATATTAGCATACCTTCATTTAGCACACACTTTATATCTCCACGCTTGACAATCTGACCTGGATGAGAGGTGATGACTATGGTTTAGTTGTCAGGAGTGGATATTGGCTTTTGGAAGCCACACAATGCTTCCACCAGCTGTATGTCCATACACATGAAAAGGTCTTCTCCTCGTCGTGTGAAAACAGCGTGGTCCTTCTGGTCTAAGACAATGATAATGTCTCCCGGCTCCAGTCCTGGCTCTTGGTCTCCTTCACCATGGGATGTTATCTTCTGACCATCTTTCATGCCTTTATCAATGTGAACTTCTAAAATGTTCTTCTCTCGAACTATTTTCCTTCCATTGTAGCTCTTATATCTGTCTTTAGGGCTGATGCGTTCTCTGTGAGCCTGGCACTCCATGCACATCTACTGGATCTGCTGAACCACTCCCGGTCCTATCTGGTGGATCCGTATTTGCATGCCAGTCCCCCGGCAATTGGGGCAGCACTCTACTGATCCTTTCTTACCACCTCGGCCTTCACATTTGTCACAAATCACATTCTTTTGCAGAGCAAGTTTTCTTGTTGCACCATTATGCAAGTCTTCTAAGGTCACTGAGAGCTCATGCACAACATTTTCACCTCTCCTTTCTCTTTGCATCCTCCTTACTCCTCCAAAGAACATATCGAAGATATTCATGGGCGAGCCAAAACCACCACGTGCTCCGCCTTTAATTGCTTGCTCTCCTCCTTTATCATATAATTCCCTTTATTTGGAATCTGCAAGAACTTCATAAGCTTGAGAAACATGTTTAAACTTTTCTCCTTCATTTGGATTCTTATCACGGTGGTACTTCAAAGACAATTTTCTATATGCCTTTTTTCAATTCTTCCCGGTTGGCATTGGGTTTGACCCCCAAAATACCATAGTACATGGTTTCTTTCACCATGGTTTACAGACAGTGAGTGGGCCAGTGCCAGAGAACGGAGAAAAGAGCATAGCACAACGCAGTTCAGCCAGAAGTGGGCTCCTCCTCCACCCACCAAATGTTCTGGAAATTTCTCCCTGGCCTCAGCAGCTGACTTCTTTTGTAGCCAAGCCCTGGCGAGTCCTGTATTCTCTTTTTTATAAGCTAACAGGGTAGACATAACTTTTTGAGCTATATGTAGTACAAGTATGGAGACTGTTTCCTGCAAGATAAGTAGCATATAATCAGATCACATTTACCCCTAGACAATTAGTAATTAATAAACTCATGGATGCCTAGTATAATATTATGACAACTAGTTACATATTACTTTTGTTACTGACAACTAATTTATATATTAAATAAGAAGCAATTAATTGTTAATATTTCGGATGTAAAATAACATTGACTGTGCATCTTTGGGGCTTTGACACTACTCATACATAATAATATGTTTGTTGATACACTGCTGTCTGATGCCACATACCACAAACCTTTCCAGAACATGTTCTATGCAATAATTATACAGTAATTTATTAGTACTAGTTTCATCAGTAATGTGAGTAACTTTCTCATGAGCTGAAACATAAAGTATGGCTTTGGATAATATATTCATAACCTTATAGAAAATGAAATTGTTATTAATGAGAACAACTTATCTGCTTCATCTTGCTTTTAGCTTCTGGATTTTCATTTTTTAAATTTTTCCCTTGGTGAGGAAAGCTTTATAACAGTAAAGTTTTAGAAATTTGTTTTGTAAGATAAATAAGCTCTCAAAAGAAGCTGGGTCTAGCTTCAAACATCAAGCACGTGGCTGAGGTCTTGTTTTTGTCCTTGTCAGTTTCATTGTAGCTAAAGCAATGGATTTTTCTTGGCCTCTACTCAGTAATATGCAAAAAGAATCTTTTAAAGTGAGAGAAAAAACAGAAAAGATAAGCTTTTGCTTCCCAGAGATCCCAGCAAGTTACCTAGAGATACATTATTAATCAGCTTCTCTTGTTGATAGTACATGATCAGTTTATTGATATTCCTTGTGCGTGTGGATAAAAATAAGAGGGTGGAGGAGACTGAATAATGTCAGCTGCCTTACAATAGCTCTGTTTCTGCCTTTTCACTTGGGGGTTTTAGTACAGCATATAGCTGTTTCAGCAATTGCAGTACAGAAACATCTGGGGAGGATAGTTTAACATGTTTGTCTCTTCAAAGCCCCAGCAAATACCATGTACGTCATCAACACTAAAAACTCTTTGAAGTAGTCTGTAACTACGGAGCTTGTAATAAGAAACTAGTGTATGATTTGTACCCTGATAGAAAAAGGAATCTATGAAAGAAATTTAATATGTTGCTGGTTCTTCTTTAATTATCCAGTTGTTATTTCCAGGTTTAGCCATTAAAGACTTTGGTTAGTATGTGTTTTGACTTTTCAAGCATTTTATCACCTACGTCAGGAGCAAAATCCACACTGCAGAATTAAGTTTTCTGTCTTCTCACATGTACCATTTTCAAAATATGGCAGAGATTCTTTGAGAGCAAATTTTGTTTTTACCATAAGACTTAATTCTGTTAAATGTTTCCATAAAGATTTTATGATTTGGGATGGAAGTAGCTATATAGATTGCTTTTCACAGCAATGATGAAGGACAATGAAGAGTCCCTTGTTTTAAAAACTATTAAGATTATTGAAATAGCAGGAGAAAAAACATCACACTAACCAGGGCCCCTCTGTAACTGCATGGATGCATACTCAGAGGACGACAATAGAAGATGCCATAATCACCTCAGATGTTATGTACCGATGCAGAATATTTAGAGATTATTATTATCTTTTCACATTAGTGTTCAATGATTCTGAAGGCACTTTTTTGAGTGTTTAAGAATGTTTGGGTAAGAAGAAGAATTAAATATTTGAGAGGAGAAAGCACAATATGAAGAATGAATATGAGGAATAATAACTAACACTAAGGGAATTTTTTAAAAAGCCACAGAGAAATCTATAACTGTTGAAGATTCCTAAAATGTATACACACACAAAACTTAATGGACTTTCCATATAATGAGAGAATAATATCCCAAGTCCATACCATACACTAACACATAAAAGATCTGATACTAGAAATAGGTTAACTTTTTCTGAAGTCTTAGCCAATGGTGCTCCATACACTGACACTCCAGAGCTTGATGGTAAGACTCTGTTGTTGAATATATTATATATCTAAATCATAGAACATGAAGAAGTAAAACTGGTACTCGCCTGACAGCTACATCTGGTTTCCATAGTACCAGAAGCTGCTACGCATACTACTGGAGAAGGAAAGTGATCATTAATCTCACACAGATGTGAACCTTGTTAGCTAAAATAATATACTGGTGACAAGAATTGCCCACAGATCCAGTAGTAGTGCAAATGTTATGCGAACAACTAACTATTCTCTGATTGTACTTACGCTTCTTTCCAGACAAGGAAAACATACTTCAGTTCAAGAACCTATAGCTAGATAGGACATGGATCCTTGTAGAAAATCTACTAATTTTATTCCACTAAAGGAATATATTAATGAAGCAAAGCCTAATGACTCATTACAATGTCCATACATATATTTATCACTCAACCCTCAGCAGATATCCCTCTATTTGTAGTAAATGGTTGTGAGCATCAAAATTCACAATTGGTCAATGAACAAAGAGTGGGAGAGTTCAGAATGCTCAACTCTATGTGGAATATCAAGATCATACCTCTGTTTTCTTCTTTTTTGTTTGTTTTTGTTTGGTTTGGTTTTCTCAGGCAGGGTTTCTCTGTGTAGCCTTGGCTGTCCTTGACTAGCTTTGTAGACCAGGTTGGCCTCAGACTCACTGCAATCCAGCTGCTTCTACCTCCTGAGTGGTAGGATTAAAGGAGTGAGCCACCACTCCTGGCTTCATACCCTTTTTGTTTTTCACAGCACAGAGATCATCACAGAAGAGTGGGCAGAAAGACTATAAAAACTCAAAATGATGACTGAATTCAACAAGGAAGTATTATTCAGATACAGCAGTAAAGATTCATACATGGACTCATTGAGGCTATGACAAAATATTCAAAATCTGCACAATCCCAAGCAATATAAAAACTCAACAGGAAAAGAAGAGGTGGGTACAGAATCCCATCATTAGCTGAAGAGCCATTGGCATTTGATTGCTTCTGATTTCTTGATTGGCATATGTTCACACAGGCAAGCTTATCAGTGCACAAATGTTGGTGATTTTCCGCATAATCACCACAAAGTAATTGTGGTGGTTTGAATAATAATAATGGCACTCACAGGCTCCCATACTTGAATATTTGATAATTTCTAGTAGGTGGAAAGCTTAGGTGGTCTTGTTAGAAAAGGTCTGTCAATGAGGGTGAGCTTTGAGGTTGCAAAATCCCATACTAAGTCTAGTGTTTCTCCCTCTCTGCTGCCTATGGATCATGATGTAAGCTCATACCTACTGTTCCAGGGCAATGACTGCCTATCTACTGGCAGGCCATCTGTCATACTGAACATGGATTGACCCTCTGAAACCCAAAGGAAGTCTCCAATTATGTGTTTCCTCTATAAGTTGCCTTGATCATTTGTGTTTTTCACAAAAATAGACAGTAATTGGTGTGTGTGTGTGTGTGTGTGTGTGTGTGTGTTTGAGAGAGAGAGAGAGAGAGACAGAGAGACAGAGAGAGAGACAGAGAGAGAGATTTTATATACCATAAAAGTATATTTCTAATTTTTCCAGCATATCTTTCCTTCATATGTTGTCCCTGGCAACTACTGTTTTTGACAATCACTTGGATTTTTAGAAGTATCTACTTTCATACCCCCACTAGTGATCATTTTAATGTCCATCATCTTGTCTCCTGCTCATTTTTCTTATTCTGATGAATATCCCTTCCTATTATGATGAATATTAGTTCCATGAACTGTTTATTCACCATGTATTGATGAAGGTTGTTAAAACGGTTTCCATTGTTTAGTTCTAGGTAAAAAGCTGTTGTGAATAACATGCTTATTTGGACATGATTTTTATTTTCTTGGTGAATATTTCAGTGAGGAATGGCTATATGTATAGCAATTGCATTTTTAAATTTTGAAGAATCTTAAGTGTTTTCCAAGGTGAGTATATCATTTAACACTTTCCCTATGAATGTGGTTTTTGTGTGTGTGTGTGTATTTTTTCACACTCAAAAAACAGATTCTGAGTCTGTTGTGTTTTGGAAGAACAGTCTTCTAGGGTGCTCCTTGACCCTGAGGAAACTCTAGGCAAGAGCTAGCCATCGCAAGGGCCTACATTATATATATTTTACCTCCCAGCACTCGGGAGGTAGAGCCAGGTAGATAAATATATGATACACACACACACACACACACACACACACACACACACACACATTTGGGATGATAAGTCAATATAGTGTTGTTTGTATCTCTTTGTATTTAAGGCTGACTTCTTGGTATTGAATATTCTATCATTGGCTTGTTCACGGAAAATATTGCTTTTCCTTATCTTAGAAGCCATTAATTACTTGCAGCTCTTCATGCAGCAATGAGGGCTCTGGTATTGTCACTTACTGGTGTCGACATTGTTCAGGTTTTGTTTAGGGGACCATAATGTGAAGACTTTGTGGCTAAAGTTCCCTGTCATATATAGAAGACAGAATATCATAATAGAAATTCTAATCCTCTCGTTCAGTCTTCCTGTTCCTTCTTATTTGATGCTCCCTGAGCCTTAGGTGTAGGTGTGGCATTGAGTATATATGAAGTAGGATATGCGGTCTATGGTTATTTATTCCATTTTTTAAAATTACCAAGATGCAGATCAGTGATCAGTTTTTCTTTGGAGACATCATGGTATCAGATGTCGCTCTGCACTTGAAGGTGGTATAAGTCTTTTTATAAATGTAGAAGATGGGGGACAGGGATAACAGTGCATTCTTGATAACAGAAGGTTTTTTATTTTTACTTTTATTTTATAGCAGGTTGTTGAGGAGGCCTTGAAATTTATTTGTCTTTTGTCCTTAAGGAGCCACGCATCAATTCACGAACTCTTATTTTCATTGTTAAGTTGTTGAGAGAATTATGGCTGAGTCAAATTATTTTCTAACATATGAACGTAATGAGAAGTTTAAGAGGAAATTGACAGGTAGATATGTAGATCAATGTTCTGTTTTCTAGTATGTGTGTATGCCATGGACATTAAAGAAAGCTTATTTTGGGACACTTTTATGTAGATAAATTTCTGTACTGTAATCATATATAATCCACCTGTCTATTAAAATCTGACTAAAGGGCAACTGTGACAGCATTAAATACACTTTTGTTATTATTTTCCTAATTTTATAATTTTGGAGTGAAACATGTTTGTAAGCTATTCATATCTCCTTCTATTTTACCCAGTTGTACCTATATTAGAGGTGGCATCTATGTCTATGCAAAGCACTTCTATCAGGATAATTTTCACATTAAGAAATAGGAAATGAAACTTAAGGAAAGTTAGTTTTATTTATTAATAAGGAAGAGGTTGAGAGTAATGGTTAAAATTGCATTTTAAAGCTATCAGTGGATGTAATTTAGTCCATCATTCTGCTTTCCTCCTTCCAACTTCTCTTTATTGCAGGTAATTGAGAATTAGTCACATTTGTTATTTTTAGCACACTATCATTTTGAACAGACATGCAAGTGAAACTATAAGAGCAGTCAAAGAGAAATTACCAAAAATAGTTTATATTTTAAAATTAGAATTCATGAATGTTAGAGAACTTTTTAGAGTTTATTATTCATTTTCTTTTTGTTTAGATTCACTGCAAAGAGCTGCCTGCCACAATTTCAAAGTCAAGCCCATTGTTGTTAAGAACAGGCACATTTGTGGCATTTGTTTTATTAATAATCTTTGACTTTAATGAAGTGGTTTTTGAGGTTCTGGACTATTTTCTGTCTTATCTCTGAAAATTAATATAGACTAAAATTTCCAGGAAATGTCTTCTAACTGCATAGTTAAACTTTTTAAGTTCAACCTGAAAAAAATCATTAAAGTGGTCATGATTACACTTCCTGGGTACTCTCCAATTGAAAAGTAGAATTTCCAAGGCCATTTCTTTATTAGAATTTAATTTTATAAACAGGCTGCTCATTTTAAGGACATCTGAAGTCTGAGTTATAATGCATCTGTCACTCTTGAAAACACAGGCAATTAATACACAGAAATACAAATTCCCTAAGCAGTACTTTTGTCCACAGTTCACTTATAAATGTTTATTGGATTTTTTTATGCTAAACTGCAAATTATCCGACCCCTGAAAACAAGACAAACCACTCTGTCACATTATACTTCAAAATGTCAATGTTTAATTCTAACTCCTCTCAGCACACTTGTATCACATTTGATTGAAAATACTTAGAGATGCCAGGGTTTTCATCTCAATAATGAGAAAGAAAGTCACTCCATTTTAAGAATCACTATGCCAGTTAATATATACCTATTTAACAAATTACTGTTTCCTCTGGTAAATTGATCTGCCAAACTCCCAAGAAATTTAACACATTTACCAAGTATAATTTATTCACACAATACCATAGAGATCACACTTATCACTGTAAATACATACTTGTACTTAAAATAATTGCAAAGCTCTGTTATCAGCACTGCAATTTTTGTCTCTTACATAAATCAATAATGCAGCAATTTTTATCACTGGTAGAAAGAACTGACTAAATTAAGAAGCAATATCACTGCATGAAAGCTTTCATAGGAATTTGCAAATGAATTACCAATGTATCGGGGAAAAACTCAATGTTTATATTTTGTTTATTCTACACTTTATTTCAACACTAAGACACATTTAATTTCCTTTTCATCACAAATTTTAGAGTTCTTCAGACTGCCAGGGTAATAGTGTGTATCCGTGATTCCAGGCTCTGGGAAGTTGAAGCAGGAGGATTAGAAATTTGAGGCCAATCTAAACCAGATAGTGAAGGTCTATCTCACCAGCCATCCCTACCTATAAAGAAAATTTTCACTGTTCAAATGAAAAGTTAATGACTTAGATAAGAAAAGTAGAAAATGATCTGATTATACTTGTAACCTAGAATTTAAAAGATAATGATTAATAATTTTAAGATGTTAACACTTATAACTAATGTGATAAAGACATTATTAGGGGCTGTGGTAGTTTAAAAATGAGATTTGGAGAGGCAGGAGGTCAACACCCAAACTTAATATAATAAAGCAGAAAATGAGAACTTTTACAATTATAAAGCCTTCATTTCCTTTTAGAATATCAATTGATGGGCAATGTTTTTTTTTTAATAGCTCTCCATCATTTCTAGTTATATGCAGTATCCCAGCTTCAGTTTTTCCTAATGCAATGGTTCTTAATATTTCTAATGTTGGAACCCTTTTATATAGTTCCTCATGATATGGTGACCAACAACCATAAAATATATCATTATGACTTCATAACTAATTTTGCTACTGTTATGAATCACAATGTAAATATCTGATCAACAGGGTATATGATATGTGACACTGTAAAGGGTCACAAGTTGAAAAACACTGCCCTAGTGCTTTTATAAGAAACTAATTCACATTCCCAAATAGGTAGAGAGGATTTTAATATGATAGCAGTGAATTATTTTCTTTGGACTCTCAAAGACCTTCTTTTCTTTCATGTCTTTAGAGCCTTTCCAAACACCAAACTTGTTAACATTGAAACTTACCATTTCACATTTATTACTATCACTAACTCAAATTTTGTTATTCATTGTTGCTTTATATATTCATTTACTTTCTTATTCAAATAGAACACAAATCAGTGACCCTAGGCATTGGATTTCCTGTGGTACTACTGCAGAGCAGACTCTCAGGATAGAGTTGAAAAACAGTGTAATGTTCACAAATGAAAGTTTCTTTAACATAGCTTGTGCTACATATAAATATAAATCACAACAAATAAGTTAAACTTTGTTTCAATGACAATGTTCATGAAAAAATATCAACTGTGACAATATTGAAGATACATCTGCCCTCGTCTTATATGTTAATTATGCAATTAATTTTGAAATCAATATTATTTATATTAAACTCTCTTGTCGGTAGTTGGTAATAACATAGACATCACTTTGTACTTCTGGTGTTATTTATATTCTCAGGTCAGTTCAACTCATACTATCATGTACTTGGAGTTAAATTTGGCAATCATGAAGCTGGTCACTGTGGGGAAGGCTGTTGTTTTCCATCTTCCCCCTGCTGTGGCTAGACTTTTTTTCTTGGCTGCATTCTTTCTGAACTGACCCTTTTGTTTCTGTCCAAAAATCAGAAATAACATGGGACCATTACATCATGCTTAAATTTTCCACCAAAACAATCTGAAATCACTTGGACTCATTTATTAAATGGTATTTCCCCAAATCTTTCAATTCTCATGAGTCAATAGTAATTAATCTTATCCTGACTGTCAAAGGCCATGCAATAAGATCTTACATAAAATCTAGTCAAGATACAGTTTAATATTTAGTAGATGTTTCTTTTTAATGTATTTTTATTATTTATTTTTTATATTTTACATAATATAAATTTTTATTATTATACATAAATACAATAAACTACATACAGGAAGAAGAAGCATGAAACAATGATGACTTATATAAATGTTACATTCATAGTGTTTTGGTTATTTGTATTTGGCAACCTTAAAGAAAACATTTTTCTTATCTAGGTGAGCATAAAATTCTGAATGTAAACCAATATGTATCATATTTCATCTCTATCAAAACTGATGTAGCCGGCGTAGGATGTGCCCCAGTCTGCACCTTGTTCTCTGCATACGTATTGTGGGTTCCAGGTTAGTGTTTTTATGGCATTCCTGAATTTGGAAATGACTCTGTCTCTGATTCTTGTGTCTTTTCTGGACCTCTTTTCCTTCTATTGGTTTGTCCTGTTCAACTTCAATGTGATGCTTTCTGTTTTAGCTTTCTATGTTTTACACTCATATATTTAAAAATGAATGAATGAATGAATGAACGAATGAATGAATGAACAAGAAAACTAATGAACGGATGAATGAAAACCTAGCCATTCAGGTAAATTTACCACCTGTAACCTCTTCCTCTGTAGCCTAGGAAGGCCGTACTGACAGGGGGCCGTGACCTAAGTTTGACAGCTGGAGTGCATGTCCAAAGTAGTCCCTACTCTCCGCATGTGGGACTCACAAAGAGACTGTGCGGCTTCATCTGAGCAGGGTGTCTAGGTCCATTTCATACATGGTTCTTGGTTGATGTTTCAGTCTCTATGTTGTAGTGTAGTTATCCCGTACTATGTGGCTAGTATCTGCTTATGAGTGAGTATATACTATGTGTGTCTTTCTGTGTCTGGGTTATCTCACTCAGGGATGATCTTTTCTATCTTCATCCATTTGCCTGCAAATTTCAAGATTTCCTTGTTGTTAATAACTGAATAGTATTTCATTGTGTAAATGTACCACATTTTTTAAATCCATTCTTTAGTTGAGGGACATTTAGGTTGTTCCTAGATTTAGGCCATTACAAATAGAGCTGCTATGAATTGTGCTGACGAGAAAGAGAATGCAGCTCACAAAATCAGACTTGAATCATTTCAAAATACTACAATTCATCTTTCTTTCTTATATAGAGTTCCAAAGCAAACTTTTCAGTTTTGGTATTTGGAGAATTAGTTTCCAAATTTTGGGATACATGGATTAGCATTAATCTAATGGAACCAATGAATGAATGAACGAACTTCAAGGAATCAGGTTTCCTAATTAAAAACAGGTTTTTCTTTTCTGGATTTTTAAACAACAGCTCTTTACTTATTTATTTTTAAATAATTTATTCATATTACATCCCAATTGTTATCCCCTCACTTGTAGCTACCTGTTCCCCCTCCTTCTCTCTTGTTTTTTTAAGCTAGCCTAAGGTCCAACAGTCAAAAATTAACTCCTTGTCTCTCACCTCAAGCCCCAAGCCTGTTTAACACATTATTTTATTCCTAATGTACATAATAGACTTTTAAAGATAGTTTATTCTATTATTTCAAGATTTTTAGAAGTTTTGGGAAATAGAAATATTTTTCCCTTATAGAAATTTTATGAAAAGTCTGCAAAAGAATTTTTCCTTTTGGCTGTTATAAAGCTGGGCAATCCTTTATAAATCAGGCTAGACAAGAGCTTATTTAATTTGAAATGCTTGGATGTTAGCCAAATTAATTTATAAATGTCATTCATCCTTTTGTTAATCCATGTTGCTGACAGGCTTTGTAAAGAATGTAGGGATATTTCATCATTGGGTCACCTGTGGGCCAAACTTTGCACTAATTGGAAAGATGGGTCTCCATGAGTGAGGTACTGAAGCAAAGAGCGTTGTCTTTCATTTCAAGGTATTCTCATCTGATTTCTTTTAGCTATGACATTCCAAGAAGTCACCATTTGTCTTTTAATTACACTACTTGCCATTCTATATAGAAAATGATAGCAATCAAAATATTTACTGCAATCAAAGTAAACAGTAACTCCACTTTGGAATGGGTATCACTTACCTTAGAGGGAAGGAATGGAGATAATTGCTGTGTTGAGACAGAAGACAGACAAGAAATTAATATGCATAGAGAAGCCCAAATGCAGAAGTTGTGGATGGCTTTACAGTGACTGCTTACTAACTTGAATATAATAAGTTCTTTTTTTAAACTAAAGAATGAATAATTTTTGGAGAGATCGGGGATGCAAAGCATATACCTAAACATAATAAGGGCTATATACAGCAAGCCAATAGCCAATATCAAATTAAATGGAGAGATAAACATGTTCAGTAAATTAGCTGGATACAAAATTAACTCAAAAAAAGCAGTAGCCTTCCCATATACAAATAACAAACATACAGAAGAAGAAACTACACCCTTCACCTTAGCCACAAGCAATATAAAATATCTAGGAGTTACTCTAACCAAACAAGTGAAGGACTTGTTTGAAAAAAAAATTAAGTCCCTGAAGAAAGAGATTGAAGACAACTTGAGAAGATGGAGGGATCTCCCTAGTTGTGGACTGGGAGAATTAATATAGTAAAAATGCCCATCTTACCAGAAGCAATTTACAGATTCAATGCAATCACTATCAAAATGCCTAGACAATTTTAAAAGACATTAAAAGGCCAATTCTCAACTTCATATGGAAAAACTCACGTGATACCACATGCTGGCGAAGATGTTGAGAAAGAGGACCACTCCATTGCTGGTGGGAATGCAAACTAGTACAGCCAATTTGGAAATCTATCTGGTGCTATCTCAGAAAAATGGAATAAAGGTTCCTCAAGACCAAGCTATTCCACTCCTTGGAATACACCCAGAAGATGCTCCAGCACACAACAAGAAGATTTGCTCAACCATGTTCATAGCAGCCTTATTCATAATAGCCAGAACATGGAAACAGCCTAAGTGTCCCTCAGTAGAAGAATGGATAAAGAAATTGTGGTACATTTACACTATGGAATACTACTCAGCTATTAAAAACAAGGAATTTCTGAAATTTGCATTCAAATGGATTGAACTAGAAATGATCATAATGAGTGAGTTAACCCAGAAGCAGAAAGACTAAAATGGTATATACTCACTTATATCTGCATACTAGCCCAATGGGCATGTCCCATGAAAGTCTTCACTTACCAGGAAACTGGGACAGAGGAGAGAACATTCTCTTGGGTCTTTAGGCCAGAGAAGTATGGGAGAATGGGGAAATAGAAGGATCCAGAGGGTCCTAGAAACCTACAGGAAGAACATTATGATGGGCAGATCTAGGCCCAGGAGTCCTCCTCAAACAATGACACCAGCCAAGGAATATACATGCAGTAAACACCGAACCCCTACTCATATATAGCCAATGGTCAGGACATTCTGCACAGTTGAGTGGGAAGTGGGGTATGACTTTCACACAAACCCTGTTGCCCCATATTTGACCACATCCCCTGGATGGGGAGGCCTGGTGGCACTCAGAGGAAGGATAGCAGGCTACCAAGAAGATACCTGATACCCTATGAGCATATACAGGGGTGGAGGCCCCTCTCAGTCACAGTCATAGGGGAGGGGAGTAGGGGGAAAGCAGGAGGTGGGGAGGAAAGGGAAGATAAAAGGAATGGGAGAACTATTGAGATGTAAAATGAATGAATTAATTAAAAATTAAGAAAGAATGAATAATTTTAGGCTATGCACAAACCCTTAGTAAACCTTATTGGAGGATATATAATATATTCGGCTACTGTCTTTTCTAGTCATGACTTATTTTGCTGGTTTATTTGGCTGAAAATGAAGAATACAAGCCATAATGTGATTGCAAAATATTCTCTGCTTTAATCAAGATACATATATATCTTGGGATTTTTACAGAGAGAATTGTAGACATGCTTAAAGCTTCCAACCTAGATTGCTTGATCCAACAACTCAATCCAAAATATTTATATTCATTTTGTATGTATATGTATTTGGCTGCACAGACATGCATTTGATATCTGTGCATCCAGAGGACAACATCAAATACCATGAAACAACAGATTGTTGTTAACCACTCTGTGGGCTCTGGAACCTGAACTATTTCTCTAAGCCTTCAAAAATATTTGTTGATTGCCTACTCTGTGTTATTATTCTAAGGAAAAGGCATACATTAGTCATAAACACTTAACCTCTTGAAGCATATCTTCATTCCATTCTGTAATGAAAAAAGAACAATTAAAAAATATAAGAAAGAGGCCAGACATGGTGGCGCACGCCTTTAATTCCAGCATTCAAGAGGCAGAGGCAAGCAAATCGCTGTGAGTTCAAGGCCAGCCTTGTCTACAAAGTGAATCCAGGATCTCCAAGGCTACACAGAGAAACTCTGTCTCGAAAAAGCATGAAAGAGTAGACTGTGTGATTGATACAAACACTATGGCGAAAAATAATGGAGTGGAGATATGGACTATTAGAGCATATATACATGCATAAATACTCACGTATTTTGTATATATAAATGAAATGTGTCATTGAGAAATATACTTTACTAACACATGAGATGATCAAAGTACAGAATCTCCATCTGACCTTTCTATCATGAGCTGAGAATCCCTTAAAATCTTGAACAGAATAGCAATGACAGGGTAGAAGGATGTAAATTTGGAAGTGAATGAACAAAACAACCCCCTAAAAAAACCTGATTCAATATGAAGGCGTGGTCAGATTTAACACAGGGAAAAGAGGGAAGTTTTTTCAGGCTTTAAAAAAACATGATTGTTTAGGAGTTTATAATTACTCAGTAGAATCTCAATATTCTGTGTTCTGAACGGATGAAGAAGGGCTAGGATAAACCCAGGGATGCTTCTCAGCTCCATTTGTTTACTCACATCTTCCCATGCTGATGCTTCCTCAACGTTGCACCAATGTATATGCATGTGCAAGGATTATGTGCAGAGAGAGGTGTCTTCTTTAGCTCATGGGAAAGAAGATGACCTGGATTCTATGAGCAAGCCAAGCCTCAGAAGGATGTCTTTCCTGCATCAGAAAACTCCCTTTCTGCGTTTCCTGTTAAAGCAGATATGGAAAGTTGAAGTGATTGCATTGGTTGGGGGCCAGGGAAAGAGAATGGGAGTAGAAAAACAGAAGCAAAAATGCACTCAAACAAAAACAGTGTGTAAGTGGTCATTGGTTTTGAAAATGAACACCACTGAATTTTTAAGCATAAAGAAGGACCCAGACAGCTCAGGAGCCCCACAAGGAGACCATGAAGACTGGTGGATCTGGACCCGGGGGTTCGGTGTGGGGAGTCTGAGCTAACTGCTACCCCCAAAAAAGGACAATGCATGCAGTAAACCGAGACCCACTGTTCAGTACCATTTTCGTTGGATGTGGGGAGAGTAGGGACTGCCTCTGACATGAACTCTTGTGCCCCCAGTTTGATCACTTCCCTTGGTGTGGAAGCCTGGAGGTATGTAGAAGAAGGGGAAGCAGGCTATCCAGATGAGACCTGATAGGCTGTGGTCATATATTGGGGGAGGAGGTCCCCCTCTGTCACAGGTGTAGGGGAGGGGAATAGGGTGAAAGAGGGAGGGAGTGAATGGGAAGATAGAAGTGAGGTAAAGCAATCAAGATGTAATCTTAATACATTATATTTAAAAAGAAAAAATATTTAGTTCAGTTAATTAAATGATGATAATTGTCCTGTCTGATTTTATTTAAATATATAATATATTATATAATATATAATAATATATATATATATATATATAGAGAGAGAGAGAGAGAGAGAGAGAGAGAAAGAGAGAGAGAGAGAGTTTTCTGAACTTTTCACAATTCTTCAATTCATTTATGCAGGCATACTATCCTATATCTAAATTGCTGCTTTTTGAATCCATAAAAATAGTGCCCAGTACACCATTGAGATCAACTTGTCAAATGTCATAGTTATAATGGGCTTTGCAAACAGATATTTTCCATAAATATAATGTATAATGATTATATCCTAATTGCTTTTATCTTTTATCTAAGTCACTTAGATATTTGTTTATGAAATACTAGACTTCTGTTAATACCAATAAAGCAAAAATTAACAGTAATTTGAAAGCATAGTAATGGGAAGAAGAAGAGTTCAACTTTAGTTGAATAAGGGAGTAAATTGCTGATTTCTGTGGAAGTAAACATCTTCAGTTAGCAATGATTCTTATGTTGGCATTGTTGAAAATAAATTCGATTTATTAGTGTTTTAACTAACATTCTCAAATTTCCTTTCCACACAGTGAGTGAGTGAACTCTCTACATCTTCCCAAGTAGCTAATTTTCAATCTAGTCCTTCACAGCTCAAGGACCAATGCTTTCATTTCTTCATGCATGAAATAAACAATGTATAAGCCACCACTTTTCCTTTAACTACATTTGCTTCCCAAAAAAGAATCTTTTGGGAAAGTATTCTATTTCTTACCACAAACCTATGCGTTGTTTTTTTTATGAATTTTTTTTAATTTTTAAAATTTATTCATATTACATCTCAATGGTTATCCCCTCCCTTGTATCCTCCCATTCCTCCCTCCCTCCCATTTTCCCCTTACTCCCCTCCCCTATGACTGTGACTGAGGGGGACTTCCTCCCCTTCTATATGCTCATAGGGTATCAAGTCTCTTCTTGGTAGCCTGCTATCCTTCCTCTGAGTGCCACCAGGTCTCCCCATCCAGGGGACATGGTCAAATATGAGGCACCAGAGTACATGTGAAAGTCATAGCCCACTCTTCACTCAACTGTGGAGAATGTCCTGTCCATTGGCTAGATCTGGGTAGGAGTTTGAAGTTTACCGCCCGTATTGTCCTTGGCTGGTGCCATATTTTGAGCGGGACCCCTGGGCCCAAATCTGCCTATCATAATGTTCTTGTAGGTTTCTAGGATCCTCTGGATCCTTCCACTTTGCCATTCTCCCATGCTTCTCTCATCTAGAGTCCCTTGTTTATTGTCAATCCTACAAGCCTTTCTTCAATGAGCTTTGTTCCCTCATCTCAATGTATAACATAAGTGTGATCTATCCCTCTCTAAGTTGGTTTCTTCTTTTCTCTACTCATTGCTATTATAACAGTGGAAAAAATCAAAATACACCAAAATAAAATTTTAAAAACCTAAAACTCATGCAAACAAACAAAATCCAAACAAGCAAGTGTGGCATCACCTCACCGAATTACTTTCTATGGAATTAAGTTTTGGAGCTAAAGAATTAAACCCAAAATAATTGTCTTGTACTCTTCATATTTGCTGTATTTTCATTTGAGTCTTTCAACCTTTATCTCTATAGCTTCTTCCCAATTTTGAAAATGTACAACTTTCTGGTGTCCTCAGTCTTGGGTACAGTAACTTATGATAATTCCTTATAACATCAACTTAACACTTAAGGTCTAAATAAAACAAAACAAACAACAATGGAACACGTAGTATCCAAAGCTCCAGTCAATGTGGATTTAACTGTGAGGAAACTAAACCTGAATAAAAGCTTATTGTTTACATGACCTTTTGAGCTGTTGGTTTGGTACTGTGTTTAAATGTAAAGGCACATTATGAATATTAAGTTCCTCAGCAATGTCAATAGAGTGATGTTAGTGTACAAATCTCAGTTGGTGAAAGAACGCATGAGCAAATACTGAGACTTTCCAGGTGCATGTTAGAGAGAGCCCTGTGCTGTTGGGGCCCATAAGTCACTGAGCATAGTTGAAAGAGTAGATATTCTCAGGAAGGGGAGGAACTGAATGTTACTGAGTTATAAAGGGAGGCCTTTCTTGCTATAGTATGGTGTTAAGATTTTATATTGAAGGCTGTAGGGAGGCATCGAAGAACTTTATTAAGTCTACTGTCTACGGTTGATTTTCAAGGTCTGATGGGTTCAATTTTTCTTTGGAGCTGGAAAACATAACTCTCAAAAGAAGCACTTGAAAATACTAATAAAATCCAATACCTTTAACTCAGTAGAGATGAAACCTGTCTTCAAACTTTCGGGAACTAAATGAGGACATTTGGTCTGAATAACATTTCCTCAAATTGCTTCTGCCACACCTTCAAAGTAATCATGGACTTTCAGGCTGGGTGAATATGGAGTGAAAATGTATAGTGATTTTTCAATCCAAGAGTTAAAAAGATGTTCTCAGAAGTAGGAAACTGTATTGTCAATCAAATTCCTTTTCCAGCAATATCCTAAGTTAAAATGTGGTCTGATGTGAAAAATAAATGTTTTCATCAAACAACTGTTAAGATATTTTGTAAACACTGACATAAACATTTACATGGTATTTGTTTTAAAAGTAAATATTATCTTAAATGTGCAATAAATAAAGCTATTATTGAATTTAGTAAATTATGTGCATACCCCAACAGCACCAAGGTATAATGAAATAATCTCAAAGAATGCTGAATGTAGTGAAGTAAATGTACTGATAATTTGGAAAACACACACACACACACACACACACACACACAATATATATATTTATATATATATATATATAAATTTCAAAATAGAACTAGAAGTTTTACTTTGAACTATAAGAAGAATATTGGGGAAAATAAATGTTTAACTCATCTAAAAAATGCTCCTAAATCATTATTTGCAAAATGCCCATGAGGTTTTTCCCACTTTGCAAAACTTTCTTATTGAAAAACAGAAAAAAAAATTAGTTGACCATGTTTGAAAACATTCTATTAAACATTGGCATACATTGATAATAGAAAATTTTAATGGTGTAAACCAATTAAGAAAAAGATTAAGACCCACCTTCTCCAGACAGCACAAAAATTAGCATAGGTCTCATTTGACAGGATTGTGTGAGTCTATCAATATCACATAGGAAAGAGTTTGCATAGCTAATAGTTAAATGTAAGGTACAACACAGTAATAATTTTGTATGTTCACAGGTCTGCAGCCAAGATAAAATTTGGGATGCACACACAGAAAGAGGGGGGCACAACAGAGACAGAGACAGAGAGACAGAGTGTGAGAGAGAGATAGGGTGAGACAGAGACATAGAGAGACAAAGACAGATAAAGACATAGAGACAAAGAGTCAGAGACAGAGAAAGACCAAGGCATACAGAGACAAAGAGACTATTTCAAGTACAGAAAATAAATTTCTGGACAGTTCCAAGATTCACAATTATGGTAAATGTGAGGAAATGAGAGCAGCACTCTATAATTTGCTATAAGGAATAATAGAAGCTTCTTTGATGAGGTTCAGAACTGCTCAAGGTACAGAAAGTTGAGAGTGTAGAACATCCAGCCATAAATGGAACATATGTATAACACCTTCCCTTTGCAAGCTTTAGAGACTGTGGCAGAATAGAAGGAAGAAAAAATAGAAGACACAAGTTATATGTCTTATATATGATATATATAATCAATGACTGTGAAGCTATATATGGCACTTCAGCAGTGTGACAGCATGCATATGCTCTGTATATGATCCCGAGTGATACTAAATCTGGCATGGAGATGATTTTTGCCATAAATTCCTACCCTTTACCCAAGTTGTTGTTAGCAATTGTTAGCTGCTGGGAATGAAATAATCAGTTTTCTTTAAGAGTGTAGCCTCTGGTGAGTGGACAAGACTCCAGGAGAAGGCTATACCTAGTATTAGTATACTTAGTATTTTTTAAAAGATAAATACATTATAAAATTTATTTTAAAGAAAAATAAGTCAATGATTGAGCGCTTTAGATTCACAATTAATATCTGGCAAGATTTCCATAACTACCTGTAATGAAGTTTGAAAACTAGGTTACTATATAAGATATTAAAGTACTGAATTTATCTTGTTATTAGAAGATTTTGGTAAATAGACTGTTAGGTAAGGAATGGGCAATAAACAAATCAAAAGTATTTCCAAAAGCATATAAATTAATTTTAGCCAAGGAAATATTGTCCTAAGTGATTTTTAAAGGCCCAAGTCTCAAAAAACTTGAATGAGATTAGACAAACAATAATATGTATTAAAAAAATTTAGTTAAAATCCAGAAAACTAAGCTTCCAATGATCATTCAGTTGATTGTATCTGAAAGATTTTATACAGCTTATCTAAATCTGGGAGCTTGTGTCTGAACTATGAGAGTGGCTTAGAAGAGTGACATATGTAATATTCTCTTTTCTTTAAATCATTCCTTTTTTATCTTCAATTAGAATGGGAAACTCCTGATTTAGAGTATAAAGTTCTATTGTTAAAGTAATGGCTTTTGGAATTAATATCATCCCAAATTTCTGTAACTGTCTGAACTTAAAGTAAATGTCAAATTATATAAGATCTATAAAAAGACAGTTTAAAACCCTTGTATATTACAATGTAATATAGATACAAATACATTAGCATCAAGTTACATTATGGAACATTTTACGTATAAGTCAGTGGTGCCACTTTGTGCCCATCTACATTTTCAAGAAATGTGAATGAAGTGATCTATTCCAGAATTAGAAAAATGAGTCTTAAGGTTGCATAATTTCTATAGAAAACAATTGACTATAAGCCTGGGTTTCAGCTGAGTGATCCATGTGAACAACTGATATGCTCCCTATACCTTTAGTTAAGTTCTAGAATTTTGGGTTTTAGACTTACTTATCATTTTCTGTGTATGACTGTGTGCCTGTGTACCACGTGTGTTCCTAGTACCCCGAAAGGTTGGTGGGTGGTATCAGATACCTTGGAACTGTAGTTTCAGATGGTTGTGAATCACCATATGGGTGCTGGGATCTGAACATAGATTTTCTGCAACAAGTTTCTTAACCAGTAGGCTATCTTCCCTGCCACATGTCTATAATTTAAAGAAGTTTAAGTTAAATTGTATGAATGAGTTAAATATAACAATCATCTTTCCCTTGGTTATTCAAATATGGACCACAGAGTAAAATATACTTTATTAGTTATGTAGAAATTCCTTGACAATCTGTTTTTTCAATTTCCAGTTGTTATATTTATTATGTCCATCAGAAAGACAGAGTTAATAGTGTGTCATCTTTTGATTTTCACGTGAAAGGAATTAATGCATTTAAAAATAACAGTCATGATGTCTGGCCTTGATAATTAACTCAATAAGTGATTTTTCATTCAACTATATGTCAAATTACAAATATATTAGTATAGTTACTTCTGATATGTCTTATGAAAGAAAATACAAATATTAGATTGTACTTTTAATTAGATTTTTGTTAAACAAAATTTAAAATAGATTATCCAAAAGCAGTTATTAAAAGAAAAAGAAACAGCCTTGTGATGAAAAAGGACCTCTTTAAGAGCAATGGAAACTAGAATAGGCAAGAAACATAGATAATTATCTTCATTTTCTAAGCTGAAATAATGAGAGATAAACAAAAATATGTATTTTAGAATAATTATGTCAAAATTTATAATTGAGAAGTTATGCTTATTAAAATGAGGAACACCATATATCCTCTTACTCATCCATCTATGCATCTACCCATTCATTCAATAAAGTTTTTGATTAAGCCCAGGTTGATTAGACCCATGATAAACAGTTGTTTTATAAGTAATTTAGTATCTATTATTCCATTTTCCTTAAATCTAGTTTGAATAAAAAATCTTATTGTCTTATTGTCGAATAAAATTTGGTGTACATTCCAGTTAAGAAATCCCATATATATATATATGTGTGTGTGTGTGTGTGTGTGTGTGTGTGTGTGTGTGTGTGTGTGT
>OU015748.1:33083274-33121223 GCA_907169655.1 Acomys percivali | reverse complement strand
GTGTGTGTGTGTGTGTGTGTGTGTGTGTGTGTGTGTGTGTGTGTGTGCTGAAATAAATATATAAATTAAGGCTAAAATTGTGAAGTAAAAGTTATTCTGGGGAATTGCCAATTCTATCTATTCAGGTAGATGGATGGCTAAACTGGTTTCAGGTAATTTTGTGGGTTATTTACTGAAAATTAATAAAACATACTCCATTCTACATAAAAAGTTCCTAAGATATACTATGCTATGTTTAATGGCTAGTTTACAAGATTGTATACTCAGCTTAATTGCATTGATTTTCAGAGCAATCTTATGTATTTCAAATTGATTACAATCATATGTTAAAAAAAAAAACTTAAACTAATTGGAGAATGGTGTTGCTTCTGTGACAGGAAGGCAGAGAAATGGCATGATGTAGTTTACACACACACACACACACACACACACACACGCATACATGCCACAAACACATTTTTGCATACCCAGTATAATACTTAACCCTGTATCTGGACAAATATTTTGACTTTGTTAGTTTTGAATAAACCCAATAATCTGGGCTACATCAGTTATTATTATTCTTTTTCCATCCATTTTGTTATTCTTCTCTTCTATATTACAACTCGACTGCAGGTTCCTCTCTCTGAAACCTGTCCTCTCCCCCAAATCCACTCCCTTCTGAAAAGAACAGGCCTCCTATGAATACCAACAAACATGGCCTAACAAGTTACAATAAGACAAGGCACACGCCATTACTCAAGGCTGCACAAGACAACCCAGTAGGAGGGAAACTGTTTTAAAGCAGACAGAAGAGTGAGGGACAGCACCGTATCCCACTCTTAGGAGTCACACAAGAACACCAGGCTACAGAACCATAACATAAATGCAGAGGACTTGAGGCCTTCACTGGTCACAGGACATGGCCAGTTCAGATGTGATGCCCCCATTACTAGGAATATTTGTTAAGATTCCATGGAATTTCCATCACATCAGGTTTTCACGTTGCCTCTGAAAAACTTCCTAATTACAGGTGTTTCTCTCAGTATTTTCTTCTTCTTCCGCCTCCTCCTCATCAATATTTCTTCTTCTCATCCTCCTCTTCTCCTTCTCCTTTTTCTTCTTCTTAATGAGTGAACAATTTCATAAAGTGAATGTTGTGCATGTTCTCCATTTTGAGAGACACTATTTCATCATAACAAGATTCAGACACATTTTAATCATATTTTTCATATAAGCTTCTTAGACTATTTACATGAATAAGATTGTCTATGGTTATTAATGTTCTAATTAATGCATCAGCATTTTAAGTAGGAATATTAGCCATTAGTTACCAGCAGTACTACACTATTGAGTTCAGAATACCTAATCTGAGATATAGTTGATATGACTTAGAAAATTTTCTATTATAAATTTGGTCTGATATTCCTGACTCCACAAGGTGTTCTATATGTTGAAAGAAATGATATGGAAAGGCATAATTGTGCATGATTGCAGCAACTTCATCAACACCCTATTAACAAGCCATCAAACAATTTAGAAGTAGTTACTATCTTTCTGGCTATTGGACTTTAAGCCAATATTTCTCTACATGGCTTTGAAAGCCCATACTGGTGACACTGCAGCATTTGAATGTTGAGCTGATCTCATTACACTAAATCTTAAGTTGCTGGTCGATTGCCTGGTACACTGCCCTTGAGCTTTCTTACTCTATGTGTTCTTTCCATTTGTCTATTCTGATTGTATGCACCTTGCCAAACTAGACTTGTATTTCTTCAATTTTACTGAATAGATTAAAGCCTTACAGCATGTATTCAAATTGTTAGATCAGGCAGTTAGTGGCTAACTGTGGCTGGCCTTGTATTCTTCATTGGGGTTTCATATTTACATTCTCTCTCTCTCACACACACACACACACACACACACACACACCAAAAGAAAACCCAAAAACAAAACAAACGATCCCCCCCCAAAAATGCAAAAAACAAACAAAAAAACCAAACCAAACCAAAAAAAAAACAAACCTCCTTTACTTTTACTTTGATGCTTCTGATTTCTTCCACAAGTGAAAAGCAATTGTATATTTCATTTTAATTGTAATAAAATAATCCACTGCAATTTACTAAAATTGCTATTATCACTTAATTTGAGTGAAATCTGTTATATTTCATGACTTCAGAAAAATTATTTTACTAAATTAAATTCATATTTACATTGGTTTATCTTTTGGTCAATCTCAATAAGACATTTAAGAATCTGACAGGCCATTATATTTTAATGTTTTTAATAGTTTTAATGACATAAGTTCATATGCTCAAGTAGGATAATAAAATCATGGTGATTTTAAAGCTGTAGATATGTGCAAGAAACATCAAAATTGAACTTTCTTATGTGTCTTTTTTTGTTGTTTGGGTTATTGTGTTTTTCCCTGAGGCATACCTAAGACTCTGAAGAGGAAAAAAATAGATAGTATCCCAGACAATAGTGATAGAGTCCCACATATGAAAGAAAAGGGCTCTCTTCATTGTACTAGTGAAATTACAAAGAATTATTGTGGAACTCAGCCTCCTGCAAGGCAATCTCATGAACATTACAGATTGTTCTGGTCAAGGCTTCCAACATTTGTAAGATGAAAATTTAGTTTAGAGTAAAAAATTCACATCAGATTATAATTTATAACTCTCTTAAAATATAAATTCTAAAAGCTATTTTAAGTTTGAAACATGTTTTAATAATGATGCTTCTGAATTCTAGGAGGTATTGAGCAGTACTAAAACTTTTGTTCTCTTTTATGTTTTAGAGAATCATAGTTGAGTTATGAAAAATTAAATATTCCTTTTATCAATGTCATCACGAAATCATAATTCTAAAAATACATTTAATTCATAATAGATGTATTTTAGGCATTTCTTTCATTTATGCATGCAAATATTTTTAGCATTTCCAATGCTTCATTAACTATTTCTATGAAGATTTATTTTTATAAAGGTGACTTAGAATACCCATAGTATTGAATTCCATATGTCTCTGACAACAAATTGAAGTTGTAAATTTGTATCCTTTCTATGTTTTAAAATAATGGCTTATTGAATATACGTAAATGACAAGCAAACCTAGTAAGACAATTGCTCTTGTCACTAAAACCCCGACACTAGAAATACATCTTTACATTTATGATCACCTAATTACCAATCTTGATTTTTAATTAATTTGAAGTATAACTTTTAATAGCAAGGTTTTGATAATAGGATAATAACATTGAGAAGGAGAGTGATAAATAGTAAAAGACATGGGTAGGAATAATATTATGCCAGACACAGTGGCACATATCTTTAATATCAAGTGGGAGAGGCAAGCAAATGTCTTAGTTTGAGGCCATCCAGGTGTACAGAGTAAGTTCCAGGACAGCCACAGCTACACAGAGAAGCCTGTCTGAAAAAACAAATATAAACTTATATGAAGCATACAATTATATATAATATATGTAGATATAATATGCAAGTATTTTTTCCATAAGAATTCTTTTTTATTATTATTATTAATTTATTCTTGTTACATCTCAATGGTTATCCCATTCCTTGTATCCTCCCATTCTTCCCTCCCTCCCATTTTCCCCTTATTCCCCTCCCCTATGACTGTTCCTGAGGGGGATTACCTCCCCTTGTATATGCTCATAGGGTATCAAGTCTCTTCTCGGTAACCTGCTGTCCTTCCTCTGAGTGCCACCAGGTCTCCCCCTCGAGGGGACATGGTCATGGAGACATATATTTAATTTTCAATTTTCATGGAGGGAAAAAAGTATAAATCATGGCTATTTTGGGGGGCATGTATAATACCTTAGAAGGGGCCAAAAAGAATTAGGGAAATGGTTAAGCAAGGCAAGGATTGCATTTGTGGTCCAGTTTCTAAATGTTGAGAGATTCCAGGCTTAATAGGAGTCCTGCCTGGGACAGATTGAAATGCTGGACCAATTGAGATCAGCAGCTTTCTACAATGCTGTCCAGGAAGCTGTACAATTCTGATGGATAACAAAAACAGAGGTGTCTGGGGCTAGAGCAAGGAGGATGCAGGAAGTCAATGTCCAGCATGCTGAGAGGAAAGAGTCCTGTCAGGTCTAATCCAGCATCTGTGTCCAGTTCTTTTGTTTTGAAAACATAATTTCTCACAAGCATTATACAGTTCTAACAGAACAATTGTATGAGGTGTGTGGGATGTACAGAGCAATTAAGACTGATTCTCTGCTCATTGTATGACCAGAAGTAAGACGTCTGCAAATCTTCCTTCATGACATACCAAGAATGGCCGCTAGTAATAAGTCACAGAGAATGACAATCTTACCAAAAGCAATCTACAGCTTCAATGCAATTCCCATCAAAATAACCACACAATTCTTTACTGACCTTGAGAGTTCAATTCTCAACTTCATATGGAAAAATCTTGGCTATTTTTTGGTGGTTTCTTCCTTCTTTTCAGAATAGTGACTGAAACCTAGAAGCATATGTATACCTAAAAAATTCTACATTTATTGGTGCTGGAAAAGATCTATTTCCTGACTATGTTCACTGTGATATGGGAACTGCCAATGGTCCCTGAATGTAGAACATAAGTCCTTTGGCCAGCCATTACTTCTGTAATGTTGTTTAGTTCCTGGGTGTCCTTCAGAGCAGTCTGAATTGAAATGCTTTATGTTTGAGACTTGATGTCTCTCTAGTGCGTCCCTGTGCCTTTTTTTTTTTCCTTTTTTTAAATTAATTTATTCATATTACATCTCAATTGTTAGCCCATCCCTTGTATCCTCCCATTCCTCCCTCCCTCCCGCTTCCTCCCTACTCCCCTCCCCTATGTCTGTGACTGAGGGGGACCTCCTCCCCCTGTATATGCTCCTAGGGTATCAAGTCTCTTCTTGGTGACTTATTATCTTTCCTCTGAGTGCCACCAGGCCACCCTGTGCTTCTTACCAGTAATAAATATTCAAGTTCTTCAACATTCTGTTGAGCTCTCCAAATTTATCATTTATAATTTTAATCATCATAGGGTTTGGGGGGGTGTTGAGGAGGAGAAGAAAAAAATCCACAATGATTTTCATTTCTTCTTTCCTTTCTTTTTCACTCCTTTAGTTCCAGAGAGGATATCGCTATCTTTGCATTTGTAATTTTTGTGCTCTGTGTTGCATGTATATTTTATGGTACTGGATTAGCTTAAGTACAGTAATGCTGAAATATAACTATTGTTACTAATGTTGCTGGTAAACAAGGCCTCATGTTGATTAGTTAAAGTCAATTTACAAGGATGACGGTACATTTTTCACGGGCTTTGGAGGAAGAATGTTATCTCTGCCAATTACTTATATGTAAAACTTTCTTATTGTTCTTAACATCTTAGTTCTTGGAGATTTGGAAATAAAATGATATAATGCATGCTAATGGCTGATTTAAGATTTGGTATATAAGAGAGGGATGGTAAAATTCAAAATTCAGAAAGTCAATTTTTTAAGTGTTCTACAAATACAGGTAATTAAACTTCTAAGTGAAACAATCCTCTGAGTATTGTTCCTTATGGAATTTGTTATCATTTTCCTTCCCTTTTCAGTTTCATAGAATAAAAGATGTTGATTAGAGACACCAAAGATGACCTAAATGAAGGTTGTTTTGTTTTCTTGCAAAGCCATTTTTACACATTTCTATTTTTCTACTCTACATAAATTTTTGCTTGGCTTATTTTCATTCTAATATAATTTGATGTAGATAAATTTAGAATAATAATCACTGCACGAGCGGAAATCTTTACATGTTAATTATATTCAATTATATTCATATATATTTCTGAAAAGCAATGGCATAGGTGATTTACTGCACACAAAAAATAGTTCTCTGTGCCACAGTGCTGTAATGGAACTATATCTGATGTTATTTTTATGGAAGAAATACGTAAAAATATAATGTGATAAACTAAATTATTACTTGATCATAAAATATAAGGTGATTTTATTGTTTTGAGTTAATGAAATTCACAATATGCACTTCTAGTGTCTTATTGAACATCTGTGATTTCAGATGGCATAGATAAAGCCCATGCAGCTTGTCTTATTGGATAGTCACAGAAATTCACTGAGGTATCTGTCCATTCCATGAACTGCCCAGGAAATATTTGGAGAAGAAAGATGACTTGTTAAAAGCCAAAAGACATCTTACAATCAGATTCATACTCTGTAATTTAAAATGTGGCCTGTTGCATCCCCAGATCCTGTTTATAGTTAACCTTGTAGAATTTGCCCCACTTTTCAATGTTAATCTCTCTTTATATGTATAAATTAAAATACAGGTGAGAATGATGGTGCTGACATAATTACTTTAGCTTCTGGAATCTATATGCAACCCTTTTCACTATGGAGATTTCAGATCAATGACTGCCAAGAAAATCCCACAGCATGTAGGGAATAAATAGGTACTTAATAAATGCATTTTTCTATGGGGCTTTCAAAGCCTACGGTAGGAGATGCTTTAAGGTACTATTCATGTGAATTAAGTGTGTTTGGAGGACAAGGATAAACAAAACAATAAAAATAGGGTTCAGGTAAACTGAAGTAGAGAACTAAGATTGTGTGATTACTTGAATTAACTTCATTACTGTTTTAGACAATAATGTCACTATGGAGCTCTAAATTTTGAGTTATGCAAACACAGTGATATAGTATCTAACTTTCAGTATACTCAAAATTAAAAGACTATTTTTCCCCTAGAGAAAAGTTTTCATATATCTCATTCTTGTCTCAAATTTGCTATTAAACTGAGGGGGATGGTGATTTTTTTTAATCCTGTTGTTTCTCTTCATAGCTTGCTAGGATTCCAGGTGTGTAACACCATGAGAATCAAGCCAAGGGCTTCTTGCATGCCAGAAAGTATTCAACCAACTGAGATAAGTCTGTAGTCCTTAGTTTTTGTCTCCTTTAAATTATTCTTTACATCAGGGTGTAGAAAAGACATGAATGTGTAGCCTTTTGAATTAGGTTTCATTCATCTTTACAATAATTCAGTGACTATTAAACTTCATTCTCTTAATCATTATCTTAAAAAACAGATAAAAGATAATAGAGTTACAAGAACAAATTGATCAACTGATATTATATTTTAATTATCAAATAAAAATAAAGATTCTTCAAGCACTTTTATGTACTTAGGAATGGAATTATCTACTATGAATGGTAAAAACAATGATAGCATTTCATACCTTATACATTGAATTGTGTGACTTGTGCATTTTCTGAGAATACGGTTTTCAAATGAGACCACTACTTTGTGTTCAATAACCCTTCTTAGAAAGTAAATGAGAGAATATGATGATTATTCTATTTATCAATACTTCCACAAAAGAACCAATTAAATGTATTGTCCAAACATTTCATGTATTTAACTGAATTGTATTAATTTTTTCTTTTATTCAGAATCACAATTTGCCTTAAAATATCCAAGTTTTCTTGGACTTGAAAGTTTGGTGCTAAGCCATACTTTCAAGTCAGGGTAAAAGATACAATTTATTAATAAATCTACATATGCTAAATGTTTTATATTTATATGTTGCTAAAATATTTTCAAAATCTGAAGAATAATCAGCAGAAGGAATCTGAGTCGAGGAATGCTAATGATCACTGAAACAATACTGCATATGGAGATTGTTTGAATTTTCTGATTTACATTTTGTCTGTAGATAAGTTATTGAAGTATAAAAATAGAAATGATCCTATGCTCTTTCATAGGAAGCTATGCTTCATTGAAGAGGACAGCTTTTGTGTAAGGCATGAATGTTTAAGTGAGGACTGTTATTTTGGCCTATATGTCATACAGTGCATGCACCAACTTAAAATGAAAAATTTGGGTCATTTTTATAACCTACATGGGGGAGAGGATTATACAAGAGAGATGGTTAGTAAGACGATTGCTGGATTCTTTGATCTGAACCTGAAAATGTCCTTTAGTATATGACAGGTTATATTGATGTCAGCTTTGAAGGAGCAAAAACTTCAGAGCAGGGGAATTGTCTACTTAACCCTTTAGATTGTGTATGATCTTGAACAACATTGCAATTCTAAGAAGTTTGCTTTTTAAATTATGAATCAAAATAAGGAAGCGTTAAAAAGTCTAAGGGAGGAATATGACTTTATTTATTTATAAAGACTATCTCACAATACATCTTGGAGTCTCTAAATTATATGCAAATATAAACATTTAAGTAATAATGTTTGTCTTATGTGAAAAACTTCTTTTCTTGATAACGTGTGTAAGTGCTTATAGTGTGAATAACTTATTTAAAACTGTATGTTAAATATTTGGTTAATACATATTTTTTTTGAAAATTGAGAATTCTGAAAATCAAACACACTGTGGGCTGAGTTGTGGATTTTCTCTGCCATCTTTTTGTTTATACCATAACTCTGAAACTGATGGTGCTTTAGCTGGAGCCTCTGTAGGGTAATTAACTAGTTGCAGGTGAGATTTTGAAGATGGGCCTTCTTGGTGTGTTCGGTGCCCTAAAGGAGTGCGAGGGACCCAAGCTCACTCTGTCATACACATCAGGAAGGCAACTGTCTGCAACCATCAGAAGAGTCCTCATGAACACCTGACTGTGTTTTCACCTGTACTGAGGCTTACATTCTCCAGAATTGCAACAGTCATGTATTTCATCTCATCTATAGTGTTCTGAAACAGTTGCTCTACTTTTATTAGCATCCTTATACAGTTTGATCAACAGGGGTGACAGAATTTTAGCGTTCTCAAAGCCTTGAAATAAGTGTATTGCTGCATTAACAAAAAGCAATATATTTTAAATTCCAAAAATAAAACTAGTAAACATTAGCAAATGTGAAGTATTCTTAAATGCATGATATTTTATCATTTTATTAAGGAATATAAAGTTTCTGGAATATAATTTTGAGACTGGATTTTTCTGTCAAACAGTATTAATGTTGGTCGCACATGTGTAAGAAAATAATAAGAATTAAATTCATGAGCTTCTTTCATGTGAGGAAACAACGAAGTAAAAAGGCACTGCTTTCCCACACACTTTCCTGACAAAGCTCTGGGTTTCTCCCCAATATACTCCCTATACACATTTGTTAATGTTTCTATGCTGTAGGATCCTCAGATGAAAACACACACCAAGAAGAAAATGCTTTATCCTTTCTAAATCTGACATTTCTATTACCAACTTTCTAATTATGCCAAGACTCAGGTAATGTTGCCATGGAAAAGGAGAGAGGATGTAAAAGCCAGAAGATAGGCAGAATGCTCCCTTACGGATAATGAGCAGCTGGAGCTCTCATAAACTCACAGTACCATTGGCTCCCTTCACAAGACCTGGCCAAGATCAAGCCAGCTGAAATTCTGGCATAGATAGGGTAGGTACTCTCTCTGCCTCATCTCGTAACTATGAGCTGTTGGTAGTTCACGGATTATAGCAGAAGGGAGTGTTCTGAGAATGTTCTTATTGTTAGCTTTCTCCTATCCCAGACGATGTCCTCATATCCATGCACATGTAGGCAGGAAATAGGCAATTAGAATTACAAGAGAAAATGCCTTCGCATTTTTTAATGTATGCAAATTCAGAATCTATTATTATAATTTTGGTTTTACAATTATCTTTGTAAATATTTTAATAAGATGGGAGAGAATTTTTATACCAAAATGAGGCGATCATAACTGCAATACGAATAATAATCATTTTACCTAATGTTCAGGGCCTATAGTGTCACCCACTGTGCATTTAGGTTTGTCCAGAGTCTGATTGCCCTCTGTTGTCACCGCTCATCACAAACATGCTTCTCTTAACTCTAAGAATTTGCTCAAGCTGCAAATATCTTACTATTTTTCCTTATTTCACCTTATCTATATGTCATCTTACAATTATAGTTCCTATATGCTCTCAAGTAAAGTACATATGTTGTGTCATCTTAAAAAATGAGTAAAAGGATGAATGAATGAACATTGCTTAATAAAGATAGCTTCTGATTTATAAAACTTGACTTACGTTTTACTTTACGGTGGCACAAAAAGCAGTATAATTATTTAGTAAAAGACGTATGTTTAGTTTGATTTTTCACGGTTTTCTGTGTAGCAACACAGTGCAATGTAATAATTTCTAATGAGGGTGGACTCCGGTAGTCACTATGGTTCCAGTTAGCTACACAATCACAAGGGTAAATAATTGATAATCCACATGATGTTCTGTAGGACGAGTGTATTTAATGTTTTTTTTTAGATAGTTTTAACAGTGAGTTTCTATAATAGAATTTAGTATATAGTATATATAGGAGCACCCATTTTTAATCTATTACCCTCTATCTAAATTCACTACTTACATATTTTTCCAATTAATCTACTTATTTGTTGGCAATCAGCCAATTTTCTGTACCTTGTTATTTAATGAAAATACAAAGTGTTACTAGCTTTTAGTCTCACTTCTTTAGTGACTTATAGCCAAAATAAAGCAACAGTGTCTTGCCTGAGAAGCATATGGTGAACCAAAGGTTGGTATAGTTTAAATTTCGTGGTCTCCTATCCTGCTATAAACTTCCTTTAAACCACATTAGCACCTAGTTACTTAGTGAGTAGCTGCTGTTTTATTATCTTATTCATAATCAAGATGCATAATAAATACTTTGAGCTAATTTTGTAAATCTTCAGTTATTAGTACAATGTAGTACACAGCTACAAACAAATTAAAAGACACAGATGATGAAAATGTTCTTTTCTTTATTTTAATACAACATATTCTGATTACAGTTTTCTTTTCCCATCTCCTCCCAGATCCACTCCAGCACTCTTCCATTCAAATAAATACTGTTTCTTTAACTCTTTTGCTAGAAAATAGATATCTAAAAATAATAATTAAATAAATTAAGATAAAACAAAACAAACCACAATTGACAAAACAAACAGAAGAAAAAGTGCCAAAGAAAAATCACAAGAAGCACATATAGATTCAGAGACACACAGAGAAATCAGATAAAAAGCACAGAATTGGAAACCATAATATATATGCAATGATTTATAAGAAGAAAATGAAAGAAAAGCTCATACAAAGCATTATGAGACAAAGACACAGTAGATGACCAATACAAAATGACCTCAATGTCATTTTTGGAGGCTCTTTATCTCATAAAATTATTCTTATAAATGAAGTAAAGTGAGGAAAATACAAACATAATTGTCAGATATTAGAAAATTCAGAGAAAGGATCACACAGTCCTCTTCAGGCAAATGGTACTGTGAGAATCTATAATCATTATTTTAAGAATACGTTTTGTCACATGCATTTGATTTTATTGATACCAATTTACATGCATGTTAACTACACTAATAGACTTCAAGAAAATATTAATTGCAACTTGACATTGACCATTTTTATCCATAGTACAAAAGGATCTCATTTGGTCAATATTGATATTGACAACCTTGGAAACTCAGAGATAGCTAAATGACATGGTTTCATTGATTTTTATCAGTTTTCCTGCTACTTTGTCTCTGGGTCTTCTCTCATGCTTGTGTCTCCTTAACATCTCTGATTTTTGTTTATCTTGTCTTGTACACCTGTGTGTTTTACCTGCCTAAAACATTTCAGATTGTACAAAATTGTCTCAGTATAATTTTGGAGCAATTTTCCATTAAGATGTATATAAATGATTTTATTTTACTTCATTGTTAATTTTTATTGCATTAATCAATCAGTGTTTTCAGGAAAGCTCAAACAGACTATATGTGAAAATGTCATCCTCCTCTCTCATTTTTAGGACTTAATCTCAAGATTAGGAAAATGATTGCATTTCTGGTTATTTTGATTATACATGCAATATACAATGTTAATAATTTTATCTGGCTATTGTATCTTTATGATTCATAGATTAAAATACAGTAAATTAACTCATTTTATCTTTTATAGTACTGGTCATATGTGAAGTACCAGTAAAACACCATTACTATAGCTTGAGTTGACAAAAATAAGGAGAGCCCTTTTGAAAAACTTAAGCCAACAATGAAGAGGCATTGATTATTGTGTAAGTAATCACAGTTGGAGAGTTGATACAAAGATTTCTAGGTGGTTGAGGATCAAGCATTTAAAATATTAAAACACAGCAATTAGGATAATGGAAATGATAGTTTGTTTGGATATGCTTGGAAACAAAATAATATTAGGAAGCTATCAGTGAAATTATTTCACTGAAAATTTAAATTTTAATAGACATAAGCATAATTTAGTAGCTTGTTTTATATATATATATGTACACATACATATATATTTAATGCTTTTTCAACTAAAATATACGTACAGAATATTTGTTCTTGTTTTATTTGTTATCTATGTCACTATTTTCTTTTTTAAATGAAGAGAAAATAATACGATTTGGGGTGCTAAGTGAAAATGTAGAAACTCTCATATATAAAAAAGCAGGAAAGTCCCTGTGTGAGAACATGACTCAAGTGCAAGTGTGCTCTTAAGCCACTTTTAAACAATTGAAGACCCTGGTTAATAAGCATTCTAAAAAATACTTAATACATTGTTTTTAATACTTACACATTTAAATTATAATTAGTGGTTAAAACAGAAAAAAAAAAAAGCAGGAAAGTAACTGAGATGACTCTGCTTTCTGTCTGTGCTATATTTTGGTATCACCAGATTCCTTGGGCCGTATCCTAAAGTATTCCTGGCATAACGTCTGCATCAGAGTGTCTCTTAAATACTAGGTATAAACTCATATCTGACTCTGGACTGCAGATTATGAAGGAAATTTAAATTAAAATATACAAATTACATTCCAGTGTCATGGATATATTTCTTATTTTCTTCCAAGTAGGCAATGAGGCATTAATTATGCTAACATTGCTATATTATGAACTATTGTTTCCATCATATGAAATAATAGGCTTCATTATAACATTTTCATAAGTGTTTATTATGTGCCTTGTTCATTTTCACCCTCTTCACTCTATCATCTCCTATCCATCTCTTCAACACACTTACTCCTTTTGTTTCCATGGGGTTTGTATATCCAAATGTTGTTATGCGAAAAAAAATGCATTATACTTATCATAATAATCAGTCTTAATTTTTTGATGTTATCATCTCCCGTTCATCAATTTTTCTGTAAATTACACACTTTCATTTTCTCTTATGGCTAATTATAATTATAATTCTATTGTGGTATGTATTCTTCATTTTCTTTATTTATTTCTCTGTTGGTCATCGAGGATGATTCTTCAACTTAGCGAATCTGAACAGTGCTCCACTGTGAATAATTTAATACTATGTGTGCAGTCCTTTTCTATTTGGATTGTGCATATAATTCCTTTGGCTGTGCTTGGGTCCTGAATGCTTGGGTCCTATAGCATTTCTACTTTTATTTTCCCTCCATAAACCTGGTTACTGATATTTATGTTGGCTGTAAACATTTACAATTCTAGCAATGGTACCCAAGGATTTCTTCCTGTACCTCACAAGCACTTGTTGATGTTGATTTTCTTGATGGTACCTATTCAGACTAAATCACAGTTTATCATCACAGGAAACTCAAGACATGTAGTTGGAAGTGAGACCTGATTAGAGACTGTACAAGAATATTCACTGGCTTGTTCAGCCTTACTTAATATTACTAGATCCACCAGCCGAGGAGTGGCACTGCCAACGATGAGCTTTCCATCCCAAGTCAATAATCAATCAAAATATGGGCCAGAGGCTTGCTCATAGGACTGTCTAGTGGAGGCAAATTCTCAACTGACACGCCCTCTTCGCAAATAACACTAGCTTATGTCAAGTTGACCTAAAACTCACAAACACAGCTTGTTTCTTCACTCTTTTAAAACATTTATTTTACATTTGGGATTATAATATAATTACTTTATTTCCTTCTGCTCTTTTCTTCCTCTGAACTCTGCCATAGCCCATCTTCTTTCTTTCAACCCATAGCCTCTTTAGTATACTGTTAAAATAGTTTGTCCATGGTTTTCTTCATCCGTAAGCTGCCTTTTTAATTTTTATGAGTAGTTACTCAACATCAAGAAAGTGTTACTCTATTGTGTTGTGAATCTAGATGGCTTTTTAAAAATTAAAATAGTCTCTTCTCTCATGCAATACATTCTGGCCACCGTTTCCCCTCTCCACGCCTCCTGTTTCCACCTTTCTCCCCTGGTCTCAGATCAGCCTCCTCTCTTCCTTTAGAAAGGAACAGGCCTCCTTGAGATAACAATGAAACACGACACAATACATACAATAAGACAAGGCAACAGACCTCATAGAGAGCCAGATCAAGGAAATCCTACAGGTGAAAAGAGTCCCAATATCAGGCTAAACAAGAGCAGGCAAAAGAATCACAGACACATCCACTCACTCTGTTAGGAGTCCCACAAAAACATCAGGCTAAGAGCCATAATATATACACACAGGACCTAATTAGACTGGCAACGTTTTTAAAGGAAATGTTAATTCTAGAGAACAAAAATGCAACCTTTGACATTCCTTCCTCTAGTGTCCTCATGTATGTTTTTCATGGATCTTTCTTTTTCATCCCATATCTTTAATTCAAGTAAATATGAGTGTGAATGGAGACATCCTCTTTAATCAGTATTATCTATATTTTAAAAACCTCCCAAAATGTCATCAGATTACTAAGTACTATGCTAGCAATGTTTAAGGAGTCTTCATTTATTAATTTTCATTCACCATACATTCTCATATTTTTTATCATGCTTTTTGTTAAAAATATTATTTTTGCCTTGGCTATATTTCCTACCATAATTTACAAAAGGCTATCTAAATAAAATTAAAATATTTATAACTTTGCATTCAGCATTATGTTGTGATAGAAAAACTATTGTGTGTTTGATATTTTCCTGTACACTCTTCTCTGTATCTTTCATTTTCTTTGCAGCCTAAAGAAAATTTTATAGGCTTTTTCAGGGTTTTATATCTACATGTTTTCTTGTAATCAAAATTACATTTATCTCTGGTTATGTATTATAAAGAATTAACAATTTATAAACTTTTCTACCATATGCTCATTAATTATTTTAATGAGGGCAAACTAATGTTTAATTGAAGATTACTGAGAGGATAGTAGTCAAAATTTAATTTTATAAATAAATGAGTTAAATCTTTTTGTTTAGTGCTTGTCATGAACATCTAACTTGTGATTAATACTTTAAAAGTGAATACATGCATTTGAGTATAATTATATTTTTTAAAACTTGGTATTTTTTAATGTATACTTGATATATTTATATAATATATAATAGCAAAATTGCTACTTAGAAAGCTTGAAATTTAATAGAGGGTATAGACAAAAAGTTTAGAAATATATTTAATGTGGAGCACAATTGCCAAGAGTAATGTTTATCTATTTTGGTGTAAAACAAACCTTTGAGTCTCAAGACTGACATTTATTAGTAGAAGGATATGACTTTAGCTCCTATTTCAGTGAAATAAAATTTACATTCACTTCCTGAAAAGACAACTACATAAATTTAAAATAGTTTATATGAAAATATAGACTAGCAAACACTGTAAATATCACAATATGATATTCCATGTGTATATTTAAAACTGTGTGTGGACTATATAAACAACGACAAATCAATTATATATCAATGTAAAATATTAGAACATACTCATCTGAACAATAGAACTATGTATTGAAAGGGAAATTAATTACATGAACACACTTAAATCTTTTATATTTTTTAATAATGTTATAAAATATCACATTTTAAAATACAATATTCAATTTCTCCTTCTAAGTGAGATTTATGCATCTTCCTTGGGCCTTCCTTGTTACTTATCTTCTTTGGGTTTGTGAATTATAGTACGATTATCCTGTACTATATGGCTAATATCTGCTTATAAGTGAGTATATACCATGTATGTCTTTCTGTATCTGGGTTACCTCACTTGGGGAGATCTTTTATAGTTCTGTCCATTTGCCTGCAAATTTCATGATTTCCTTGCTCTTAAGAGCTGAGTAGTATTCCATTGTGTAAACAAACCATAATTTTTTTTTAGCCATTCTTTGAGTGACGTCTAGGTTGATTCCAGGTTCTGGCTACTACAAATAGAGATGCTATGATCATAGTTGAACAAGTGTCCTTGTAGTATGGTGGAACATCGTTTGGGTATATTCCCAGGAGTCGTTTGGCTGGGCTCTGAGGTAGAGTTATTCCCAATTTCCTGAGAATGCACCAGATAGATTTCCAAAGTGGTTGTACAAGTTTGCATTCCCACCAATAATGGAGAAATGTTCCCCTTTCTCCACATTCTTACCGGCGTAGGATGCCACCTGAGTTTTTAATCTTAGCCATTCGGATAGGTGTAAGAAGAAATCTCAGAGTCATTTTGATTTATATTTCCCTGACGACTAGGGATGCTGAACATTTCTTATTCTATGTACATGCCCAGGAGTTGTATAGCTAGGCCTTGAGGTGCCTGGTAGGGCTGCTTTGCCAGGATACAAGGGAAGAGGATTACTCTGTCTTGATGAGACTTGATGAGATGGATGGGTAGAGAGGATCTCCCCTTTTTTAAGGAATAAAGCAGGGAGTTGAGGAAAGAGGGAGGGAGGGTGAGACAGAAAAGAGAGGAGGGAAGGGGATACAATCAGGATGTACCCTGAATTAATTAATTAAAAAATACAGTATTCTAGATGAAGAATAATATTGAGCATACCTGAACTAAAACAAAAGTATTTTCTTTAATTTATATTGTTATTTATTTTAATTTTAGTTTTTATTTTTCCTAAGCCCATAAACATTGGCTTTACTATGATAATAAGAGATAGTCATGTTTTGAGTTACCAAGCTTCAATTACAGATTGATTTCTAGAATAGTTGTTTTTAAATGATAATTAGAGAGATAATTAGGAGTGCAAAAACATAAAAAGTGCTGTCATTTCAAAATATGAGGGAAATAAAACAAAATTGACGAAGATAGAATTTAAAGACCCAAAGTTATATAAACCAATGTGCCAATAAAATTTCTATTACATACAAATGAATTTCTCATGTAAAATCCTCCAAAATGGAGTTTTGGAGAAAAATATAGCAGTGTTAAAAAAAAAAAACAAATGTCATAGAGCTAATTTATGATTTTGTGTGCATACATATGCTTGATTCTGGGTTTTGAACTTGTTTCTTCTATGTGAGGTGAATATTCTATCTTTCACTGAATATTGGATTATGTTTTCATAAGCCAAGACGTATGATTTGGAAATGCATTAGGATACCCGCTTAAAGCTTATGCACAGAAAACCAAAACTAAAGGTCGATTTAAAGGGAAGTCCAGAAGCCCTCAACCAGAAAGATTAAAGTGGAAGAGATGTAAGTATCGGGCTAACGGTGGCCTCTTAAATGAACTAGGCAATGTTCTTTCTGTAATTGACAGTCAGGTGGAATTCTGCACTAAAACCATCTGGCCCTCCTGTTTGAAATGGTAGGGAGACTTTTAGTTACAGTTTATATTTCACTGGAGCATGTAGTTTTGTTTAAACTGCTTATCTGATCTGGCTTAACTTTGGCTAATCTGAGCTCGAGTTAACTTTGGTAGGTTGAACATAGGAAGAAAATTGCCCATTTCTTTTTGATTTTTCAATTTAGTGAGGTACAGGATTTTTTTAAATATACGTTTATTAATTCGTTCACTTTACATCCTGAGCACAGCCCACTCACTCCTCCCAGGCCCAGCCTCCTATCCTTTACCCTCCTTCTCCATGCACTCGTTTAGGAAAAGGGAGCTCTTTTTATCAACCAATCCCAGCACATCCAGTTGCATCAAGACTAAGACTGTTCTTTTCCACTGATGACAAGCAAGGCAGCCCCACTAAAGGGAAGTCTTCCCCAAATCAGGCCACAGAGTCTCGTGAGAGACAGCCCCTGCTCCACGTGCTCGGGGGCCACATGCAGAAGGTCCGTATGAGTCTCTAGATTTTATCCATGTCTATCTCCCTGTTTTTTTCACCTCTAATTTTGTTAAATTTTATCTTCTCTTTCTGTAGTTTACTTAAATTGACTAATGGTTTGCCAATCTCACTGCTTTTGTCAAACAACCAATTCTTTGGTTCATTGGTTCTTTGCATTGTTTTTTGTTTGTTATTATTTTATTGATTTCACTCCTGATTTGATAGTTTTTTTTTGTCATATATTCTTTTTTATGTTATTCCTTATTTTGTTCTAGAGATTTTCTGTGTGCTATTGTTACTAACATGGGATCCATCTTTCTCTTTTTTTAAAATCAGCACTTTCCTTTTTATATAATTTATTTTTAAGTTTATTCTCTTTACCTCTGAGTGTAGCCTCCTCCTTCGTCTCCTTATCTTCTAAAACTGTTGTCATTCAATGCTTCCTGACCACAGTTCCACTTACCTCTACTCTTCCCAGTCAGACACCCACCCTCAACTCCTCTCCCTAAGATCTGTCCTCCTCTGTTTCCCTTCAGAAAAGAGCAGGGATATCAACCAAACATAGAACAACACGATGAAATAAGACTACCTCCCTTTGGTGGGGAGGCCTGATGGCACTCAAAGAAAGAATAAGCAGGCTACCAAGATGAGACTTGATAGTCTATGACCATACAGTGGGAGATGAGATCCCCCTCCGACTTAGACCTAGGGGAGGGGAATAGGGTAAAAGAGGGAGGGAGGGAGGAACAGGAGGATAAAAGTGATGGGATAACAATTGAGTTTTAATCTGAATAAATTAATAAAATTAAAATTAAAAAAAGAAAGAAAGAAGACTAGACGCAAACCCTTATGTCAAAGCTGGATGAGGCAACCCAGTAGGAGAACAAGGGTCCAAAGAGCAGGCAAATGAACCAGGGACATACCCACTCCCACTCTTTGCAGTCCCATAAAACCGACATGGAAACAACCATAATGACCTAACACAGACCCACACAGGCTCCATGATTGACACATTAGTCTCTGTCAGGCCCTATGAGCCCCATTTAGTTGATTCTGTAGGCAGTATTCTCATGGTATCCTTGGCTCCTCTAGCTTCTAAAGTTCTTCCTTTCTTCCTCTTTTCTGACAGATCATGTAAATATTTTGCCTCTTATGATCACTCTTATGGTTAGGAGACATGATGGACAACCAAAAGGAACACAATGGAAATTTGAAAGTTCATTGTCTTCTAATGCTCTTTCTAGGTATTGCTTTATCTCTTTTTCTTTTTCTGTTTTCCTTACAGGTCTTTCGTGCATATAGTATTATTTCATATATATATATATATATACATATATACATATGTATTTCTCAAACTTTCTGTGCTTTCTCTTTTGTTGTTTGTTTCACCCTATTGCAATTTGTTTGTTTATAATTTATCATTATTTTTAGGTACATGCATATATTATAATGAGAAAGAAGTATCTGGATGGATGGATATTTGAGGAGGGTCTACGAGGATTTAGGAAAGATAAAATATATCAGAATATATATATGAAAACATGTATTTTTGATTAATAAAATAAATAGAAAGACATTGAATAGAAGTGAAGTCTGTGTGAAGTGGGCCTCAGCCCAGATGAAGACAAGACTGTCTTGGACTCCCCTGGTAGGCTAAGAGGTAGAGTTCAAATAAAAGCAGTTTCTAATAGGTTAAGCAGGTGATGGTGACTAGTTTAAGATAGGATGTGAACAGAAAAGAATAGAATACCTTTTGTTGAGGTCTTTATTTTTGAGAGTGGATGCATGATAATTTTAACTGTGAGAAAACTACAGGAGAATGTCAGCTCTTTATGTAAAGATAAAAAATAGTTTAAATATTTTAAGATTGAGACACTTTTCAGAAACAGAAGGAATGACTCATTTCAATGTTAATTTCTTAATGTACAGTTCATTAAATAAATAAAAAAGGCATAGTTCATTTCTCCTACTTCTAGCTTTTTAATGTTTTCCATAAGTAGAATTTCTCCTGTTGATAGTGTCACCTATCCCCAGGTTGATAGTGCCATATAAAGTATCCTTTTGTCATTTTCCAAGTTCTTTCCTTTGACCCATTATCAGCTCTTACTTAGACAAAATCAAGTTTAATCAGATGTGAAGAAGAAAATTTAGGAATAGAAGAAAGTAAATTGTAGTATGTGATTATCTCAAACTTCTCTTTAGAATAGAAACTGGTGATTACTCTTATATTTCTTAGGTAATTCTGAAGAAAACAAAAAAATACTAGTGAATTACTTTCCTTATTTATCATAGTAACTACAGCTTTGATAAAATAATTTCAGCTTCTATTTATAAATGAACTATATAATGATCCAAGGAAGAGAAATGTTAATGTTAAAGAATACAGAGTTTCTATGCCTATTATGAAGGTACGTAAATGATTAATGAAAGTATTCATAATTAACTTCCATATTATAATATTTATATCTGACATGTTATGATATTTCATTGACAGTCCCTGAAAGTAAACATAGCTTCTTATATTTTATGCCACTATAGATCATTGTTTTTAATAGTTCCAATTTTAGCATATTGGTGTAACATAATAAGAATATCATGATCTTTAAGAAACTAATATAAAATAAGATGTTTAAGTGATAGAAAATGTTTTAATGAGCAATAGATTATCAGGAGTATTAGTAAAATATGACCTCAAATATTGAAAGATACTGTTGTTTCACTGAGAGTATACCTTTTGAATTCACTGAAGCAGTGACTAAATAAAAAATGGCTAACCTGGACAGGACTGTTAGTGCCAATAGAGATGTTATACAATCTGGTCTGAGATACATTGCATTTAAATTAAGATAATGGAGGTAGCTTCTTCATGGCATTTACAATTGTTGTCATCTCCTTTGTCAGGAACACTCAAACATTGCATCTGACTGAAGAGATTAAAATAGAATGACTTTTTCTCAGGGTCTTACTAAGCCAGGCAGTAAAATTAACTGAGGTATAGACTGGACTTTTTTCTTTTCACTTTACATCCTGGTTGTAGCCCTGTCCCTCTCATAATCACACCCTCCCTCCTCCTCCCCCACCCCCTCCCCTAGTCCTCAGAAAGTGGAAGCCCCCTTTCCATTCACCCTAGCTCGTTAAGTTGCATCAGAACTGAGCATGTCCTATTCTCCTGTGGCCAGGCAAGGCAGTACATTCAAGGGGAAGTGATCAAAAACCTAGCAAAGTAATACTAGTAATAGAAAAAAAAAAAAGACTCCCTGCTCCAAAGCCCAGAAAATATTTTCAACAAAATCATAGAAGAAAAATCCCCAACCTAAAGGAAGAGATGCATGGCATTACCACAGAACAGTAAGTAGAAGGAAATGAAATGTATCTAGAGGACTCTGGAGCTAATTTAGATTGATAGAAAATGTAGGGATTGTCAAAATAAAAAAAAATACATATTTTCTCATATAGAAAAATACACATAATATTGATCTGCAGGAGGTACAGAGGAAGTATATATAGACTTTCAGAAATACTTCCTATCTTATGTTTTCCCTCCCCTTATTTTTATCATCATAGTAAATAATTTCATGGAAAAAATATACGGATTACACTAACATTCTTTACTAAGTATAAAGAAAAGTTGCTGTCACAGCAGATGCATACTTCAAGTTTTTGATCTGGCAAGAAAATTTTTATTAATTTCAAACATTTTTGTGCAATTGCAATTTTTGCTGTGCAGAAATATTTTTGGTGCCAGTGGAATTTGTATTTGAATATGTGGTATTATGCCAGATTCAAGATTCCTGAAATTCAGGCCATTTGATCAAATTGTTTCTTTTATTAACTTAATAAACAGTAAATAACATTAGCAAAATTACTATATGACTGTGTGCTTTACTTTTTAAATGCATGTTGCGTAATTGGACAAATCAATTTAATCAGCCACAAAGATTAATGTTAGATATTTAGTAAAGATATTAACTTACATTATTTTTGTAACATCATCATTTACATATAATTAATAAATCAAATATGGCTATTAAATAGGTCACATATATGTATCAGTTAAATATTCTTGGATTAAAGAATTTGAAAATCTGCTATATTTGCCTAGGAAGATTCTGAAGTTTGGTGCCTTTCATCACTGAATGGTTAAAGTACTGGTAGTACCAGGTTCTAGCACTTTCTATGTACTGCTACCAAGTGCTTCTCAATTGGTAACCAGTTGTTGAAACACTTACTGATCTATCAATGAATTATCTAACAGTACTATGTAGTCAATTCTGAATGTTGTTCTTAGTTTGTTGGTGAGTGAGCTACCAGTTTGTGTAAAACAGTCTAGGTCCCCTGCATGTGCTCATTAGCATATACTTTCCTCCCCCTGAAAATGAGCAGATGAATAAACAAGAAAAAGTTCTGAAAAATATTTCTGTATGTCTGAACACAAAGTGAAGATTGAGGGCTTCACATAAAATGTGTATCTTCTTGATGCCTGTGGGAGTATTTTCTTTAAGAGAATTAGTCATTAGAGTCTTTGTCTCTGCTTGCAAGACTAAAAACTTGTTCCATCACCAAGATCTGCATATTTCCCCTAAGGGACAATATTCTAAATATTTAGGTGATGACTGGGCAAAATTTCAATAAATATTTGCTTGTGACCACAAAGTAGGAGAAAAGAAATGAAAGGTCATATGATTTCCTGAGTGATAGCAATATTATCTACACCATATTTATACCTGTTCTGAGGATAGATCCATGTTTACACTTGAATTTCAAGTACTAGGCAGATGTTACTGACTTTAATTTTTTTTATCGAATATAACTAGAGCATTCTAATTTCAACTAGACTAAAATGGCCATATTTTGTTTTATTTAGACATACACGTGTCTGCAGTATCCTAATTATGTAACCGAGATAGCTTATTCATCAGTTTCTTAAAGAGAAAACAGAAGGCTGGGTTAGTGGTGAGTTTATGATATAGTTCATTTTGACCCAGTAGCAGAATCATTATTCTGCCTAGATGGAGCATTACATTGAAATATTCTTTAATTTTCTATAGCAGCGTTTCCTTTAAAAGGACAGTTTAAAGAACCAAAGCTCTGTTTTGTTTTAAAGGATTCTGGTACTCTTCACTGCCTACAAAAGGGCCCTTAATTTGGCATGCAAATCCTTTTATACTCTATGCATTCTCAGCCTGCCCTGTCATGACACACAAATTCTAACCTTATGAAATTATTGTTAATGCCTTGAATCCTACAAAGGAGTGCTTTGACATTTTCTCTCTGCTTTATATGTCCATATCCCTCACTTCTCAGTGCATTTTATGAGTCTATGGTGGTGACCCTAGCTGAGACTCACAGAAGCAAGGGATATGGAGTTTGAAGTGTGTAGCCAGCCTGAACTTCTAGTGGAGGGAGGAGACCCCAAACAACCGACAAAATCTTTAACCTAGCCAACCAATGATTGGTACAACATGAATCCCATGCCATGAGAGAACTCTCATTCTTGATGCTATTAATAATATTCTGCTATATTGCAGAGAGAAAGCTACTGTAACTGTCATCTGAGTGGCTTCACTCAGCAGCTAATGAAACCATATGCAGAGTCCCACAGTCAATCATTAGGCAGAGCTTGGGGAATATTAGGGAAGAGGGGAAAGAAGAGTTGTAAGAGCCAAAGAGGTCAAGAATACCAAAAGAAAACCTACAAAATCAACTAACCTGGTAGCATAGGGACTCTCAGAGACTGAACCACGAAAGGAGAGCATCTGTGGATGGAACTAGGCCATCCACACATATTTAACAGATATACAGCTTAATCCTCATGTGGTATGGGCTTATGGCAGAGGCAGGGGCTGTCTCTATCTTTGCCTGCCTTTGGATCCCTTTCCCCTAACTTGGCTGCCTTGTCTATCAATAGAATATATATCTATATTGATGTGCCATGGTGGGATGATATCCAGGGAGTCCTTTCTCCATTAAGAAAGGGAGGGGCAAAGAGGGAGGGATTGTGATGTGAGAGGGTATGACTGACGAAGAGGAGGGAGGGAAGTTCTGATCACGATGTAAACAAATAAAGTAATGTCAAGTGTCTAAAGAAAGAAATTGAAGAAGATATCCAAAGATGGAAAGATCTCCCATGTTCATGGATTGGGAGGATCAACATAGTAAAATTTAACATTATTTTTAAAGCTTAGTGAAGCACCTTGGTGTAGTGGGAAAAGTGTGGGTTCCATAGTCAGGAACAACAAATTTTGAATTCTACGCTCATTAACAAATAATATTTGGAAAAAATTACATAATTCTGTTAACCTACACTTTTTTTCACTCTTGATAGTTAGGACTATTTTACAAAGGTGTTGAGATAATTTTTAGATATTTTAATAGCATATGGCCTTAGTTTAATGCAATAAACCAAAGCTAATTTTATTAATGAGTTCTTATTTGAATAAAACTATTAAAATACACAGAGACAATTTTTAAGGGCATCCTATGCTGTAGGTCTTTCTCTAAGTACAGAATTGTAGCTGATAGAGGTGATCTTAAAGAAATACCTTCACAGCTTACTTGCATCTCCACTAATTTAAAGTGTTCTGTGATTGACATACTTTACTTATCTCTAGTGTCCTAAGGTTCATGTATTAAGGGAATGGTGTCTAGATCATTAAGTAAATTCCTGGTGCATTCTCTGGCTAGTTCATTCCTTCCTTTGTGCTTTCATTTTACTAGCAATACTAGACACTTTCCAACTTGACAATGATTTATGCATCTCATATTTTTATTTGTTTCTTGTAGGCTACAGTAAACTCTAAAGGCAGATGTACATTCGTTTCTCAAGCTTTGAGAAATTAAACTGGTCAAATATATATCCTTGTAAATAGAGATAGTTTCAAGCTGAAGAGAGCATTTTAGTTTTCTTTTAAATACAGTCAAGTGATGTAATTACATTTCCTCCAAGAAGAAATTATAGAGAAAGTAAAAGATATCTCTAGAAGCATCACTCTTGGGAAGAAACCGCATTTGGTTACTCACATATTATTCATATGGAAGCAATATCTTCATATACCTTCATATGACAATAAGATGTATATGAAGCTGTAGCTTCAATATAGATGTTTCTTGGTATATTTGGGATGAAATTAGATGTGTTCAATCAACCAAGTGTGATATTGCATGTTTAACTTAACACTGTCTTTAATGTCACTTTAATAAACATTTATAAGTATTTAATTACTTTAGGCATATGTATGTGGGCCTGAGTGGATGTATGAATATCACATATGTTCAGGAACGTACAGAGGTTAGAAGAGTCATTGAATACCATGAAATTGGAGTTGCCAATGGTTGTGAGCTATTACATGAGTACTGGGAGCTGAATACAGGTTTTCTATAAAAGCAGCAAGTCCTGTAAACTTCGGAGCTATCTCTCTCTCCCTTTAATGAACTTAAATAATGTAGCTCTTGTATATATAATACACTTTAATTATTTTAACTTACTCTAATTATTTAAATTATACATTCTTCACTCTTATAAGCAGTTCTGTGCCACAAGCATCATGTTTTATTTGACTTCTAAGTTCTTTCATAATGAGAAATATACTAAAAGATAACAATATGATTTTGTACAAATATACAAATATATCACAAATTCTATATCATGTTTTATTCTAAAGGCATTCTGATTTTACTAATTTTAATTTAGTAATCATTGATTAGAATTATTGCTATGTGAAGACCATTTAATACTTTAGTTATATGCAATTTTTACATAAATAAGATGTAGAGGCAAAACTAAAATACTTGAAGAGCATTGCTTAACAGTTTGGTTGAATGATCTAGAGAAACCGTTGTTAACTGATAAGTGATTGATTATGAAAAGGACATATATGGATATCTTTGATGTCACTGTAATTATTTGCAAACCATGTGCCTTACAATGTTGCAGGTTTGCTGTGGTGGATATCAATTAACAGATGAGCAAGTTGATTTCTTGTGCCCTATCAGGTACTTTGACCACCCACCCTAAAGCTTGCTTCATAGTGTAAGTAACACAGATCAGTTATGGAGAAGGTAGTGTGTGTGATTCAGCAACACAGACTTCGTTAGTTACTTGGTTTAACTATAGTTGCTAAGAAACTCCAGATTACAAATACAGAGGCAAATCTGTCCCTTAATTACCACATCATATACTAAATAATTCAACTGCTTAGTGCATGATAAAACAGCCATCATGTTGAAGGCTTGCATTGTTTCTTTTTACAAACGAACAGGAATCAATCTTCCCTAAACACTACTTTTTTATTTTTATCCTTGTGTTTTCTGCCTACCACACTACCACTGAAATTACTGCAATGAGACTTAATTAACCCAATATTTTTGAAACAGATTCCCTAATCAAGTTCATCTCACTAAGAAATTTTCATATAGTGAAAAGCATTGAAGGCGATGTATAACTCTATATCTTGTAAGGCAAAAGTAGCTAACCTGACATAATAGGGGACATCTTTTTGAAATCTTCGACATTGTGGCACCTAGGAAAAATCTGCTATATGATAATAGAAATGAAGATTTGTATCTAATCATTTATACTCTTCTCATTAATTTGAGGTAGTACTGAAATTTTCATATTTTCTCTACTTTTAATGAATTGTTTTGCTACTACCACATTTTATTTTATCACCTAATTTATTAATTATATTAATTATACTTACTAATTTCAACTTACTAGTAATGACTTACAAATATTTACACTTGTGTTCATGAGTGAGAATTGCTTGGCATTTTTTCTTTGTTTTATGTTTTGTGGTTTGCTTGGTTTGGTTTGGTTTGGTTTTTCAAGACAGGGTTTCTCTGTGTGGTCTTGGTTGTCCTAGACTCGTTTGTAGACCAGAATGGCCTCAAACTCACATAGATTTGCCTGTCTCTCCCTCTTTGAGTGTTTCCTCCCTCCACTGTTCCCAGCCAATTTTTCATTTTAATTCTTGTGCCACTTTACTAACTTTAGAAAGTAAGGTAGTGTTGCTGGAGAAATGGCTGTCTTAAAAGTACTTGTTCTGAAGACCAGAGTGATTCTTTGCAGGTATATGAGGAGGATTACAACTGCCTTTAACTCTAACTTCAGTGGCTCTAACACCCTCCCCTTAGCTCTGCAGGTACTTATACACACGTGGCACCCCCGATACACACGCGCGCGCGCGCACACACACACACACACACACACACACACACACACTGCACACACTTGCAAAAACACAGATCTTTTAAATTGTAAAAAACAATAAAGTGATATAGTATACCTCATTTTTCTACTTATTGAAGAGTTTGTGAAACTTTAAATTTTTTCCTTTATTAAGGATTTTTAGGACTTCAAATTTCAATGTGGGTTAGCTCTTTAAAAGTTCTATTGAAAAACTAATCTGTTCTTCAACCCCAGGAGAGAACTAATTACCAGAGCAAACAGGGAGTACAGACTAGTGGTTTCCTAAATGAGAAGATGACAGAGACAGTTTGCTGCCTAAGCTAGTGTGGGAACCAGGCCCGACTGGGCTGCCTGCCCGTCTTGCTGTTTCATGTCTTGTTTTTAGCAGCTTCCGTGTCTGTATTTATGTTGGTTAGCTAGTCATGGTTACTGCTCTGAGAACGCACCCCTCCCCTCCTCGGGACTTTTCCTCCTGTGCGCAATCACCTTGTGAGGAATTTCACCTGCCAGTGGCATTCCTGTTTTGCTGCCTATAAAAAGGATCTTTGGACATTGAATAAAAGCCGCTGCTGCTGCTGCTCACTTAGCATGATGGACCGGCTGGTTTTCTTTTGGGGGGGGTTGTTTTTTTTTTTTTTTGTGTGTGTGTGTGTGTGTATGTGTGTGTGTGTGTGTGTGTGTGTGTGTGTGTGTTAAATCCGCAGTCCCTTGCCCTTGACTCAGTACCGCGGTGGCACAGGCGCCACAAGCTAGGTTGTTTAGGGGTTAAGATGGTTTTTAGGTCTTGATATTTTAAGTTGATATGATGAGATATGATAGGTATTGATTTACATTCAGAATTTTAGACACACCAATATAGGAAAGATGTTTTCTTCAAGACTGTCAAATAAAAATAGCCAAAACACTATGAATGTAACATTTATATAAATCCTGATTGTGTCATGGTTCTTCTTGCTATAGGTGGTTTGTTGTATATATGTGTAATAATATAAATGTATATGTAAAAATATTAAATGAAAAACTAAATTTTTAAAAAAGTTCTATTGGTAAAATTAAATTGTGGTAAACCAGAAGCAGCAGAAACTGATACATGCCCAGTGTTCATGTTTCCCCTTCTGTAGTATCTATGTTTCTCCTTGATATGATGCCACAGCAAGGGAGAGAACTCACTGTAGTTTTCAGTCCGTCCTGTGGAGGGCAGTGTCTCAAAGCAATAGCACCAAAAAGTTGTGGGGAAGGGGAGCTGGAAGAGACAGAGGAAATAGATAGATAGATAGATAGATAGATAGATAGATAGATAGATAGATAGATTAATAGACTCCTAAGGTTTTCAATTTTCCTTTCCGGCTCCCTAACTTGGAGCCCCAGCCTGTGGGATGCAGCAACTTATGTTTTTAACAGGTCTTCCTCTCCTAGTTTCTCCTTTTTTTTTTTTTTTTTACAGTGATACTCAAATGATTTATTTTTGTTTAGTTTTATAATATTTTATGGTATATTTTAATAAATAGCCACTACACAAAGAGCCAAATTGCCTATTTCTGTTTTTGTTTTTCAACATTTTTATTTTTTATTTAAATAATTTATTCAGATTACATCTTGATTGTTATCCCCTCACTTGTATCTTCCTCTTCCCCCCTCCTTCCGTTTTTCACCCTAATGCCTCCCCTAGGCCTGTGACAGAAGGGGACCTCCTCTCCAATGATATGATCACAGCCTATCAGGTCTCATTTGGGTAGCCTACTTCCCATACCCAGATCTAGCCAATGGACAGAGCATTCTCCACAGTTGTGTGGAGAGCGGGGACTGACTCTGACATGAACTCTAGTGCTCCCTATTTGACCACTTCTCCTCGGTGGGGAGGCCTGGTGGCACTGAGAGGAAGAGAAGTCGTTTCTCCTTTTTGGATCCACCCTTACAAGTGATTTTTATAAATCTAAGTCCTTCTATATCGCATCAAAGTTGATACACAAGGTTAGCCATCACTACTTCATAATAGAATACGCTGAGCTCTATCCATGCCCTCATGTGGAAGCTCTATTTCTTGATTGTAGGCACAGTAGCCATGTGACTAGACTACACAGTTCCTAGTTCTTGTCTTCAAAGGAAGTCCCTGACACTTTAATTGTTATCTTTTTTCTATTTTCTGGGGATATGAATGAGATAGTAAATAAAATGTATTTTAATTGAAACAGATCCTTCTTTCATACATTGCATCCTGACCACAGTTTCCCTTCCCTTCTGTCCTCCCTGACGTACTCCTCCTACCTCCCCTATCCGTCAGACACACACCCCTCTTTACTTTTCCTTAAGAAAAGAGAAGGCCTCCAGGAGATAACAACAGAAAAGAACAAAACAGGATCATAAGACAAGGCAAAAGCCCTCATATAGAGGCTAGACAAGGCATTTGTCAACAAACAACCCTGGTTTGTGTAAAAGATTCCATCGCTTGATATTTCACAACATTTTCCTTGCGTTTCATCCATAAGAGGAAAATGAAAAACTTGTTTAAATACTATGACATTGGTCTTGGAAGAGCAAGTCCAATGGCTGTTAGTTCTGAGGCTATGTGGACAGATACTGAGACTGTAAACCTCAAAGTCTCAAAGCGAGAAACAGGCATTCATTGCAGAGAGCTTTAGATAGCAGTGGAAACAAGAAATCTGTCTTGTTCTTCAATGTATACTGTGGTACAAAATTTTAGCTCACCGACTGAAAATTTCTCTAAATAATTCGATTTAAAAATATCTCATGGGAAATCTGAATCCACAGACAGTTGGGGTTATTTGTTGATACTTGTGACTATTTTAACATTTTGCTAGTGGGAATCTTCACCCGTTTTATTATACCTTTAAAATCTATTTGGCATATGTCAAATATCATATCAGTATTTTTGTTAAAAGGCTTTAGTCTTCCATATTCTGCTTTTAACCTCAAGCTTCACAACATATTGTATAACATCTATGCATATTATAAATATCATGCACCCACACACAGATACTAAGTTGTTCCTAAGATTTCAAGATTTAATCTTTTGAATATGTATGTTGCCTTTATATTTACTGCATTCTGTAACTTTTTCAGCTTTGTTTCTACAAGCTAACTTTGTACATTTTATTCACACTTTAATTTTTTAAATTTTTCTGTGTTTTATTGCATTTTCAAATTTTTCACTATTTGTATTTGTATTGAAAATTAATAGTACAATTCAGTAATTCTAGTAGTATTTGAACCATTTTTAAAATGTAAAATTAACTGGACAAAATAACATTTTTAGGTATATTTTCCATCTTTTGAATAAAGTCTATGTAGGAATTAATGTCAAGGTCATCTATTTACCATAAGAGTGTTCAAGGAATAACCAACTCTTTTATTCATTTATCTTAAGGTTCTACTTTCATTCATGATTTGACCTCTGAAGCTACTGATGTAAGCAGAACTTTAATATTGTTCAGGGAGAAATTTTAATAGTTTTCAAAAGGAAAGTTTATGAGATAATTGGCCCAACAAATAGCCTGAATTTAAACCTTCTCAATGAAATTTAATTGAACAAAAATACATGCGGTAAAGACAATTTCTCTTATTCTCAGCGTTCCTTGCCTGTAGTTTTTCGTATAGGCTTGAGACCTCATGGGCCTTCTACTCTGTGTGCATGTTAGAATGTCTATTGTTATCCTTCTTCAGCTCAGTTTAGTCAATGGTGTTCAACACTATATACATACACAGAACATTATACAGACTGAGCAAAATGTGCTTATGTTTCGAAACACACACACACACACACACACACACACACACACAAGATGAAACAACAATAAATGTAAAAAGAGGCCATGAATTTGAAAGGTAGCAAGTAAGAATATATGGTAGGGTTTGAAAATAGGGAAGTGAAGGGAGAAATGATATAATTATATTGTAACCTCAAAACAAAGAAATTATTTAACAAATATTTGTAATATTTAAATGAACATAGCTGAAATACTTTAAAATTTTGGTATACAAATAACTAAATGAAAACTTTGAAGAATATCTTTTAGAATTAACAATCAAAATAATTTAATATATTAAAAAGGCAAATACTCTAGAAAAATAATAGTTTATAATATTAATCTATGAACTTGAATGTTGTTCTATGTGTATTATATATTATTTTCCATTAAGAAAAGATTAAAGTGTAAAGACTTCTAGAAAGGAGCAGAAGATATTCACTATAGATATTTTCTTAATCAAAGCAAATTATCTGTTCCCTAAAAGGTTTACATAACTGATTGTTGTTAAGATATTTTCTCATTACACAAGTAACTTCCTGAGTCTATGTGCTTGGAAAAATTTTGAGCCCTTAACTCTCAGGAAATATCTATCTTTGTTGTTGAGATGTGTTTCTTGAATGCAGCATATTGATGTATCTTGTTTTTTGCATCCATTTTGTTAGCCTATGCCTTTTTACTGGGGGAACTGAGGCCATTGATGTTGCGAGATATTAGTGACCAATGGTTATTGGATCCTTTTATTATGGAGTTGGTAGTGATTGTGTGTGGCAGTGTCTGTTTTGGTTTTGCTGATGTGCAATTATCTATATGCTGCATTTTCTTGGGTGTAGGTGACCTCATTGACATGATGTTTTCCTTCTACTATTTTCTGTAGAGCTGGGTTGGTGTTTATATACTATTTAAATTTGATTTTGTCATGGAATATCCTGTTTTCATCATCTATGGTGATTGAAAGTTTTGCTGGATATAGTAGTCTGGATTGGCATCTGTGGTCTCTTAGAGTGTGCATGACCACAGCCTAGGCTCTTCTGGCTTTCATGGTCTCTGTTGAGAAAGCCAAAGATGAGAATCCAACATTATAGACAGTGTTGCTTGACTGTTCAGGCAGTAAACTGTCTAAGTCAATTTGTTCATTTTGGAAGCTGCTAACCTGCACTGCTGGTTCACTCAGGAATTTAAGTTTTATTCCTTCTCAAGTCTCTGAGGGGCATTAAATGCCAGATACTATAGTTTTACAATCAAGTTTAGTTGGTTAGTGGATAAGATCTTTTAGAACAAGATAAAGAAGTTAAGTTATTAGAGTTGAGATAGGATAGATATTGAATTTCATTCAGAAATTTAGAAGCAACAAGACAGGAAAGACATTTACTTCAAGCTGGACAAATACAAATAACCAAACCACTATGAATGTAACATTTATAGAACTCATGATTGTCACACAGTTCTCCCTGTTGTATGTAGTTTGTTTTATACATGTGTAATAAAATAAGTTTATTTTAAAAATAATATTGGGTATTCTTATATATAGTATTTTCATTAAAATATGTTTTTCATGGGCTAGCTTCCTCAATTTCCTCTAACCTCTTTTTCCTCTTGTGTCCTTCCACTACCAGACCTACCCTTCTTTTAATGTCCTATGTGTTGTTACCCTGTCCCTCCCTAAATCCTCTTCTCCATTTTTTAATTTAATGACTGTTTATTTCATTGTTTAAAATAGAATATAGTTATTTATAGCTGTAAATTTTCATGTTAGAACTGCTTTAATGTGCCATGCAGGTTCTGGCACCTGGCATTTTAATCTTAACAAATTGTAGGAATTTTTAAATTTCTCACCTTGATGTCCTTAATAAAAAACCAAGTAACTTCATTTTTTATACTATTACTATTGACTTTGTATCATTACTTTTATTGAATTCACAAATATATAAATATTTAATCATTAATATTGTTGTATCTTCTGCTTTATAGTTTGTAGCTGATTGCCTAGATAAATGATAAATACATATTTTATGTAAATAAGAGGAATAATATAATTTTCTTTCAACCCACCAGGTATTGATGAGATTCCATTTTAATAGGTAGACATTTTATTATTTGCGTACTTCAGATGTATGGAGAAACTCAATTCTATCACTAAATTTCCTGGCAGCACAAAAGCATATCCATTTAATAATGGTGAAAATATGTAAGGAAAACCTGAGCCCAAGCTTTCATAGAGCCAACTGCTGCTAAACTAGTGATCTCAGCAAGTCACAAGCCAATTCATGAGGAGAGACTGATGATATTATAAATATGTAAACAATCAGACAGCAATCTTGCTAGTACTTGAGAACACATGCACCTACACACAATTTATCTAAATGTGTATTTAAAAGGAGACAATGAATTTGAAAAATAGCGAGGAAGAATATATGGCAGAATTTGACAGGGGGGAAATATATATGATATAGACCATATCTTATGTCTCTACAAATGACCTAAAATGTATCTCTCTAGAATGTTGGTAGTATCAGAGTCTCCATCCTCTTTAACCAACACATTTATAGATAACTCAAATATAGCAAATATATGCATATATATGTGGCTTTTATAGAACGTTTATTCTAATAAAGAGTAGTCTTAGAAGAAAATAAACTAACATAACAGCAGTATATACATTTTTTAAAAGTAAAATGAAAAGCATTTCTTCTTTCCTTCTATTTCTTGTTAATTATTAGCATTTGAATTTAGAAGAAGAGTTAAAATGTCTTGGTAGATGAACTGGAGTAAATATTACATAGATTTGTGAAATTGAAGCTCTCAATAAGATAGAAGTAAATCCACAGAATTACAGGATTTCATAGTAATTGGTTTTGGATCAGTAATAGAGGACACTTACAGAACACCTAATGAGGCATATTGTATGAATATATGTGTTATAAATTACTTTCTTGTATGTATAAGTTATCCTCAAAAGATATTTACCCTTCAGTTATTGTAGATGAAGAGTATTGTGGACTAGTGGTTTGGACCAATCCAGAGGTTTTATTCAAAAAGAAGAGCAGAATTGCATTAGGGAGGATGCTTTGTGGAAGAGAAATAAAAGTCAAGATTACAGAACTCTAATTTCCCAAGTGTTTAATGTCAAAACCAATTAAACCTGCAAAGATCACCTGGAAAGATATGTAAGTCATCAATTCTTGATAAATACTTGGTAATAGAAGATAAAGTTAATAATACTTTAGGTGACTGCTTTAATTGGGCAAATGTCATTGTCAATAACAAATTTAGGAAATTTTGTAGTACAAAATGTAAAGCTGAGTTTCCACAGCTACTGTTCCCAAATGGGTGGCTTACTTGTACAAGAGTTCATTTTGTATAATTTTGGGGGCCTTAAAAATTTGTTATTCTTTTCAACTTATAAATTCTAAAATTTAAAATAATGAAATAATTCAATTATGTGTACATTGAATTTGGACTTTTGGATTAGTATGTCAAAGAATGCCAGTAAGTAAACAGATTAATAAGTGTGGTCATGAGAGGTGGGTTGACAAATCTATAGATGTGAGTGCTAGTAGAGTCTTGAAAAACTCTGGTGAAAGCAACACTAAAAACATGAAAGAATTCCACTAAACTTATGACAAAAGCACAGATACTCTTATATTATGACAATCTTTTTTTTGCATGATAAATGAGAAAGGACATTTATTGTTATTATTATTATTATTATTGGTTTGTGAAAATGACACATTATATTATATAGATATTGAATGGAAACGCCTGGAAGACAAAAATTTTTGGTAGAATGAGAATAATAATGTTTTCTTAAAACAAGACTCTGGGGACAAGGGAGTCAGGACTGTAAAAGTATAGTGGGAAATAAACTTACGTAAGGAAGACACTAGTGAAAATGACTGATAATGAGGAATATGATGCCATAGATACAAATACATTGATTTTAGAGGAGGAGATTTCTGATACTGCCAGTGTTCTGAGATAAAATTTTAGGTCATTTGTAGACAGAAGATATGGTCTAATAATAATCAGTATCAGGAACGTCAGACTTTGTTGGTTCATTATCTAAATTTTAAGATGATAAACATTTTTTATTTCAGTAACATAATCTGCCATTTAAGTAAGTAGCCAAAAGCATAAATAGCTTATCAGTTTACTAAGTTGATTCTAGGTGCTGTGTGCAGGCCAACAGAGGAATATTGTCCATGCACTAGAATAAAAAATGTTTATAGTTTTGAAGAAAGCTTTTTCCATGGTATGGTCCACTTTACTTTGGAAGCTTTGGTACTACGAATGGAAGAGAAAGAAATAGTCCAATATTGTACTTAAGCATTCATTTCAGTTTCAATTAGAATGAAATGTCACAATGACAGAGATTGAAAGGCTATATTATAGACACTGGCCACCTTCTGCAAAGTATCAACTTATGTGAAGTAATGCCAGTTATCTAAGTGGTGGCACTAGAGAATTAGCTCTAATATTTATCTATTTATGTTATGTTCAATAGCTTTGAAGAATAAATGATTCCAAAATTTTCATAAGAGAGTCCTGACCAAGCCTCAGAAAAAGCTGGAGGTGATCACCTTGGCACTGTGGCCCCTTGCTATATGCATTAAAGTGGTCCCAACTTCGGCTCCCACATCACTCTGGAGATAGCCCTGTTTCTCCTCCTTCTTATGCCTTCTTGGACAAGGTGGTCAGCCCAGAAGATTGGCATTATGCAATGATGTTAAAATCTATCTCACATAGCATGGTCCCATGTAACTCTGAGACCTTGAATGTCAACTCAACAATCTCTACTAGACCAGTGACAGTGGACCATAAGGAGACTCTCAGCATCTGGAGGCAGATTCCAACCCCACCTTCCTCAACCTCAACTAGTAAATTGTCTTCTATTGTGACTCCTATTGGTGCCAGCATGAGTATCCTTGTACCTGAGCCTACAACCTCCCATGAGGTTTCCTACAAAATATCATTGCCGTTTCCAGAATCGTTAGATGTAACCACTGACTTTCCAGTCACCGTAGCCAATCTCATGACAGACAGAACTATGACAATTACCTTGCTAGAAACCTTTAAAAGGACCAATGTGTCCCCTGTCACCTTGACAACAAACTCTAAAGAGAACAGTAGATTCTCTGTGGCTACAACACTAAGCTCCAAGACCAATGTTTCCCTGTCACCATGGCTACTAGGCCTCCAATGGACTCATTGACTCCTTGCCACATTAACAACTAATTCTGTGCAGAGTTTCAGTGTTCCTGGTCACACTCCAGTCTCCAGCATAAAAATATCTATGTGTCTACCTCAGAGCCCATAAAAACCAGGGCACCATGTCAGGGATCAAGCGGAATGTTGCTGGCGCCCATGCTTGTAGCCTTGCTGATATTTTTGGCACTTGTGGCTTTATTGCTGCTGTGATGCCAGCTGCAGAAGTGGAGGACTGGAGCCCTGACCATAAACAGAGGTGAAAAGCGAAATGGGGTGGTGTGTTGTGCTGTTGCGTGCTTTGGAGGAAGAGGCCACACCAGAAACAGCATTAGGACCAGGGGCAACAAGGGTTCTGGGACCCTGGAGACTGGAGGTTCCAGGCAAAGGCCCGTGCTCACCACTTTCTTCAGACTTCTCCAGGGCTCTTTAGTGCTCGAGGAGGTGAAACCTTTGTCAGGTCCCAACCGAAAGGGGGAGGAAGAGCCACTGATGAACAGTGAGGGGGAGGCTGTGGAAACCCCCACTTCTGATGGGCAAGAAGTTGGCTACACCTCAAGGCATATGGGCAACAGGTCTTTCCCCAGCCTCCTCCTTCATCCTCGATCTTACTGTCAGCATCCTCACTCACTGTGTTTGTGAATATATGTAGACTAAATGCATTACTTAGTTAATAAATCCATCTATCCATCCATTGATCCATTTACTCTCTTTCCCTCCTGACTCCCACTATTTCTCCATGCTCCCATTGGGACCAGTTCTTGAATTTCCATGAGGATAACCTTAGCTGACCCATAATTCTTCCAAGAATCCTCCCTTGTAATAGAGAGATCTAACAAGAACAATGAAACAACAAACCAGCAAACTCCCTAGGATGAAACTTCATAAAGTACAGGGAACTTTCTCCCCAAGTAGGGGCCCCTTGAGGCCTGCCACTCAACTTCCATATTCCCTTGGGGCATGCTTAGTATATGGCTGGAGCCATCCAGCTTGCTCTTGGGTGAACTGTGACCTGTGATGTTTCCCAGAGCACTCTGACTTTGGGCTAGCTGGTAGCTACTGGGGAGAGCCTGCCAGAGATGGGTTAGTTTTTCTAGGACACTAATGAGGAGAGTTTCTGGCTCCATGTAGCTCTAGCATCTGCTGTGTCCACTCAGAGATGTGGTTTGTGTGCAAGATATGACAATTTTGGTGATGATTGTGAACAGTGAGTACAGGCAGTGAGAGAAAGCAAGGCAGGGACTGATGAATGCCAAAATGAGGGACAGAGGAACTGCTGAGTACACACATCTCATTCAGACAGCTGAAAAGCCTAAGTCTATCAATAGCTCCCCAAAGAATGCAAACTTTAAGGAGAGTAAGCATACAATCTTAGCTGAGCTCTTCAGCTAAGCTGCCATATCCTTTACCTCAAAGGCTCACTCACACTGACACCCACCCACCCTATGCACACACCAGCATTCATACATGCAAGAATGGGAGCAGAGTCACCCCAGTACAGGGACTGGATGAAACAAAGCCACTGGTTATTGATGCCTTTTTCCTACTGCTCAGTTTGTCTGTTTATTCTTCTATTCCAGGGCTGAAGTTTTCCCTTTTTTAAAAAAAAGGAACTAAGAAAGATTTAAATGAGAAGACAGTTCCAGGGGTGGAATCTGGGAGCCAGGGTCTGACTTAGAGAGACGAGACAGGCCACAATTGTCCTGCTTCTTTTTGCCAGGCTCTTATGCCATCTTGGACTACAACCCAAATGGCTCAAAGGTATTTCCTGGAGGAGATTTGCAAGAGAAAGTTGTTGACTCAGAGGCACAGTCCTGAGGACCAGACTGACTGACAAAAAGAAGAAGAAGAAGAAGAAGAAGAAGAAGAAGAAGAAGAAGAAGAA
>OU015748.1:33051444-33083264 GCA_907169655.1 Acomys percivali | reverse complement strand
AAGAAGAAGAAGAAGAAGAAGAAGAAGAAGAAGAAGAAGAAGAAGAAGGAAAGAAAAAGAAAAAGGGGAAAATGTGAATGCCACTGTGTGTAGCCTGTATGGCAGAGGGGAAGGTGGGAGGCAGATGGAGGTCCAAGTGGCTCACCTGATATATGTAAGAGAGCAGAAGGGAGACAAAGTACAGAAAGGAGGCACAGATCAGCTGCCAACATATCATGCTGTCATCACTCTCTACCTTAGTCTGTGGGGAAGACGAAAAGCTGAGTTGGGCAGCCATGGGCCACACTGAACCCATTTCTACTGCTTTCTAGGTGCTGTGAGGACCAATTGTAAGAGAGATGGCAGAAGTGAGTTGTTCATGTCCCTAGTGAGACACATCAACTGTTGCAGTAGATTTTGTCAAGCTGATTGCCCCAATTTCAGGTTTAGAGGACAATGTCATGAAAGTGAGAAGTCAGGGGCTCTGACTCCCTCTTGTTCGACAGTCACTTCCTGGAGTGTTTCAAGTTTTCATGTATAGTGGGGAACACAAGAAAAATGGGAGAGAGATGGTGGACAGCACCCAATAGGACTTTATTCCTCATAGGGTCAAAATGTGCAGAGTGACAAAAATGTGACAAGGGCACCAGAAGAAGGAAGTGGCATCCTACCTCTGAAGGAAAACAATCAAGCTTGACATTTTCCCCCAGGGTATTGTCTGCATGCATCTCTCTTCCTAGTGGCTCATGTGCCTAGCAGGCAGCAGGTGCTCAGTACATATTTACATGAATGAATATATGAATGAATGAATGAATGAATGAATGAATGAAGAAGTCATGCTTTGAAACTTAAGAAGTGGGAAGGTATTTTTATCACAAGGACTAGAGGGTACAAAATATATTAGTAAGTAGAGCAGGGATCATGGAGGGACACAGAATAGACAGGTATTCTTTAGCTCTGTGTAGGAAAGCAGAGTAAGCAACTGATATGTTAAAAGCAAAAACAACAAACAGACACAGGGAGATGTAAAACATGGTGATAGTTTCAACTCCATCAGTTATGAAACAACTTTGGGTGGCTAATGTTTGGGACATCCTTGCCATGTTTTCAGAATTTATAATGACCTCAGAAATGCCTGTTGCTGACATTGGGGGCAGGGCAAGTAATTATTCTCTAAATACATATGTACTAGCTCATTTGTAATAGAAATTACACTCCGAATGTTTAGTGTGGTTCTCTGAAAAGTGGGGAACTGAAGTGTGGTTTTCATCTTTTCTGTGTTTTTCAAATTTTACACAATAAATGTCTTTGCTTTTATAGTTAAAATTTTAATTTAACTTTTTAACTGACACAACTGATACTTCTACTCATTAAGAGAGAGAATATAAAAAGTGAGAGAAATGTTTAGTTCCTTGAAGTTCTTGATTGTCAGTGGCATTGAAGATGAATATCATCCACGTCCACTCAAATTTTCTCCCAGATGGTGTTGGAGTTCCCTACTTCAGGACTGAGTTATAAGTACCTCGATACTTTTTATATTTCTTAAGTATTTTTGTAGCTAGGTTTTAAAATTTGTTTATGACATTTAATATTTAAGCTGGTATAATAAGTGATAAAATATTAGTAAACTTGGTTTTAATGCCGCTACAAATCATGACAAATCATGTTCTTTTACATGATCATGCCTTTTTGTTATGACAGTTTCTTTACGCTAAACCCCTCCCTACCTTATTAAAAGTTGTGTTTTAAAAGAGAGAGAGCGCAAGAGCAGGGGAGAGAGAATATATGATTTTATTTGCTAATATAGTGAGTAGTAATCAATTAAGAATAACCAGTGGAGCTATTTCTTTAAGAACTTACTGTTTCAATAAAGTGAGTACAATTCTTATAGATGAATGAAAATCACAGCATATTTTTAGAGATTAAAAAATGTGGGGGCTGGAGAGATGGCTAAGAGGTTAAGAGCACCTTTCTGCTCTTCCAGAGGTCCGGAGTTCAATTCCCAGCAACCACATGGTGGCTCACAACCATCTATAAGGAAACCCAATGCACATGCAAGCCGAATACTATATTAATAATAAATAAATCTTTTTTAAAATGTGATGACTAAATCACTGAGTACCTTCAAATTTTAAAGAATTATTTTTATTACTTTAAGTATGCATATGTATATGATTCTGTATCTGGGTGTTTGCATGTGGTGTAGCTGCTGGAAGAGGCCAGAGGTATTGGATTTCCCAGAACTGCTGTTACCAGTGATTTTAAGCTGCTCAATGTGAATGCTGGGAATGAGGTCGCCTGGAGATGTAGTACAAGATCTTATTCGCTGAACCATTTCTGCAAACCCATATTCAGTTTTATAAAGCAGAACTGTAATTTTGAAAGTTTTACATATTTAAATATAAGTGAAGTTAAATGATATCTCATCAACTATGGGTATATAGTCACAATTAACCAAAATTCAGTTGTATAGACTATATAATTTCCAAACACATAGATTGGGAAGGAGGCAATCTGTAATTGTGCTGAAATAAATAAATAGAAAAAATCTACATTTCACATACTAGATAAGATACCAGAGTTATTTTTAATGTTGAGAGAGAGGCGGAGGGGGAGACAGAGAGAGAGAGAGAGAGAGAGAGAGAGAGAGAGAGAGAGAGAGAGAGAGAGAGAACTAAATTGACAACAGTGCTGAAAAACACAAAAATGAGGAAGGAAGAAATAGAACAGATTTTCAGTCAATATAATTTAATGAAATAAATATTTGGCATAAGAAGGGCTACATTCTTGCTTTTAGAGACCAACTTTTAGTCACTTCATCATTACTATCTGATTTTTTTTAACATTTGAGTATTATCAGAAATAATATATCTCTTATATTTTTAAGGACTGATCAGGTTTGCATAAAAGGTAGTTGATGGACTTTCTTTATGCATTTATGCATCCCTAGGACTCACCTCAGATGCCTTGCATATCCAGAAGCTTGTTACTTCAGTATATGTACAGAGAGAGGTAAAGGGTGTTTGACATATACAAGGACAGCAATGTCAGCAAATCCAAACTGAGTTCTTCAGATAGCTCTGACTGTTCATGACAGTTCAATATTTTTAACCACATAACTAACATCTGAATTTTCATTTCCCTTCAAATAAATACTAGCTCATGTTTGCTTGATTCTTTCATAGCCAATGATAAAACAGCTGTGCCAAATACTGCTACTGTTAAAATCTATCTTCTCATCCTCATTAGGTAGGATGATATATTTCCATTTCCTAATATTTTGGGGACTAACTGGTAAGTTGACATACTTATCTAGATGAGATTTTAGATGATAGTGTAGTTTTGATGTCAAGAAATAAAATAGAAACATCAGTCCCTTCATATATAATTAATAATAAAATGCAAATTTTGGAACAATAATTGTCTTCATAAATGCAATTATCAGATATTTGTATTTATTTCTTGGCTGAAGATAAAAAATTTCACAACTGATATTTTCAATCATTACTCATAATATATGTGTATATAATATAACTATGCATGTATGCCCTTCATCATAATGTACATATATATGATATATACCTCCCTATGCATATACATTATCTGTATGTATATGCACATTTGATACACATACATATATGTCAAAATGGTCTTTGTCTAGGGTTTGAAGCCTTGTGGACTTTACCCCATTCTTTCCACTACTTTTATTGCAATACCACTTGATTCTTAGATATGAGGGTTGTATTGTAAATGTATCCTTATAGCTGGGCTTCCCAACTCTGTATTTTGATTGGTTGTGATATTCTGTAGTGGTCTCAATCTCTTGCAGAGAAGTTTACTCAATGAAGAGTGAAAGTTGTAACCTGCACTTCCAGTTCACTCAAATAATTAAGTTTCATTCCTTCTCTAGTCTCTGATGGGGCTGAAGACCAGATAGTTTAGTCTTACAATTAACCTTACTTGTTTAGGGGTTAAGATGTTTTTAGGTCTAGAAAGATGTTTTCAATTGACAGAGATGAGCTATGATAGATACTGATTCTCATTCAGAATTTTAGAATCACAAAAATAGGAAAGATGTTTTCTACAAGGTTGCCAAATACAATTAGCCAAAATACCATGAGTGTAACAGTCATATAACCCCTGACTGTTTCATTGTTCTTCTTGCTGTATCTATTTTTTTTTTAGTATTTTTAATTTTTTATTAATTTATTCTTGTTACATCTCAATGGTTATCCCTTTCCTGGTATCCTCCCATTCATCCCTCCCTCCTATTTTCCCTTTATTCCCCTCCCCTATGACTGTTCCTGAGGGGTACTTCCTCCCCCTGTATATGCTCATAGTGTATCAAGTCTCTTCTTGGTAACCTGCTATCCTTCCTCTGAGTGCCACCAGGTCTCCCCCTCCAGGGGACATGGTCAAGTGTGAGGCACCAGAGTATGTGAGAAAGTCATATCCCACTCTCCACTCAACTGTATGTGTAATAATATAAATGTATAAGCCAATAAAATAAAATCAAATCTTTAGGATAAAAGTTGTGGAAAAAAGACAAATATTTAGAATTCAGCTGGAAAACATGTTGGTTTAGTAAAGTAGTGGTAGGAATTTCTCTTCCAAGATCCATGGAGCCCTGATTAGTTGGCTCGGTTTCCAGTACCAAACAGGATTTTACTCTTGGTGAGCAGGTCTTAAGCAGCCTCATCCTTACACAAAGAACTACAGATAACCAAGGTATCATAGAATGTAAGAAATAGTTTTCCCAAGGGAAGGACACACCAATTGCTATATAATACAAATGGCCAGCCTGGAAAATAGACAGACACACATGTTATATAATACAGACTGGGCAGACCATGCTTATGAATGTACGTATATATACACATGTGTACATATAAGAACATTAATGAAAACTAGCCTATGAATTTGACAGATAGCAAGGAGGCTTATATGGAAGGGTTTATATGGAAGAAAGAGAAGGGAGAAATCATGTAATTATCTTATAATATCAATAATAAATAAAAATGTCAAGAAACAAATAGGGAACTCATTGCTGAAATGTTGGAATTTACTACCACATTTGGTGGTAAGCCCTAGACAAAGCATTACACCACTTTCTTATTAGTCATAGAACATTACAGAAGTAGATAAGGAGAAAATGAAAGTTCTGGATAATGAGGAGGAGAGCTGCAAAATGCCATCTTCTAAGCATAGCCCGAACACAAAAATGATGAATTCACAATAGTTGTGTATACTGACACTGTGTCAAAGGACTCTGTGCTCTACCACCATTCAGCTAAGGAGTGTGAAGGGACTCATGGGGCCTTTCATTGTGCTGTAGATCTGTTGGCAGCCAACAGAGTCTACGGAGCGGGGTATTATCCAGTTGTACCCTTCTTTGTGCTTCCACTGGGCTCTGATAATTAGTTCCATACTGAGGCGAACACAGATGGACCTAATGAAACTCTATGGGACAATAAACAGATGCAAACCTAATGAATAGGGGAAAGAGATGAATCAGGAGGGCAAGATTATCTGGTGAGGGAAGGAAATATGAGAGGATAGGAATAAAATACAAACTATGGAATTGTGAAAGAACAAAATATACTAATAAGAGAAGAATATTATGGAACATTTTAAACTAAAAGAAGTGTCTAGTTATACGGAAAGAAGCTGTTTACAGTGAAAGTTGACCTTTTGTAATCAGTTTTCAACAGGATCAGCAGTCTTGTCAGCTCCTCTGCTTGTTTTAAACTTCACTGCGTGGCCAAGCAGCTAGGTAGGTCATTTGTCACAGAACATAAAGGAAACAATTCACCACTTCTGAAGTGGGAAATCCAAACCTACCAGCCCGTCAGTAATTCTCACACTAATTCCATCTTTGCATAATCAGGGGGATTAACTGCCAGCAGTGTGCTCATGTGCAAATGGACAGGAACATCTTGGAGTCAGAATTCCATGCGTTCCATAAATTTTTATGAGTGAAGTTTATTTTGATCAGCTAGGCACACATCAAGAGAAAACCATTCCTTTTTCAAAAATGTGCAGCAGAGTTTACCTTTCATTGGAAATACTTGATAACAAGAGGCTATTATTTTGAAGAACAAGTTTTGAGTGAAGGATTTTGTTCCAATCTGAGGCTATAATCTAATCATCTGGATTTTAAAGAGTCAGCCCTATCAGATCTACTCTAATGTAGCACTAAGTCTCTTCAGTTTCATAATCAACAAAACCCAAAAAAGTACCTGAAAGCAAGGAGTCAGGACTTCATGTTTCTTAAATGTCTGCTATGAACCAGCTTCTCTTTGAAAATTCCAGTGCAAGTAAAACAAAATTAAAATGCATATTTTAAGTGAAACCCCTTTCTGTGACTTTTTTAATCAGATGATGTATGCGAAATTATGAAAAGACTTTGGAGATATCAGAAGTGAATGACAACATGGTGTCACCAATTTCTTAAAAATAACAGACAAGCTACTACTAATTCCTTGTTAATCTCAGCTAAATATGCCATATATATAGCCTGTCAACAATAACGTAGATCACAGAGAGTTGACATTTTAGTGGAGTGAAAAATAAGTGTGCTACACAAAACAAAATAGAAGCACAGAATAAAATGCACTGGGTTTTGAAATTACAAATATAAACTAATTCTGCTTTTACTAATGGTCATTGTATTAAGCATACATTTTAAAATCTGTAATTGACACATGCTAACTACATGTATTTTAGACTACATGTGATAATTCACGTATTTGATGTAAGTAATAATGTGCATATCCCAGTAATTAACATTTCTATCTCTTCAAACATTTATTATTTATTAATGATCCTTCAAACTTCACTGAAATGATTATTTTGAATTATACAATATGTACTAGCACCCAAACTTAATGCTTTTAGAGAAAACCTAGATTGTCATTAGGGCATAATTGTAAGCAGCTTCTGGGACAAAATAGAACTTAATCATTGATCACCCGCCAACTAGCATGTTACCATTTGTCATGAATGTTTCTTATGATTTGCAAAAGATAGCTACTTGATAGAACCATAGAGTGCAATGATGTACATGAGAGCAGTCTATCACCAAAAGATGTGAACCATGAGAAATTATACTCAAGTATGCCCAAAAGAATTAAGAATATGTGGTTCTGATACTCACATTCTCAGTCCCAATTCCTCATGTGGACTTTCCTATGAGCACTCGGCTAAAACGAAGAACGAAGTTAGTTAAGGATTCCTTATGATCATGGCAGAACTACATGAAAATAAATGAGTGCAAAATCAGGCTCTTGGGCCTGTGGAGATGGCTCCAGTTTATTGAAAATTAAAGTATTTGTTGCATAAGCATGAGAATCTCAGCTTGATTCTTAGAACTCTAGTAAAAAAGTGAGGCATAGAAACCTATACCTGTAGTCCAAATGCTGGGGCCAGGGGTAGACAAAATCTCAGGACCCTGTTGGCCAGCCACACTAGATGAATGGGAGGGTTCTAGATTCAATGAGAGACTTTATCTCAAAAAGACTTAGTGTCAATCTCTATTTTCCACCTGTACACACATATGAAAATACATAAACATATGTAGGAATACATTCAGGCAAGAAAAGAACAAATACAGCTGCTTGAAGAACACTGGGAAAGGTACTTTTCTCAGCATGAAGAATGTTTGCCAACACTGGGAGAAAAGGTGCCTGTGACTTCAACAAAGATCCAACTGACATTTCAGAATATAAAAGAAAGAAAGAAATTGTGACTAAATGGGTGGCCAATTAAAACCCTGCCCTTGTCAATGATAGGACAATAGACATACTTTAATCTGGATGATCAGCATTTAAGTATTTAATCTATTGAACTGGCAATGAGAAATATTTTGTAGTGTTAAATATAAAATTACTTGTAGAAAGTCCAGTACAGAACATTTCTATGGACCTTCTATTTACTTAGAATGAACATTGTGTTTGGATGTTTATAGTCAGTGTGATTCTTGAGTTAGAGTTAGATAATTGCAGATGTGAAGCAAGTGTCAATGTTGGCCATACAGTCTTTATACTGTTGAATGCTTGTGATTTCCATTGAAATGTAGGGTCAGGTAAACAGAAAAACTTCACTGCTTTGAAATTGGCAAGATAGTTATCAAGGAAACATTTCGCTCTAATTTTTCTGTTGAAATAGTACAAGAGGCCACTTAGAGTCATCATTATGACAATCCTGGTCTTATTTATATGCTTCCCTTCTTTCCTGGGTAAAACTTTCAATAAACCTCCTTGCCACTAAAAATGCCACTAATGGCTCTGAATATAAGAACAGAATATTAATTGTGCTAAGATAGAGGAGGGTATATTATGCAGATATGTTTCCAGCTGGCTTCTACACCAGGTCACTATTAATATGAAATTGTGATTTGAATTAAAAAATACACTCAAAATAATCTCCAGAGTGCTGTGTAACAAAACCAAATAAGCCCTGATGTTTTATAAGCTATCCGTTTATTAACTTGTTCACTCATTTAGTCAACATGCATTCACTTATTGCCTACTGTGAGCCAGACACTATTCTCTTTGAGAATTTAATACTGAGGATCATAAGCAAGCTCCCTTTTAGCATAGAATTTATAACTTGATGACTGTAGATGAAGACAGGCAAAAAAAAAAAAAAAAACAACCCAAGTAAGATACTTACAGACTAGTGATAAAAAGCTATCAAGTGTATATAGAGTGTGCTAGATCAAGAGTAATTGAAGTAACATTTACAAAGATGCCTGAAGTGTGAGTACTTACTGTGTTAGGAGCAGGCTAATTTATGCAGACGTTGTAGATAGAAAAAGAGAAGTATTTTCAGTGTAACTCAATTGTCAGAACCTGACATTTTGAGGAATTATGTAGCAAAGTGTTTTGCTGTGCTGTTGTTTGAAATCATTCTGCCAGTCTTCTAAAATATTTAATTATAATTTTAAATTTATTTGTAATATTACACTAGGGTTGATATATACAATATAATTTTTATTTGGGCTTATTTTTCCTGTTAGCAAATTTCAGTGAATGGGAAAATATTGTGCAGTTTATTCTGGGTCTTCATCTTAGATAAGATATACACTCTAAAACTCAGTTTATCTTTTATTAATTCCAATGTATACCATATTCCACTTCAGATCTCTCAAATATAAAAAAATGAAATTAAAACCAACCCAAAAGATAAGAATACACAAAGAATACACATCAGAATTATCAGAAAAACGCTAGGAAAAAGATGGTTCTAGCTCCATTCTCTTGATTCTGGTCACTGTATTTTACTCTGACTTCTGATGTGGTCATAAAATTGTGAATTGTTATCATGGGAACAGTTATCTTCTTTGTTCATACCTAATAAATGAAGAGAGAAAACAAATCCTAAAATATGAAAGAAAACTATTGCCCTCTTTTCTTTTTTTTTTCTTTTTTTAAAGTTTTATTATTTATTAATTTATTCTTGTTACATCTCTATGGTTATCCAATCCCTTGTAGCCTCCCATTCTCTCCTCCCTCCCGTTTTCCCCTTATTCCCCTCCCCTATGACTGTTCCTGAGAGGGATTACCTCCCTCTGTATATGTTCATAGGGTATCAAGTCTCTTCTAGGTGACCTGCTGTCCTTCCTCTGAGTGCCACTAGGTCTCCCCCTCCAGGGGACATAGTCAAATGTGAGGCACCAGAGTACATAAGAAAGTCATATCCCACTCTCCATTCAAGTGTGGAGACTGTCCTGTCCATGGGCTAGATCAGGGTAGGGGTTTAAATTTTACCGCCTGTATTGTCCTTGGCTAGTGCCTTAGTTTGAGCGGGACCCCTTGACCCAAATCTGTCTATGATAATGTTCTACTTGTAGGTTTCTAGGACCCACTGGATCCTTCTACTTTGCTATTCTCCCATTGTTCTCTCATCTAGAGTCCCAATAGGATGTCCTCCCCTCTGTCCCAGTTTCCTGGTAAGGGAAGGCTTTCGTGGGACATGCCCATTGGGTTAGTATGCAGATATAAGTGAGTATATACCATTTGAGTCTTTCTGCTTCTGGGTTAACTCACTCATTATGATCATCTCTAGCTCAATCCATTTGTCCACAAATTTTGGGAATTCCTTGTTTTTAATAGCTGAGTAGTATTCCATAGTGTATATGTACCACAGAGAGACAGTATTGAAATCAACAAAATCAGAAATGAAAAGGGAAACATAACAACAGACACTGAAGAAATACAAAAAATCATAAGATCCTACTTTGAAGGCATATATGCCACAAAATTTGAAAATCTAAGGGAAATGGACGATTTTCTCGATCAATTTCACTTGCCAAAGTTGAGTGAAGAACAGATAAACAAGCTAAATAGTCCCATTTCCCCTACAGAAATAGAAGCAATCATTGATAATCTCCCAACCAAAAAAAGCCCAGGGCCAGATGGTTTCAGTGCAGAATTCTACCAGACCTTCAAAGGCGAGCTAATACCGATACTCTTCATGCCCTCTTTTCTTATTCTGTCACTTACAGATGAATAATATAATACCTCTAATGTTGAGATGCCTAAAATAACTATAAAAATGTAGAATTATAATGTAACAATTTTCTGATGTTGAGAAGCCTAAAATAATTTTAGGAAATTGAAGGATTTGAATGATTAATTTAGGTATGTTTTAGAACAATTTCTCCATTGTAACCACAAAATATTTGTTTGAATAGGTTCGATCCATTTTGTATTGTTATAACAACATCACTGATAGTAGATAGAGTGGCAAGCAAAGAGGTTCATTTGGCTCATGACTCTGGTAGACAATAGTATGAAAAGCATGCTGCTGGTATATTAGTAAGGATTCTCTGGATGAGTAATTCTACAACAGGGAGAAAGCAAAGGAATGCTCTGCTTCAAAGTGCTAAGAATGTAAAGTGGTTTCACTTTATATCCACTGCCCTCTCAAGAACTGAGCACTCTCAGAAGATGTTTCAGAACTCTCATGAAATAGTTGTAATTCATTTGTTAAAATGGAGCCCTTAAGACCTAACTATATACTGCTAAGCCTTACCCATAGGTTCTACCACTGCAACAAGGGCGCCTGGAGGACTGAATATTGTCACATGACCTTGTGGAGAATACACATCAGCCAAAGCTTAACACATAAGTGAATGCCACCCACTTCCACTTATTCACCTACCCTCCCTCCCAAATTGTCTCTGTCCCTAAGGAAGGAAAAGCAAAGATGGCCTTTGGTAAGACAACGAAAGCTGGTCAAGAGTTAGTTATATGGGAACATCTTAAACTGTGTATTAACTTCAAATACATATGTTATAATCTTAAATATGTACAAAGCACACATGAACTAATCAGAGTATAAATGTAACTCATAGTCTATTAGAAACACCATTTTAAAGTTAGATGCATTGATATTAGCACATTCTCTCATTGGGTTATTCTTCACAGCATCTAAGGACATAGATTTTTTTCTCAACACACACACACACACACACACACACACACACACACACACAACATTTTCCCACTTACTTTTCTGAAAATATAAATATGGTATGTGGAGCCTTATTTCTTTTTCTTTATAATGTCTATAGCATGTTAAATTAATTACACTAAGAGTTTTCAAGTCAAATGCCATAATGTTGGGATTATTATGAACTTCTAGAACCTTTCATAGCTTTCTACTATTCTTAATTACTAGGTATCAGCTTCCAGTAAAATATTTATATCAACTAATCAAGTATAGCATAAAGCATGTGCTGTAGTAAATTTGAACTATATAATTGTAACTTTGAGAATATGATAGAGTTTCACATATTGTGGGGCATGTCTCACAATACCTAATTCTGAGCTCCTTGGGTGTTGGGAATTACAGTTATATCATTAATAAGTACTTTTGAGGGAATGGTTGGTTTAAAATGCATTGTCTCATTTGTATATGCTTGTTATGGTTGATACATTAATTCATATACTTGATTTTATAATAATTCTTCCAAGGCCTGGCCCACGTACATAAGTCTGATTTCTAGAAACAGATGGTTCAACAATCTACCTTCTGTTTTAGGAATGTTGTTGTCACCTTTATTGAGTGACCATAGTGTTTTCATTGTTAATGATCTCCATCTATTACTGCTGTTTTTATACTTTCTCTATATCTCACAGTGTGCTTTGTTATATTTTTGATGAGAGTTAATTTTGTTGTTAATTACACTTTAAGGCCTCTGGCTCTTAAGATAGTAAGCAGGTCTTGGTGTTAATAATAAGTAGCTTAGAACACTCAAATTGATACTTTTAAGAAAGCACATTTAAATAGCACATTGTTCAATTGTTTTATGAGTACTGGGATAATAACAGTTTTTATATTTTCTTGAATCTTTTTGAAATTTGGATTCATTAAAAAGCAACCCCACTGGGCAAGCACAGCAGTATGGACCAAGAATATTCTGAAATTCTCCATTGCAGAATTTATTATTTTGTCAGCTTTTAAAAGCCATCTCTTTGCTCTTTCTGATGGTGGTGAGTACTAAGGATCTGAGAGTTAATATGGCAAATACTAGAGTTTATTTATTTATTTATTTATTTATTTATTTATTTATTTTCACACTATGCTTATTAAGACATGTTTTAAATATTGAAAGATCTTCTGCATTTATTCTGTTTCTAAAAGATAACATGTTTTCAGTGTAGTGTATAAAGCTCTGAACTTTCATGATAAGTAAGGAATATCCTACCTATAGAATAAGCCCTATCTTACTTAGAATATATTACCTCTTTCTTGCTTTTAAAGTAACTTATTGAGCAATTTCATGATTATTCTGAAGTTTGGTCTACTATTTTAGTTATTTACTAGGCAGGAATGACATGGAGCTTATGTCCTACTGGACAAAGTGTAATGGTGGCAAAGTACAGAGAAATAACTGTGTGTGAGTTTTGATAGTAAGCAACTAGACTCATTTTTTTTGTTGTTGTTGAAAGATGTGAAGATTGAGTTAATGGAGACATAATGGTCGACATAATGAAGAAGGGGAGATCCTCCTGGTAAGAATATATGATTTCTACGTTAATGGCCTCAGATCCAAGGCAGAATGGAGTGTTAAAATCAGCTAGTTGAGCTGGGTGGTGGTGGTGCACGCCTTTAATCCCAGCACTCAGGAGGCAGAGGCAGGCGGATCGCTGTGAGTTCGAGGGCAGCCTGGTCTACAAAATGAGTCCAGGACAGTCAAGGCTACACAGAGAAACCCTGTCTCGAAAAGCCAAAAAATAAAAAAATAAAAAAAATAAAAAAATAAAATAAAATCAGCTAGTTGGGTAAGAAAAAAAGACTATGTACTTGAGAATCAGGGACAAAGATGGTGCAAGTTCAGTGACACTGGAATTTGCTAAGTCTTGAACTATATAAGGCATTCTGTATCTACTAAGAAGGACTGACCAGCCTTGATGACAGTGGTATAAAAAGGGAGGGGCATAATTGGATTCACATTTTAAAGAAATAATTCTATGTCTTTCATGAACTAAATTAATCAGAATATAATCTTTTATAAAGTTACTAATTTTGCACACATTCTATTATATTTCACCTTTTTTATTATTCCACTTCTAGAAATGTAAACATGTATATTTCCTCCTAGACTCTTTCTCTTTTTAAGAAACAGTCATTACTTGCCACTAGATTAAATCTTCCTCTATGAGACGCGTATGTCATGTATTTTCATCTTCAGCCTTTGAAGCTTGACTCAAGCACGGAGAACCACATGTACTTTCCCGAGGACAGAACTGGCTTTACACAATTCTGCCTTGACATTTGATTAACTGCCACTGCTTTTCCCTTTTGGCTGTTATTGACATTTGAAACATTTTACAGATTTTCTCTTTGTAATAACATCCTGTCCTTCATCTAAGTTTAGTGCTGAGATCTGTGTATGTGACTCCTACTGAAGACGTGTCAGTTCTGGGACCCAGTCCAAGAACAGCCGTAGCAGAGTTTGCAGTGGGTTGTAGAAGCAACTCCACACCGTCTCTGAGTTTTATCGACCTATACTATTCTTAAAATTTATGATTGGAAAACAAGAATGTGCCTAAAACTCTACTGAAAATAATTCAGTATTTTTCTATTCACCGTACACAAGATGTTAAATACATCAAGAGCTCAATCCTTAACTTCTTTCTCCATATTACACCCTTATCCAAATGAAGTTTTTAGTTCAGTAGATATCTTAAGTAAGTCAGTAAGTCATTTGCTTGTCTTGTTTAATATTTATTTTCCTTGCTGAGGCCTAAGCATCTGTCCACATCCATGTATACACTATACCTTCATGCTGTGAGGATGACAGAAGAATTCTTCATGTTACATATTCTATACAGGCATCTTAACAATTATACACAACAAACAAAAACATTGATTGGCTGATAAGACTCTGACTTTTATGAAATATATTTTTAATTTTTTTTAGAATTGTATTTCCCATTATATTCTTGTCCCTGGCTAGCAATACATTTTAACTCCCTGGTGAGTACATGTTAAATAGCATAGAGTTTATGAGGTCAATAATAAAAAAAATTGAAATTACTTTTGTTGACAAAAGTGCTTGCACTAAAAGGTAAAATATTTATAGACAACATTTATTACTGGATAATATATGTAATGCATACATGTCTAGATAGATGAATGCTATGTATGTAGCAAAATTGATGGAATGGTTGACATTTTGAAAGTCTGCTCACATATGTTATGGCAGAGTAAAGCACAACTAAGAAATAGATATGTTTTCTACCTTATTGCTATCAAATATTTGTTTTAACATGAAAAATCAGCCAGGAGCATTAAAATACTGTTTCCTAGTTAGTGTCATTTTTAAAAACATGTTTTACAGGTAGAAACTTTAGAAAAACAATATTCAAACATCTAGCAAACCTGAAAACATACAAAGTCAGATAATACAAATTTATAAACAGATTATGAAAGCTTGGAAAATGAATATGAATTAAGTTTAAATTTCTTTAGAATTGCAGGTCCATGTCACACATTCTATATGCATCTTCCAGCTTTATTCCTTAGATAAGTGCTTTTCAGTATTAAAACTATTGAAATTGCTCCTATTTCTAGATTATGGGATGATAAGTTAAATATCAGAAAGTAATTTTCCTTTATACCACAGTAAAATTTTATAGATACCACCCTTGGTACTCTGATTTGAGTTAATTTGTCTGTACTCCAGGTACTGGCAAAGCAGAATGAATGGAAACAATCCCATAGACAAGAAAAATCTCTTTAAGTTAAATCATTGACTCCAAATTTATTGCATCATTGTTTACCCGTGTTAAGAAAATTCAGGGATTCTATATTCAAGCTAAAAAGAAAACCTGGAGGAAAAATGTAAAGAGAACCATTAGCTTTTCTTGCAAGATGTTGGGATACAATTAGATTTTCATTTGATTCTAAACCCTGTAGGCAAAGGCTATTTGGATACAAACCCTTAATCTCTAAAATTGATAGAAACAGTGTAGGCTCTCTCCCTGTAGCTGAGATGAATTAACTAGACTCTTAGATTTTGACAATGATAACAAGAACATACAATGTATATTTCTTTTCATCATGTAATTCTGATACAAACACACACAAATACATAGGAATAAACACATGTAAACATACAAATGCACATGAACACATACGCACATGAATGAAGTATTCCAAAATAATATTGGTTCTTATGTTTTTAAATTTTTTTAATTAATTTATTCAGATTACAACTCAATTGTTATCCTATCACTTGTATCCTCCCATTCCACCCTCCCGTCCACCCCACCCTATTCCTCTCCCCTAGATCCATGACCGAGGGGGATCTCCTCCCCCACTTTATGGTCACAGGCTATCAAATCTCATCTTGCTGGCCTGCCTATTCTTTCTTTGAGTGCCACCAGGGCTTCCCACCAGGGGGAGGTCATCAATTATGGGACACCAGACCTCATGTCAGAGTTAGTCCCTGCTCTCCACATAACCGTGGAGAATGTCCTGTCCATTGGCTAAATCAGAGCAGGGGTTTGATGTTCAGTACTTGTATTGTCTTTGGTTAGTGCAATAGTTTGAGCAGTCACCCCTGGGCCCTGATCCACCTGTTATGATGTTTTTCTTGTAGGTTTGTAAGATCCTCTGGATCCTTTTATTTTCCCATCTCCTATATTTATCTTACCTAGAGCCCCAGTAGGATATCCTCACATGTATCCCAATCTCCTGGTAAGTGAAGACTTTCATGGGATGTGCTTCTTGGGCTAGTGCCCAATTATAAGTGTGTATATACCATGTGAGTCTTTCTGCTTCTGGGTTAACTCACTCATTATGACCATTTCTAGTCAAATCCATTTGTCCACAAATTTCAGGATTTCCTTGTTTTTTATAGCTGAGTAATATTTCATAGTGTAAATGTACCACAATTTCTTCATCCATTCTTCAACTAAGGGACATTTAGGCTGTTTCCAAGTTCTGGCTATTATGAATAAAGCTGCCATGAACATGGTTGAGCATATGTCCCTGTTGTGTGGTGGAGAATTTTCTGGGTAAATTCCAAGGAGTGGAATAGCTGGGTCTTGGGGAAGTCCTAATCCCAGTTTTCTGAGAAAGTGCCATTCTCATGTTATATGTTGAAGTATCTTTTGGGATATATTTCATAAAAATTACTTATAGAAGTTATGTCAAAAATCAATAATGGATTCTGTTGTAAAGATAAAAATGATGTAACAGGGAGCATAGAGAAATGTGTTATGCAATAAGATACTCTTATTTTTAAAAGGTAAATATTGAATATTTTTGGAATAAATTCATGCTTGCACTTTTCAAGTAATTCATCACACACACACACACACTCACTCACACATACACATATATATTTATATATAAAGATGTGTGACTGTAGGGCAAAAATCAGCATAATTAAAATACCCAAAAGAGCCTGGTAGTGATGGCATATGCCTTTAAACCCAGAACACAGAACACAGGAGGCATAGGTAGAGGCAGGCAGATTTTGATGAGTTCACAGGCATACCAGTTGACAAGGATTTCAGGGACAGCAAGAGCTGTTACATAGATAAAATCTACTTTAAAACTAAAAACTAAGCCCCAAAACAACAACAACATAGCCAAAAGTTCAGCACTGTAGAAACTGGTTAAATTGTAACATTGTCTTTCATATTTTATTGGAGTTTAATCAATTTATGATAGTATATAAATTATTTAAAAATACAAAAACATGGAAATGAACTGCTAGGTAGACTTTATTTCAAGGCAGAATTTACACGATAAATTTAAAAACTATCCTAAGCAAATAATAGCAGAAATTATGTTTATATAATGTAGTTTATGAGGAGCACACAGGAGTCATTCAGCTTTAAATACTTATTGTTTCCTACATTCTTGCTTTTTATTGAGTTTTTAGACCTTAGAGCAAAACATGCCTCATTGACTCATCATGATCTAGATTACGATTCAACACTCTAATGAGAGCTGAGTCCTTAAAATGGACTTGTTGAACTCCCTCACAGCTTCTTTCCACCTGAGACATTCCTGTAGTTGCTGTACTTTTCCAAGTGAATACTGCAAAAACACAGGGAAAGTGGATGACAGAGCTCAAATGTTTTATGTTCTTTAAATTTTTATGTGTATGAGTATGAATGTGTGTTGATATAGCACATGCATACCTGGTGGCTAAGGCATGATGATGGCCCTCAGATGCTATCAGTTTGGCCAATTCTGGAAATACCGACAATTGTAAGCATCCACATGGATGGAGGGAGGTGAACCAGAATCCTCTGCAAAAGCAGTAGAGCAGTGTTCTTTCTTTACTGTGGCATCTTTTTAGTCCAGATGTCTAACTCCTGAAAGATATAACTGAAACAATGAAGCAGAAATTAATTCGATTTTAAAATATTAACAAAGTTAAAAGCTAGTTCCTTGAAAAGTAAAATGAATTTGAAAGCTATGTCAAGACCCACTTACTAAAATAGAAAAAGTAAGAGCAGCTAGTACTCTCAACCAAACCATCTCTTCACCCAACTGCTTAACCATGACCTGAACAATGAGAACTGAAGGCTCCCTTCATGAGAAGGAACCCATACGTGATGCTGCTAGTGTGACCAAGAGCTTGATTCTAGATAGTGCAGGGACCCACATTTTGAAAAATCAAATACTACTATCCTACTAAATAAACTTCACAATAAAATGATTCCTAATAACATACTTATAGATCGGTGTCTTGATCAGCCATCATCAGAGATGCTTCCTCTTGCAGCACATGGGAACAAATGGAAAGACCCATAGCCAGATATTATGCAGATAGTGAGAGCCTGTGGAACATTTCATCCTATATGGGATATTTCCATCATATCTCCCTATTCGGAGCTTTGGGGAACTCTGCAGAAGAGGATTCAAGGAAACAGATAAGATCTAGAGGGAAGGAAGCAAGGCCTTCTCAAAACAACCGGACCAATGCAAATATGAACTCATAGAGACTGAGGCAGCAGGCACAGGGGCAACCTCAGTCTATATGTGTGTCCCACAGCAGAAAGAAGTGCACATGTGCTTTTATCCATAATCTAGATGCTATCTTCAATTAATAATAACTTGCAAATGAAAATTTGGTTTCTTCCAAGGGAGTCTTATAGGAAAAACAAACTACTCTTAATTCTAAGCTGGAGGCCAAGCAGTCCATGAGGAACAGAAAGGCATCCATTAGGAACCTTGGAGGGTCTTTGTTTCATCATTTCTTGTGAGAGTAAAATTTTATTTATTTTTCTTTTTTCTACTCATGTTTTTACCCTATAGACCCTTTGTATATATAATGACTGTTTAAATTTGTTTTTGCTGTGGAATATATTGCTTTACTCATTTATGATAATTAAAAGTTTTGCTGGATTTTGTCATCACGACTGACATCTGTGGTGTCTTCATGTCTGTATCTGTCCAGACACTTCTGTCTTTCATGGTATCTGTTGAGAAGTCAGGAGTAATTCTAATACATATGTTCTTATATGTGATGTGCCTTTTTCTCTTGTAGCTTTTAATATTCTTTGTTTGCTCTGTACATTTATTGCTTTATTATTATGTGGCAGGAGGATTTTTTCTTGTTCAATATAGTTGGTATTCTATAAGCTTCTTAAATGTTTATAGGCATCTCTTCCTTTAGTTTAGAGAAATTTTCTTCTATGATTTTGTCAAAAATATTTTCTGGGATTTGGTGCTCAGAGTCTTCTCCTTCTTCTATTCCTATTATTATTAGGTTTCGTCTTATCATAGTGTCCCGGATTTCTTGGGTGTTTTGTAAAAGGCACCTTTTACACGAACATTTTCTTTGATGATGTATCGATATCTTCAATCATATTTTATGCACCTGTGGTTCTTTCTTCCATCTTTTTTATTCTGTTGATGTTGCTTGTGTCTGTAGTTTCTGTTCTCTTTGTTAAGCTTTACTTCTCCAGGATTGCCTCAGTTTGTGGTTTTTTTTTTTTAATTGATTCTATTTCCATTTTCACATCTTGGATAGTTTTATCAATTTCTTTCACTTCTTTAATTGTATCTTACTGTATTTTATTATGTTACTTACTCATTTCCTTTACGTTCACTTCCTTCCCAGGCCTTCTTGGTGACCAGTTCTCTCAGGACAGAGCCTTCTTCAGCTAGCCTCCAGAAGGCTTAAGAAAACTCTGTGACCAGATTCTCAGCCCAGCCTCCCATAGAAAGTAACCCACAATTCTTTCTTTTAAAAAGTGGATATTATGTACATAAAAAATTAAGGGTTGAGGTTATATGGTTAGTTACACTCTGGAGCAAAAATTCAAATTCTACTTGGAATGATTTCAGTGGTTCAGGCTCCTCAAGATGAATGTTTATTATGCTGTTAGATTATGTATAGTACTATATGTAAAATTTCAGATCATTGTTGCTGACATCTTGCAAATATTTGACTGCTAATGCATATATATTTTTCACAGAATTATTAAAGAAACTTTCATAATATCTCAGAATAAATAAAAGTTAAATTCGTGAGGGAGGCATGTGTGATATTTGCTCTTAGAGTGACAGAGACTTAATTAAGCCTTGATTGTGATTAAGTGTAGTATTGCAAAAGCTCCTCAAACTTGAACAATGGTTATTTAAAGAGACATAGAAAACAGTTTCACTGACGGAATATTAGTAGAAAATTAGTATTCTTTAGAGTGTCACCAAATGGCATTCCCTTGTTTAGTACTGATTAAGAATTTCAGATAATTAAGGGCTGTGAAGAGCATTTTTTATTTGAAAGGTGTACATTATGGATTATGTCATTATTGCTTAATGTAGTGGGAGTTTCTGGTTTCTTTAAAGACTCAGTTGTGTCAAGTGGTGTTTTGCTGGGAGCCGTCTTGTGATAGGGCACTTGTTCTTTTTCTGGAAGATGTGAAAGGGCACATGATGTTTGGAAGGAGTAAATAGATGCCTGCAGATAGTGGGACAATGCTTTTGCCACCATGCAACAGTTTTCTGTCTTCTTTGGTCTTTGTTAGTCTTTGGTTTGCAAAGAGAAATGTTCCAGAGAACTTCTCATGGTACTCTGGTTTATTCTGATCGGTTCTTCGGACTCATGCTCATTTGGCAGAGCCTTGCTCTTTCTGCTGCATTGTGCCATCTCTTTGGATTCATGCTACTGTTTAGTGTTGGCTACTGAACTGTACTGCTGGTATGCTGACAACACAGAGTGGAACTGCCCCAAGGAACTACATCAAAACGGACCCACAATCCCTTTTTAATTAACATTCTTTTTCCCCTTCCTCTATTTGGTGGGTTAGAAGTGAGGTTGAACAACCCTAAATAAAGTAAATAAATAAGTAAATAAAAATAAACAAAGTAGGTATTTAGAAATCTGATAGATTTTTGGATGTGGAAAAGGTTTGAATGAGTTAATATTACTAAATAGGTGAAATTATATGTATAATGAATTGCTAATAAATTCTAGAAAATAGATGTGTGAGTTCATGTGCTAATGCTGCTTAGAGTATTGTTGTCCATGAGAAATAAAAATACCTTTGGGCAGAGACAACTCAGGAGATAATGTGTTAAAGTATGAAGACCTAAGTTGTATCCCTAGGATTTGCACACAAAATCCAAGCATAGCACCCTACAATTGTAGCTCCAGTTCTCAGTACACAGACACAGGCAATTTGAAGAGTTCCCGAGCCAACCTGCCTCCAGTGCTAAATGATCTCAAAGAGAGACCCTGCCTCAAAAAACAAAGTAGACATTGTCTGATGAATGGCTCCTGAAGTTGTACTCTTCTTTGCATGTGCGCAAATATAAACACATACACAAACACACACACACACACACACACACACACACACACACACACACACACACACACCAATCCACACCTTGGATAGAGATTGGGGAATCAAATAAATGCAGCACTTCCAGTACATATCTACCTTACTCCCATCTATTCAAAACATGAGCATGAAATTGAAAAGTAATGTCAGGTCTTTGTGATTTGTGTCAATAAGAGGTCATGTTTGCCTTTAGGTGCTATTTCATCCCTTTGGAGCTGCTCACAACACTGGTCACACCGCTCCATGTTTGTGAGTCCTGTGGACAATGAAGCCAGTCTGCAAATAATAAATGACATGTAAGCACAATGTCACAAATTCAGCAGAGTATGACTGAGGCTCATTGGTTCATAGTAATGTGGAGTTATTACCCCAGAGGTGCATCAGGTAGTAGGTGAGACTACTTTAAGTATTTTTATTGTTTATTTTTAAGAAAAATGAACTAGTAAGTGAAGGTGCCTCACATTTGACCATGTCCCCTGGAGGGGGAGACCTGGTGGCACTCAGAGGAAGGATAGCAGGTTACCAAGAAGAGACTTAATACCCTATGAGCATGTACAGAGGGAGGTAATCCCTCTCAGGAACAGTCATAGGGGAGGGGAATAAGGGGAAAATGGGAGGGAGGGAAGAATGGGAGGATACATGGGATGGGATAACCATTGAGATGTAACAAGAATAAATTAATAAAATTAAAAAAAATAAAAATAAAAATAAGAAAAATGAACTAAACATATTTTTGCTTGTTTGTGGTTTATTTTATATTTTAATTTTTTTATAATTTTTATTTAAGTAGTTTATTCAGATTACATCTCAGTTGTTATCCCCTCACTTGGTTCTTTCCATTCCCCCTCCCTCCCTGTTTCATACTATTCTTCTCACCTAGGTTTGCAACAGAAGAGGACCTTGTCTCCTTATCAGGGAAGCCTATCAGGTCTCTTCCTTGTAGCCTGCTTACTCTTCTTCCCAGTGTCACCATGTCTCCACACCAAGGAGAAGTGGTCAAATAGGGGGCACCAGAGTTCACATCCAAGTCGTTCCCTGCTCTCCATACAGTTGTGGAGAATGTGCTGTCAATTGGCTAGATCTGGATAGGCGTTCTAGGTTTACTGCATGCCTTGTCCTTGGTTGGTACAGTAGTTTGAGCTGACCTGCTTGGGTCCAGATGCACCAGCCTTAATGTTATTCTTGTAAGTGTTTGGGACTCTCTGGGTCCCTCTATTTCCCCATTCTTCTTTGTCTCTCTCACATAGAGTCCCAATAGGAAGTCCCAGTATCTATCCCAATCTCCAGCTAAGTGAAGACTTTCAAAGGATATCTCTGTTGGGCTAGTGTCCAATTATAACTGAGTATATGCCATGTGTTTCTTTCTGGGTCTGGGTTAACTCACTCAGGATGATCATTTCTCGTTCCATCCATTTGACTGCAAATTTCAAGATTTCCTTGTTTTTAATAGCTGAGTGGTAATCCATACTATAAATGTACCACAGTTTCTTTTTTTTTTCATATGTAAAAAGATTTTATTTTTTATTTTTATTTTTTTAGTTTTTAATTTTTGACATTGGTTTTATTTTTAATACAAAGGCAGAATTGCTGTACTTAAAAATCTTTGCCCGTGCTTTGCTACTTAGTACCATAATTGAAGCGAAGCAAAATCCTGTCACATACATATCATTTCACATTCCTCTTTTTTTTTTTTTTTTTCTTTATCCACTCTTGGACTAAGGGACATCTAGGTTGTTTCTAGTTTCTGGCTTTTACGAATAAGGCTTCTTTGAACATGATTGAGCTTATTTCCTTGTTGTGTGGAGGGGAATCTTCTGGGTATATTCCAAGGAGTGGAATAGCAGGGTTTGGAGGTAGTTTTATTCCCAGTTTTCTGAGAAAGCACCATATTGATTTCCAAAGTCATTGTACAAGTTTGTACACCACCAGCAATGAAGGAGTTTTCCCTTTTCTCCACATCCTTGCCATCATACACTGTCACTTGAGTTTTTGATCTCAGCCATTCTGATGGCTGTAAGATAGAATCTGAGAGTCATTTTGATTTGCATTTATCTGATGACTAAAGATGTTAAGCATTTCTTTAAGTGTTTCCCAGTCATTCCATATTCCTCTGTTGAGAATTCTCTGTTTAATTCTGAGCCCCATTTCTTAATTGGGTTATTTGGTTTGGTGGTGTTTAATTTCTTGAGTTCTTTATATATTTTGGATAATAGTCCTTTGTCAGATATAGGTTTGCTGAAGATCTTTTCCCAGTCACTAGGCTGTCACTTTGTTCTGTTGACAGTGTCTTCTGCCTTACAGAAGCTCTCAGCTTCATGAGGTCCCATTTATTAATTGTGGACCTTAGAGCATGAGCTGTTGGAGTTCTATTCAGAAAGTTGTCTCCTGTTGTCTATCACAATTTATCATTAACTGGATATTAAGTGTTATTGAGAAAATTCAACATCTGTTTAGTAAGTAACATTTGAATACTGATATACTGTGAAACAGGAGCTTGAAGTCATTTGGTGAGAAATTAAATAGCTCCTAATAACATACAGTTGTTTTCATAAATGAACACTTTTTTCAATCTACATCAGTGGTTCAAATCACACAAGGTCTGAGAACTGAGAATAAAAAACATTTGTGTTTAAAGAACATTTGAGATCCTGAGAATGACATTACACACTAGTGTTAAGTTTTTTTCTGTGACTAATCAGCCTTGTATTATTCCTGTGTCCTAGATAGTTTCTCCCTCTCCTTCCATGACAATCATTGCATTTTCACAAAACATGCTTTTTACCTATACCAAATACTTAACAACATTTATAGCATAACTTAGCACATTATCAATCAATTATATAAAATTATATTTTTAATGTTTATAGATTTGTTTATTTTATGCATATTTTTCTTGTTTGAATGTATGTATGCATACCATGTGACTACTTGGTGCCTATGGAAGATAGAAAATGGATTCCAGTGTTCTGTGATGGCAGTCACAGGTGCCTATGAGCCACCTTGTGTATTCTGGAGGAGCAGGCAGTGACCTTAAACACTGAACAGTCTCTCGAACACCAGAATATTAAAGAAACAAGAAAACACTGGGAAACACTGATCTACATAGTGGAGCACTATATATAATTTTTCTTTTCTTTAATAATATTAGTAACAACCAAAAGTAATTTTTCAATATATTAATCCACTTACAACTTCTCTCACCCACAATTTCCCTCTCCCTGAGATCAACTCCTTCTCTATTTCCTTTTAGAAAAAGGCAGACTTCCAAAGGATATCAACCAAATATAGGCTATCAAGTTACAGTAAGACTGGGTACCTTCTCTTGTATTAAAGCTGTAGGAGGCAACACAGTAGGAGGAAATGTGTCCCAAAAGCAGACCAAATATTATGAGACAGCACAGATTCCCACTGTTAGAATTCTCAGAAAAACACCAAGCTACGCAACCATTACATATCTGCAGAGGACCTAGATTGAACCCATACAGGTTCTCTGTATCTTCAGTCTCTGTGATCTATGAGCACACTGGTTGCTTGATTCTGTAGGCCTTTTTCTTGTGGTGAACCAGGTCCCTCTGGTTCGTAAAATGCTCCCAGCAAAAATTCCTCAGGATCTATCTAATGTTGGCTTGATCTCTTCATTTAATCCATCATTTGCTATATAAAGCTTCCATAATTATCATCATGCTACACTCCAGTCTATGAGTATAGCAAGTTATCACATTTGACTATGTCCCCTGGAGGGGGAGACCTAGTGGCACTCAGAGGAAGGACAGCAGGTCACCGAGAAGAGACTTGATACCCTATGAGCATATACAGGGGGAGGTAATCCCTTTGAGGAACAGTCATAGGGGAAGGGAATAAGGGGAAAATAGGAGGGAGGGGAGAATGGGAGGATACAAGGGATGGGATAACCATAGAGATGTAACAAGAATAAATTAATAAAAATAAAAAAAGATTAAAAAAATAAAAGAAGGAGTTAGAGGCTTGTCAACAATAAAAACTGGCATGCTTGCACTGATATGATGTCACTACCTCCTTATCGCTGGGTCATTGTGCCCTACAATAAAGGTAGCACATTCAAACCTAAAAAAAAAAAATCTTTTCATTTTTTATCGTGATCATGTTTGATTCTATCCTATGTGTCTGGTCTATCCATCCTGGCCATCAAGTCAGTGTTGGGTATAAGGTCCTTCTCATGTATTAAGTTGGAAAGTTAGACCAGTCACTGGTTGATGACTCACACAAGTTCTGTGTCACCTTTACCTCAACACATCTTACAGGAAGGACAAATTGTAATTTGAAGGTTTTGTGTTTTTGTTTTTGTTTTTGTTTTGTTTTTTTGTGGATGGGTTGTTGTTCTAATCCTTCTACTGGAAGTCTTGTTAGGCTCTGATAGCCCCAATTACTAGGAGTCTTTGCTAGGGTCACTCTTGTAGGTTCTAGTGGGCTTTCATTACAGTAAGTTTCTATTTTACTCTTGAAATGGCACCCAATACTAGTTCTCTCCCCCAGTATACTCTCCCTCCATTGCTGTAAATATTGTTTCTATTTCCTCAGTGAGAGGAACAGAAGAGAGATCTACACAAGGTATGTGTTGATCCCAGAGCATTTTTTCTCTAACTATCCCTAGGCCTAGCCATGGAAGCTTCTAGCCTCCTTACAATCTAATATTTTGGAAGCCTCAAGCTTGAAAGCTTCTGCTTCCAGCCTCAATGTGCAAACTATGGCCTAGAATATTTTCAGCCTCCAAAATTTACTTCTGAATAATATCACCCTTTCTAGTTTTTTTCTGGCTGGTTCAACTCATCTGTTCTACCTCAAAATTTCTCTTCAAGCTGACTGATTCATATTGGCTTCTTCTGACTTATAAATGAATTGTTTTTCTTGGAAAAAACTGCCTTTGAACTCTACAAACTGAACTTCACTGACTTCACTGACTTCACTGACTACACAAACTCAACCCCACGCAACTGAACTGCACCAGAAGTCAGCTCCATCTCTCTCCTTGTAATGCTCTGATGCTGCCTCTCTTTCGTGTATTCTCATAAGAGTTGGGTGTATCCTATCTCTAAATCATTCTATCAATATTTCTTTGATACCTCACTTTGTCCTTTAATTAGCCATCACCATTTGGGATTAAAGTTGTGTACTAAAGATGTGCCTATAATAAATAAGAGATTGAAGAGCTGTATGGTTAAAAGGCCATGATGTGTATTACAGTGGGATTACACAGACCTAGGATATTTGAAATGATTCCTTGTCAGAGTAGCTGTGCGGCAGGATTAAGATTTCTTAACACCTGATTGCTTCTGTTCCCATCCCTACTTGCCCTTAGTCCACCACAGAAATTTATTCTATTTCCTCTTCCCAGGGAGATCTATGAGTACTCCTAGAGCTCTCTTTTCTACTGAGCCTTTCTGGGTCTGTGGATTGTAGCATGACTATGCTTTACTTTATGGCTAATATCCATTTATAAATGAGTGCACATCATTTTTGTCTTTATGGGCTTGGGTTTTCTCATTCAGGATGATTTTTTTCTAGGTCCACCATTTGCCTGCAAATTTCATGATATCATTTTTTAATTTTAATAATTTAATTGATTAATCAATTAATTAACATCCCATCCCTTCTCTCCTTCCAGTCCTTCCTCCCAGCCTCTCCTTCCCTTATCTACTCCTTCTTCCTTTATCTTCAGAAATGAGTAGGCATTCCATGGATATCAACCAGCCTTGGCAATAAGACTAGATGCATTTTCTCCTACTGAGGCTAAATGAGGCAGCCCAGTATGAGGAAAGGTTTCCCAAAGGCAAGCTATATTAGAGACTGCCCTTCCTCCCACTGTCATGAGTCCCATAATGAAGAACAAGCTACATAACTGTTACATGTTTGCAGAGGGTCTAGTTCAGTCCCATGAATGATCCCTTGTTGGTTTTTCAGTCTTTGTGGGCCCCTGTGGACCCAGGTTAATTGATTCTGTAGGGTTCTTGTCATGTTCTAAACACTTCTGGCTCCTAACTCCCGTTTTGAAATACTTTCTCATCTGAAAAAATACCCATATTCTACCCAATACTCGGCTGTGGATCTCTGCATCTTCTCTATCAGTTGTTGAGTGAAGCATCTCTGATGACAGTAATGCTAGGCTCTTGTCTGCAACTATAGCAGAATATCATTAACAGTGTCAGGGATGGAGATCCTCTCAATGTATGGATCTCAAGTTGGACCAGTCATTAGCTGGCCTTTCCCTTGAATTCTTCTTCGCCTTATATAATTTATTTATTTTTATTTTATTTGCATTAATTTTTGCCTTTATGTCCATGTGGCAGTGTCAGATTTCCTGGAACTCAAGTTGTAGACAGTTGTGAGCTGCTGTGTGGTTCCTCTAGAAAATTAGCCAGTGCTCTTAACCACTAAGCAATCTCTTTAGCCCCTCACTTCCATCTTTACCCCTGCACACCTTGTAGGCAGGAAGAACTATAGGTTGAAGATTTTGTGTCTGTGTTGGTGTCCCAGTCCCTCCATTGGAAGACTTGCCTGGTTACACGACGTGGCCAGTTCATGCTCCATATCCCTCATTACTAGGAATCTTAGCACGAGTCATCCACATAGATTCCTTGGAGTTTACATTGCCCTAGGTTTCCACTTTGTCCTAGAGATATCCCCTCACTCCAGTTGTCTTGCTTTGTACTCTATCTCTACAAACTCCCCTCACTTGATCCATTATTTTTTCATTCCCATCCGACGTTGTCCCATCAGTAACCGCCTCCATGTCCACCCATGATGATAATTCTATTTCCCCTTCCATGTAAAACTCAAGCATCCCACCTTGAGCTCTCCTCCTAACTTAGGTTCTTTGAGTCTGTGGATTGTAGCCTGATTATCCTTTACTTTTTATCTAATATCCACTTATACGTAATTACATACCATGTTTGTCTTTCTGGGTCAGTGTTACCTCACTCACATTGATGTTTTCCAGTTCCACCCACTTGTCCAAATTTTGGAAAGTTATTGTTTTAATAGCTGAGCAATCCTCCACTGTGTAAATGTTCCACTGTTTCTGTATCTATTCTTTGGTTGAGGGATATCTAAATTGTCTCCAGTTTCTGGCTCATATGAATAAAGCAAGTAAGGTGAAAAGATTCCTTATGCTCATGGATGGATAGAATTAACATAATAAAAAGAATCATTTTACTAAAAGTTATCTTCAGATTCAATGTAATTCTCATCAAAATTGCAACAAAATTTTTTAGGGAACATTAAAGAACAATATTTAACTTCATATGAACCAAAAATCAAACATATCTAAAACAGTCCTTCACAATAAAAGAACCTCTGGAGGTATCACCATTCAAGATTTCAAGCTCAATTACAGAGAAAAACCTGCATGATACTGGAATAAAAACAGACAGGTTGACCAATGAAATCCAATTGAAGCCCCAGAAGTAAATCCACATACCTGTGGACACTTGATTTCTGAGAAACAAGCAAGAACTGTATTGTTGGAAAACGAAAGCTTCTTCAACAAATGGTGCTGGTCTAGGATGGTGCAGGATGTAGATGTAGGAGAATGCAAACAAATTCACATATATCATCCTACACATAATTCAAGTCCAATTGAACAGAAGACCTCAACATAAATCCAGACACACTGAACCTAATAGATGAAAAAGTTGGGAACAATTTTGCATACATTGGCACAGAATACATTTTTCTGAACAGGACTGCTATTATTTTTGAATAAAATTTTGTTCCTTTATTCATTATAAAAACATTTATTAGATAAAAACCAATGTAAATAATATTTCACACAAGCCAGTGAGATGTTTTGGCAGATAAAGATATTAGTAATAGGTCTGATTACCTTAGCTCAATTTTTGGAACCCATACAGGCCATCAGATAAGACAGTTCAATAAGATATCCTCTGCCCACCACATGCACAGCATGCCATATGCAATAATATACACACATGCATTCAAAAATACATATAATATATGTATACAAAATACATCAATATAATAAAAGGGATTCTATTATAGTTTCCATTTGGGAAAGTGTGAGAAAATTATTGAAGTAGTTTTTGAAATATTTACATGGATGAAAAAAGTACCTAAATGTTTATATATGTGTTTGAGAAGAATGCAGAGACAATTTCAAGAAAATATGGAGACCTCTTTGCTACAGTGGCCAATACAATACAATACAGATGGCCAATGCCATCAAGACTCTTTTTCTGCTCTTACATTCCTTTTCATTATATCCTATCTCTCACTTCACTGCTCTGTATATTTGTACCTGTTCTTCCTTTGCATAAAATACATTTTCCTGAATGCCAGGGTGACTTTGCCATTTCATTTCTATGTTTTTAGTTTTTGGTCCTCATGCATTTCTTTTATGACTACTTTATCAAAAGTAACTCTTGTATTCTCCACCCTACATTATTTTCTATTCTAGTATCCTCCTATGTCTTTATATACTTGGTAGTGACAAAAGTCATATTATTTACACACACACATGCACATACAAAAACCATGTGAACAGTTTATAGTATCTCTTTCTAGTAGAATATTAGCTGCTCATTTATTTTTTCTCTAGAACCTGTTATTTAATCCTGATCTTTCCCTTGCAGCTCACACATTGTGTCCTTTTTCTGAGGCTTGTGTGACATGCTGCTCTCAGTGGTTTGTTGCTTTTTCACATAGGTTGTGCTTAATTCCAGGAATACTTCCAGAAGGTGCATTGGACAGAAGTCTAACCTTTCCTTTAGTTCACAGGGGACACAACAGAGCAGACCAAAGAGACTGTATGTAATCATGTATTTTATGAACCAGCAATAGGATAGGAGGGAGGAAAAGCCCGAAGGGAAGAAAATAAACTTGCTTTTTTTTCTTCAAATGTAAACTCTTCATTTGAAACAGACTTATTTAAACTTTTGATTCAATGCTATGGACTTTCTAGGCATCTGAAGCTATGCTTTTGTTCGACTGTACAAAGCCCTGATCGTGTTGCAGACTGTCAATCATGTTATAGTATCTCACTTCTCAGATCTCCATCTCAGTTTCTTTATATCATCCTTAGTTTCCTTTTCAGTAAAAAGTCTGGCCCCAAGGAAAGCTTAAATCATGCAAGTCTGTTTTCATTGTTCCTCCTGGATCTGTTGAAAGCCTCTGAGACGAATCTTGATTGGACCAGCCCTCAGTCATCACTCCCTGATCTGTCCTTTACAGTTCACACACTCTGTACTTTTTTCATAGCTATTGTGTGGCATGCCACTCTTAATGGTTTGTTGTTGTTTCATATAAGTTGTGTTCAATTCCCAGTATACTTTCAGAGGAAGAATTGGGCAGAGAGCTTTCCTTTCATTTAACTCTTATGGGACATATAACAGAACAAACTGAAGAGATTTTATGTTTTATTACGACATTCAAAGTGAACTTATCTGACACTTCTCTCAATGCACAGCATTTTCAGTATCCCCCTTTCCCTGAACAAGCCATTATGTTCTCAATTAGTTCTACTCAACTCAGTCTGTCAGCCTCTTCCTTTATAACTCCCAGTTGGTTTTCCTATGGTTACGTTTGTCTTATTTTTTATTTGATTTACCCATATTCTCCTTTAAGTGGAGACCACATTCCTTTCATAATCTTCTACTCTTTAATTGAGAATAGTTGAAATGATCTTACATTTAGATTTTCCAGTGCTGCTTGCAGCACTTTGGCACAAGTTCAAACAGTTTCTTCTCTGAAGAGTTTATGATTATCTTACTTATGAGCCTTATATCTATTCTTCTCTTTCAATGCTTGTTTATTAATTACAATATGGAAAACTTTATATTTATTACTCCAGTCACTGGTATTACCATAGTGTAAACCAAATAGGATTCTTTAAATGTTGAATAGAGATCAAATACAGGCAAGGCTCCCAAAGTATGCTGAGAATAATGAATTCTTATATACTGTTGGGAATTTAAATTAGAGCAGCTGAAGTGGAAATAGTATGGGGTATTTCAGCAACTTTTATCTGCAGTATAAAACCACATTCTTGGGCTCAGATTTTTGAAGGGGAAGAAATCTGAAGAGTGGAGTGATTTTGGAGAACATTAGCTTCACCTTGAATAAATTGTTCATGTACAGTCAGCAGTAGAAGGTCAATATATCAGATGGAAACTGAATAGGACTTTATTGATTCCTCTTCACTCATGAGCAGATATCAACATAATTTCCTGAACAGAGATATCCATGACTGCTGATGGTTAAACATTTATAACAATTCTATAAAATTTTATTGTTCATATTTTGGTTTTCTCAGTGTAGCCCTGGCTGTTCTGGAACATGCTCTGTAGGACCAGGCTGGCCTCTAACTCAGACATCTGCCTCTGCCTCGCATGGGATTAAAGGACTGTTCCATCAAGGCCTGGCTTAACCTTATAAGTTATATCTTTCATGTTAATAATATCTTTTAAAATATTGGATATTATTATAATTTAGTCTAATTTATATTTATCTACTTCATAA
>OU015748.1:32967088-33051434 GCA_907169655.1 Acomys percivali | reverse complement strand
TATATATATATATATATATATATATATATATATATATATACTGCCTACAGCAATAAGAACCACAAAATAATCAGAAATTATATAAATTTTACATTCATAGTGTTTTGGCTATTTCCTATCTTGGTGCATCTAAACTCTGAATTTAAGTCAATATCTATTATATCTCATCATTATCAGCCTAAAACATCTACCTAGACCTAAAAATATCTTAACTACTAAATAACTAAGTTTAACTGTGAAACTAAACTATCTGCTCTTCAACCCTCTCAGAGATTTGAGAAGGAATAAAATTAATTATTTGAGTAGATAGGAAGTGCATGTTAGCAGCCTCAAAAATGAGAACATGACAGAGACAGTTTGCTGCCTGAATAGTCACCCAAAACTCTCTATAATCTTGGCGCATCATCATCATCCTTCTAGCCCAATATATCTGACAGGCATATTTGTGAGGCAGTAACTATTGAATACTTGCTAACTCTGCATTGGCAGAGTTTGGCCTTTGACTCTGCTTGTGTCCAAGCTTGCCCATTTTTAGGCAGAATTCTGTCTGAGACAGAAACCAGAACATTTTTCCCAAGTGGCTGGTTTGCCACATTTGTAGCTATCTCTATAAGGAGGTTCTTTGATCCTCATCATTTTATTTGAGGTAAGCTGTGTGTTGCTAGGAGTTAAACTGCATTGTCAAAAACTTTAAAGTAATAAAAATCTTTAAATGTCATATTCTGTATGTCTATGAAGTTTTTGAAGACCTTATCTATTTTACCTTATCTGCACATAGAATCATATCTATTTGTTACACGTAGGATGTATATTCTTGTGATGAAAATAGACTAGTAATTGACATGACCATGATGTTATCAACTAACAGTTAACTTGTATTACTTAATTATCCTAAGCAGCCTGCAGTTCTGAGCCAGATTTGAAAACTACTCCCCTAGAGCAGTGGTTCCCACCCTTCCTAATGCTTCAATACTTTAATACAGTTCCCCACGTTGTGGTGACTCCTAAATGAAATTATTTTCATTGCTACCTCATAATTGTAATTTCTATACTGTCCTAAATCATAATGCAGATATCTGGTACTCAGGATATTTGATAAGTGATGCTTGTGAAAAGGTCTTTTGACTCCCAAAATGGGTCATAACCCACAGCTTGAGAACTATTGGTCTAGAGCTTGTTTATATTTCTGTTTTGTTTTGCTTCATTGTTTGTTGTCACGCATGCCTATGATAATTTTAAAGGAATATTCTTTTTGAGTTTTGATATATTTCCGTATGCCTTGCTTACTTTCATATGGATTTGAGAATGTTTGAAATGCAGACATTATGTTAACTTCTTCTTATTGGATATTCAGGAGCTCTCAGTCCCTGGACTGAGTCACAATGATTGAGGTTCAAAGGATGTATTAAATGGATGTTTATGACATCTATTTGGTAGAAAGCAGTGTAAGTGCTGAGGAATACTATCAGAAACTCAGCCTTTGGGGAAGACATCTTCAGGTAGATAGCCACTTGATTTTATTTGTGATATGTTTGATTTTTAATTTATTCTAATTTGTTGCACAGAAATGAGGACAATGGCCTTAACATCTACTGTATACCTAATATTATGACTATATCATTATTTCAAAATTTTTCTTACTCAGAAAGAGGTAATAAACATTCAGGTAACTAGTTAGCTTTTCCTTCTCAATTAACTGCTATTACTGGAAAACTAATTTTCAAATGAGATTAGTTGATAAGCTCTAAGTTCTTATCTATTCTCAGAATAAATGCAGCATAATTGAAGATCAAAACACTTAAAGGTAGCATGCATAAAATCATGATCCTAAATGGAGAAGACTCTGCATTGGCTCTCACAGAACTGTAACCAAAGCTTACTACTGGTCTTGCCCAGGTGGAAAAGGGCTGTTAGAATCAGAACTGTTAGGAAATGATGATAATTACTGTCTTCCTGTGAGTGGTTGATGAAGGGGAGTGTCAGACGTGTAACTCACATATTTTGTTTCTGTGTTCCAGGAACTGAAAATCAATTCCTTACTTCTCTATTAGAAATGTGCAAGTCTCCAAACACCAGACCTAGAATAATAAATAATGGAGAGCTAAAGGAAATAAACATTTCTATAGTGTTCCTGGTTATACGTTCATGTCTTATGAAAACAATTGTAAGAAGTGAAACATTAAAGTAATACAATAGCAAGTAGGGAGTATTAACATCTACTTGTTGAGGTTTAAAAGATAAAAGTCAAGTACACATACAATGTCTTAACCAAGTTAGGTGAGCTGTAGGATTCACCAGTAAGCTCCAGGTAAAACTCAGTAATATAATTACTAGAAAGCACAAGTGATCAACATGGACTCAAAGGTACTGTCACTGCAATGTAATTTTATTGGTCTGCAGATTGTGGAGTAGCATTGTAGACAATAAGTGACAGAGACAAACTCCTGCTTCTTGACATTAATATCCATAGGAACTGTTACCTCTAAAACAAAACAAAACAAAACAAAACAAAACAAAACAAAACAAAACAAAGCATATGCTTTAAATTCTGAAGCAGAACACAATACATTTGAAGCATCCAACATGCTTAGTACTATGAAGAATCATAATTTAAAAACATGAATCAAAACCCCTAATCGTGAAGCCCATTGAGATATCAGCAAGTAGAAATACCTTATACCAGCCTGACATTCTGAGTTCAATTACTAGGAGCTACATGGTAGGAGGGGGTAACTGAGTCCCACAGATTGTCCCCTTGCCTTCGCATGTATATGGTGGCATGCTCAGCCCCCTAAATAAAAATCAATAAAAAAAATCAGAAGTCTATTTTGCCACAGAGCTCTGCTATCTATATTTGGGCCCCTTGCCCTGTTCTATACTGTATTGTTGAAATTTATCCCAACATGTTTCAGTTTCCAATAAGATTTTAGACTAGTAACTTGAAGGTCTGGATTGTTGTATCCAGGTCTAATTAATCCCATAAATAAATGCCTTGTAAAGCAACTCTGTGCCAATCATCTTTGTTACTTTTACTCTTTATCTGCCAATAGTATTTAATGATGTTATTGAGCTAAAGTTAATCAACCATTTGCTAAATTGCTTACTACAAAATTGCTTTTTTCTGCACTAAATGGTTGTTATGCATCTTTTAGTTATAATATAACATGGTTCCATATCCTTTGACATAGAAATAGTAGATGTAACCTCACACATAGCAGTCTTTTGGTTCTGATGTCACTACAGACCTCAGACAATGCTGGCAAATTTGAATAACATTACTTTCCTTTAAATGTGCTTTCCAGGGCTCAAGGAATTGAGAGAACTTGCATTAGACTCACAACTGAAAAATCCAAGAACAAGGACAGATGGTTTAAAGAATATCCAATAGATAGTAGTACTTAACTGTGCCTCCAAATTATACTGAAGGACAGCATGCTTGGGGATTGTTTAAGGTTCCAGTTTTGTAGAGAACCCTAAAGCTCAAAATGATAGAGATATTACTATGATTCACAAATAAAACAAATCAGTCTTCAGACAAACCAAAGCAATTGAAGCAAAGCACCATAATGATGTGCACCAAGTAAAATTTTCCTGGCCTTTCCCATCTTTTTGACATTGAAGTTCAGAGACAGGATAAGAATGAAAATATAAGACTTTCATATTGCCCATTCGTTCAGAACCTGACATAAAACAGGTTCTGCCACAGAAGGAAAGATTTGACTAATGAAGCTAGAAACTTTGAGTATTATGTGGGAGTTGGGTTTTAGTTACTGGAGTTTTTCTGCTTTAGGAATTAGAAAGACTAGAGAATTGATTATATATTTAAAACCACCTTAGAGGAGTAAAATGCAACATTATTGAGTGAATTGAATAGTGATGGAGAAAAATACTCAAGATTGTTTTGAAAGGACCACTATTTTATAGTCTGAATTCTTGCACTGTATTCTTATCATTTGCAATGATATGCTGCATATTAGCATGAAAAGATAGTATAGGGCTTATGGATTATAAGATGTATGTACCATTTTCTCTTGTATTGGTCAAATTCTTCTCTATATATTTGAGATGGTAATAATTATATGTCAACACTAAATAATAGAATTCATACAAAAAGTTTTTAATTTTAACTGAAAATTAATTCCTGGTGAATTTTCTTAAGCAAGGACATCATCAAGGTCTCTTAGACAATGAGGGTTTTTTTTTAAACAAAGAAAACAATAATAATGGCTTGAGTATAATGGTAGAGCATTTGTAGAGTATTTGAAAAGAGGAACAGGACAGTGTGAAATTAAAGGATAATGGGTAAGTTCGTACCAAAAGGCAACAATAATAGTGTTGAGAAGCTATTCATTAATAACAACACAAAGATTTTTAAGTATAGAAGTTTCATACTAAAGCTTTTGAAAGTAAATACATTCATTAGTCTAAAAGACATAAATTATAATTTAGGAGTTATAAACATTTTTATTTCACAAAACTTCAGCATGTGACTTTTGTTTTATAAATCAATATTGTATTTACAGTATTTAAATTATCAACTAACTTCCAATGAAGGGCAGTGTTTGATTCTGTCCATGATAGCTTGAAAGAATGAAAAAGAGACTTGGGTCCAGTTCTGAGGAGTAGTATATGAGGGAAAGATTTTTTATTATATCATTGAAATCTATTGTTGTCTGAAAAAAATCTATATACTTGAGACCTGTATACAAAGATTACACTATAAAATTAGAATTATAATAGTGTCAGAATATTTAGCACAACATATAACATATGAAATATAATACAGAAGACATAAGTTTGAAATAAAGAAAGAAGAGGTACAAATACACTCTCTAAAATGATGACAAGAGGAGACTTCTTTTTATTAAACATTGTTTGATTTTTCATATACATTTATATTATTCCACATATACAATAAACTACCTACAGCAAGTAGAACTGTGGAACAATCAGAGATTATATTAATGTTACATTCTTAGTGTTTTGGCTGTTTGTATTTGGCAGCCTTGAAGAAGACATTTTTCCTATCTCGGTGCCTCTAAACTTCTGAATGTAAATCAATATATATCATATCTCATCATTATCAACTTAAAACATCTATCCAGACGTAAAAGCATATTAACCCCTAAAAAACTAAGCTTCATTGTAAAGTTAACTACCTGGTCTTCAACTCCATCAGAGACTTGAGAATGAATAAAATTGATTACCTATGTATGCCGGGAGTGCAGGTTAGTAGCTTCCCAAAATCATATGATGACAGAAACAGTTTACTGCCTGTTCAGTCACCCAAAACTCTCTATATCATTGGAGCATCATCTTCAGCCTTCTGGCCCAGTATATCTGATAGACATATTTGTGAGGCAGGAAGTATTGAGGACTTGCTTAACCTGTCTTGGCAGAGTTTGGCCATCTATTTTGCCTGCATCTACGCTTTCCCTATTTTAGGCAGAATTCTGTCTGAGGTAGAAATGAGAACATTTTTCCCAGTGGCTTGTTTGCCACATTTGAAGCCATCCACATAAGGAGGTTCTTTAATGCTCATCATCCTCTTTGTGATAGGCTCGTTTTTGCTCGGAATTAAGCCGTTTCATTGTCAGTGAATCTTTAAAATAATAAAAAAAAACATTTTAAATGCATATTATGTATGTCTCTGAGGTTTTTGAAGACCTTATCTAACTATTTAACCTTATCTTTCTATAGAATTGTATGTATCTTTTGCACCTAAGATATTTAGGAGACTTCTCTTTTTAGTTATCTATAGAGCAGTACTTTTTGGACACATATAGGTGAATTGAAGTTAAAATAAACATTTGGATGGATAAAGACATTTAAAGTTTTGAAAAAATTTTATGCTGGTTGATATGAATGTACCAGTGTATGGCATATACTAGAATAGGGATATTTGGCAAATGATTTACTAATAGAGAAATAACAGCACACCAAATCTCTGAGCCTTCTCTATTTCTAGGGTTTGGCAGCCAGAGATGATCCATCTGTTTCATACCTTCATCAGAGAGGGCTTCTGCCCACAGGGAGATTTGCAGTGAATAAGCACATCATGTAATTTGTATTTTGGGTGACAACTTGCCTTTGAGAAAGGAAGAACTTGAAAGTGGGCACCTAGACTTCAAGTGAGTTATTACAGCCTGGATCAGGCAGTGCACAATCAGGTTAGAGAGAGAGACAGAGAGAGGGGGAGTGAGAGAGAGAGAGAGAGAGAGAGAGAGAGAGAGAGAGAGAGAGAGGTAAATTTTCCACCAGATTCAACAAGGGAAAACACAAGTTTGTCATTTGCACTTGGCTAAACCATTAAGAGTGTTTGATGCTTGTGCAGAGAACTAGATTTCCGTTTTTAGCATCCAATTCCGGTGGCTCATAACCACACATAATTCCTCCCTAGGGCAAGCAATGTCGTCTTCTGGTGTCTATGGATACCTTCACACAGACCCACACACATATACAGAAATTTAGCTTTTTATAATTTTAGTTTGTCTGACACTCTCTGTGGCACCAATTGTTAATCTACAATTCAAATTTGATAGAATGTATTCTACTATACTTTTATTACTAAAATGTTTATATCATATATTTTGATGTTTTCTCCTTCCCTCAACTGCTCCCAGATCCTCTCTTCCTCCATATACATTTGATTTCATGATTTCTCTATCGCTTTCTCTCTCTCTACAAATGAAAAATAAGACAAAAAGCCCAAAACTGAAAATCAAATACAACAAAACTACTGATGTAAATTGCCATAAACACAACAAAATGAATCAAAAAGTGCACAAAATAAAGCAACTGAGTTTAGTATTGGTCAGCTTCTCCTGGCCAAGAGGTTTTTTCTTCATTAAACATTCTTTATTTAACTTATAAGTTCTATGCTTCATGATCACACAATCTTCTGCAATCCGATCTCTTTTTTGAGTCTATTTGCAGTTGCAACTTCTTATCTCAGGATTCCTAAGGATTACCAAGTGAAGTCAAAACCAGTATGATTGTTCTCTTCAAAACTCCAAAATTTTATTTTCTGACAAGGAGTTTTCTTTACCTTTCTAAATCTATTTTTCTCATATGTGTAGAAAATATATAATTCTTCTGGCAGAGATGAAGATATGAGTAAAAACATACCATTTACATAAAATATGTGCCTGGTGAATGCCCATTAAAATGACAAATATCATGACCATAAGGTGCTTCAGAAAGCTGCTTCAAATGATGTACAGATAGGTTCACATAGAAGAGGTAGTAGAATTTAAATAAATACAAATTGGAAAGAACTGTTTCACTCATATCTTTATGCTTCCGTATTATTGAACATATGGTTGGTTGAAATGCATCCCTTTTATAACACTACATATGAAAGAACATACAATAAGTTTCATCATCTACCCTTTAACATACGCATTTAAATAGCATCCTCTATTTATTATCATCACTTAAGTTGAAAAAGTTATCTTCTTCTCTTACCTTTCAACCAACCTTTATTTTCTATATAGATTTTGATTAAAATCAATCATTTTTACATTCAAAATCAGGGCTTTAAAGACTTCTCTACGTCAATATTAGAATAAAAATCTTTACTTACAAGAGGCAAACCCTAAAATACAGAGTGTTCAGAATTTTGGTAGAGATGTAAATTTCTAAGAATTAGTGAGTATTCATATGTTTTAAAGGGCATTTTTGCTTAAATGAGTCTTTCTATGTGAAAGTGTGTCATGTTTGAAATGGCTCTCATGGAAATCAGAAGAGGTCATGAAATCCCCTGGGTCTGGACGTACAGGTGGCTGTAAGCATTGACATTTGGGGCTGAGAACTGAACTCAGGTTCTCTGGAAGTTCATCAAGGCCATTAACCACTGAAATATCTCATCAGCCTGAGATTATATTTCTTTAAAGTTGATGGTTCTGAGCTGCAGATATGGAGCAGATCTCAGAGCTTCATAGTGCCGTAATACTCTATTGCCAGTCATCTGCAAATGATAATTTGATGATCACCTTTTACCGTGCATATTATCATCTTCCATTTGTAAGCTCTGATTGCATAGCTGGCTGAAATAATATGTTGGTTCTGCATTATATGAAGTAAAATCTACATGTGTTCTACTCAGGCAGAGTTAGGAAAAGATGAATTACTATCTGTTTCCTTAAATTAATAGAAATCATATGTACAGCTCATATAAATATCACTGTTAAAACTGTGATTGTTTATTATAGTTTTATCAACTCCTTTTTATAATCTGATTTTAGAACTGTCCTTTTCCAAGGATTAAATAACTGAGCTGTGAAATTAGTTGTTGTTCACTGTATGTGCATCAGATGCATTTAGAATGGAGGGGGCGAAGAAAGGTAATTTTTCCTTGTAACTTCAATAAGTCGAGTTCCTGGGAAACACTTAGTAAAAAAACAATAAATTAAAGTGAGTGGAAGGAAATGTCTTTTATGCAATTCATAATTAACCCTTGGAATCCTGCCATAATATTTTATGAAGGCAAATAACTTACCAAGACTCAACAAGAAATTAGACTCTATATCTGAATAATAATGCCGTTGGCAGTTAATCTGCCTCAACTGAAAATTATGAAAGTGATCAATGATCATAATCATTCTCTAAATGATCACAAGGGAATGGCTAAATGATATTGTGTGGTGAGTGGGATGAGTCTAGTGTTCTGAAGTCTGGGATGATTATGGTGCCTCCAATTCTCAGTTCTTGCAAATTTTGTCTTTAAAATATATAAATAGCATTGCAAACAATATACTGTTTAACATATGGATTACTTCTTTGTAATTCTAAGTTCTTCACTTCTTGATTTAACTCCACCCTCAATCATTTTGTTATTACCATGCCACTGTTTTCATTGTTCTCTGTCATAGGTAATGAATGCAATAAATATGCAGAAATAAGTGTCTAATGAGTTAAAAGAAATAGATAGATAGTGGATGGGACAATTCCAGGAACTGGATGAGTGTTCCATGGTGGACCTGCATGCAGGATTTCTTCTTATGAGAACAGCTATATGAAAGAGAGAATTCGAATGCAAGTTTATTCTTCACACACGTTATATATGTAATTATAATATATTACATTTATAAAATTTATATTATATTATATTATTTATTTCTATTCTAATATGATGTATTTTACTCATATAACTCAATTACAATGCAAAGTTTACTTCCAATACTTTAGAAGTGCTATTGCAGGCAGTTTACAATAAATAAGTTATACAAGTTAATTGTTAGCTGATCAATCATGATCATGTCAATAACTAGTCTACTTTTATCACAAGAATACACATCTTAGGTGTGACAGATGGATATGATTATATAGAAAGATAAGCTAAGATATATAGACAAGGTCTTCAAAATTCTCAATGACATGTAGAATATGACATTTTATAATGATTTATTATTTTAAAGATTCATTGACAATGAGGCAGGTAAATTCCTGGCAACACTCAGCCTACCTCAAGGAAGATGATGAGCATCTAAGAACCTCATTATGGAGATGACTTCAAATGTGACAAACAAGCCACTGGGGAAAATGTTCTCATTTCTACCACAGACAAAATTCTGTCTTAAAAAAGGGCAAGCTTGGATACAGGCAGAGTCGATGGCCAAACTCTGCCAAGACAGGGTAAGCAAGTCCTCAATTGTTCCTGCCTCACAAATACACCTGTTAGATATACTGGGCCAGAAGGCTGAAGAAGATACTCCAACATTCTAGAGAGTTTGGGGTGACTATTCAGGTAGGAAACTGTCTCTGTCATCTTTCATTTGGAAAGCTACTAAGCTGCACTCCTGGCTTACTCAGGTAATCAACTTTATTCCTTCTCAAGTCTCTGATGGAGTTGAAGACCAGGTAGCTTAGTTTTACAATGAAGCTTCGTTATTTAGGGGTTAGCATGCTTTTAGTTCTAGATAGATATTTTAAGTTGATAATGACAACATGTGATGGAGATTGATCTACATTCAGAATTTTAAATACACAATTTGAAAAGATTTTTTTCAAGCTGTCAAATTCAAATAGCCAAAAAACTAAGAATGTAACATTTATACAATTCCTGATGGTTTCATAGTTCTACTTGGTGTAGATAGTTTATTGTATATACATGTAATAATATAAAGCATATGTAAATTATGCTTAACTAATTAAAAAAGAAAGAGTGAACCAAATGAGAGCTCAACAAATCAGACTTTTTATGACTTTTTAAAATTAACTAATTAATTTTTCACTTATATCCTGAGGCCCTTACCCACCCAACTTAGCTCATCAAGTCACATCAGGACTGAGTGTATCCTCTTCCCCTGTAGCCTAGCAAGGCAGTCCTGGCAGGGGGAAATGATCACAGGCAACAGAGTTCATGTCAGAGACAGCACCTTCCCCAAGCTGCCCTTACTAGAGGACCCACATGAAGCCTTAGCTGTCCATCATCTATATCTGTGTAGAAGACCTTTGCCAAGTCTATAAATTGTCCTTGGTTGGTGCTCTAGATTCTACAAGCCCCTCTGGGTCCCGGTTAGTTGACTCTATTGATTTCCTGTGGAGCTCTTGTCATTTCAAGATCCTTTTATACTTTCTCCAACTTTTATATTATACTCAATATATTTTGCACAATGTATGGCTATGAGTCTCAGCATCTTGTTTGAAGCCACTGCTGGGTGGAGCCTCTCAGAGGACAACTCTGCTAGGCTCCTGTCTGAAACTATAGCAGAGTGTCATCTATAGTGTCATGACTTTCAAAGGAATGAAGTTTAACTAAGCTGATACCGTGTTTAAATTAGTTATTTATCTTTTAATGGATATTTATAAAAAAATATGAGTGTCATACATTGTTTAAGAACAATCAAGGAATGTTCCTTCTGATTCTATTTTGTGAAATAGTTTGAAGAGAATTGGAAAGACATGCATTATATATCCTCAAGTATAAGTGGATACTAGCCCAACATAGATGTCCTCTAAGAGACTCCACCCAGCGAGGGGTCGGGACAGATACTGGGACTTTCAGCCAAATTATGGATGGAGCCCTGTGAGTTATATCGAAGAGCTGGACACAGGGTAGGCTGAACAAACTTGTCCACCAATCAAGGACACTGCAAACAAGGTACCTAGACTCCTTGTTCAGATAGTGATGAACAGCTCATTCTCCATGTGGGGAAAGGTGTGTTGGGGGGGGGGGAAAGTGGGGGACTGCCTCTGACATGAACTCTGGTGCCAGAGGTTTGATCAGTGCCCCTTGGTGTAGAGGCCTTGTGGGAGCACAGAGGAAGGGGATGCGGGCTTCCCAGATGAGACCTGAAAAGCTGTGGTGAAATGGTGTGGGAGGAGGATCCCACTAGGAAATAGGGCTGAAGAGGGAGGGAGAGTGGGAACATGAGGATAAGTGAGAAGCGACTACACTTGGGATGTAATGTAAATAAATAATAATAATTAATAGTGGGAAGTCAAGGAAAAGACTGATTTTTTTATGATTAACACTTAGAATTATTGGAGTTTAGATGTTTTACCTATTTTAACATTGATTATAATATATCTCTTCATGTGATTTTACTTATAACAATAAAGAGAACAATCAAAGCATAGCAATGTTGTTCTCAAGTCATAAACTGTCAGCTGGGGTCACATTACTAAAGTATATTTTGTTTAAAATGACTTCCATTTTTATTATCTCAGCCTTTTTTCTATTTTAAACGTCATTAAATGTTATTACTAAGACTGTTTTCTGAATTCTACTTGAGAATTTATGAAATTTCAATATCTTGCAGTTATAAATTATGTACTCAGGTATTCATAAAACATGTAAATAACATTTAAAACAATATTTAGATAAATATGAGTTATCAGTCAAGGTAAATTATATCCTTTTTCTATTTGTATTTGTCAAATGATCTCTTACCTTAGATTACAGCACCACAGACTGTTGATATTAAACTGATAGAAAATGAAACTTTCTTCAATTATACAAGTTAGATAAGCGCAGTCATAAATACTTTGCATATCGTTGTTAAAATATTTTTGTGTGGGGTGCAATAGCATAAATTTCTCAAATGTTAAATTTCTCAAGTGCAACAGTGTAGTCTGTATATTTGAAGATAAGTTTAGTCTTATATTGAATTTGCATGGTTATTAATATGAATATTTTAGGTATATAGTTTGCATTGACATTCATTCTTCTTTTCTGCTCAAGTGACCACAGCTATAATAAAATACACCTCTGACTGTATATCTCATTAGGGCCCTGAAGCTCTCTGTCTCTTGAAGGACTATACTGATTTATCACTAAAGTCAATGTTGATAGAATGGGAGGATACAAGGAATGGGATAACCATTGAGATGTAACAAGAATAAATTAAATAAAAAAAAGAAAACAAAGAAAATAAAAAAGAAAAAAAAAGAAAAACCTCAATGAATAATTTTAAAAAATAAAAAGAAAATAGATAAAATAAAGATAGTGATAAGGAAATTATCAACAACCAGAGTTTTCCTCTTTGCATTTTCATTTATAGGCAACCTCCTATTTTGTTTCACTGACTTCTAGTAGGTTAAATTATTGGTGATTTAGGCACATGTCATATTTTAACATTAAATAGCTGGGACAGTCTCAAATTTTCATGCCTTATTATGAAATTTATTATTATCTACATTTATTTTTTTTATCCACATTTAATAATTTTGGATTAATTTAATTAATTACAGAAGTAAATACTAGAGCAGCAGACATCTTATATGGATTACATTCAAATTTTTGAAAACTGCTAGTAGAGTATTTCAGATGAAAGAAGAGAGCATGGTGCTTGAACACTGACAGGCCTGAGAGTTTTCATGATACTCTAAATTCCCATGTACCATGTTCATATAAACTTTGTTAGAAAAGTAGCTCTAAAATGCACAAGATATGCATGACAAGAATTTTAGGGATGGCTTTCTAACAGCCACAGAAAAACGCTACTTTGCTTAGTGAGGAGCCTCTATGGGAATATATTTTTCCAGACTCATGTTTCTTGAGTTCAGCATCTATATCATCTTGTATAAAGCATGTTCAATTATTTCTCCGCTCATGTCCTCCTTCTCAGTGGTTGCCTTGATAACATGTGGTTGTGTTGATTTCTAGTCAAGTAAAATATATTCTTGGATCTGCAGTTCATAGTAGAATACTGTGTTACCAATCATAGTGCTAAGTATTCCAGTAAATTAATTATTTTTCCTGCAGTTATAAATTATTTTGTATTCCCCAACTTCTCTCCTGTGTGTGTGTGTGTGTGTGTGTGTGTGTGTGTGTATGTGTGTGTTAGACAACAAGTTTTTTCTCAAGTTTAATACTAACCTCCCATGAGCTATTCCTTTTCCTCTGCTCCATATGTCATTCCATTTGTGAGTCCAGGTAACAGAAGGAGAAGCTCCCATCTGGGATTGCCATTTGCATTGCTTACAAAAGAGGGCTAGACTTGGCAGAATCATACAGTGGCTCCCTAAGCTCCTGCTTGGATGAAGATCATTCATTTCCACTTGTCAAGGGAAGTCACATGGATAAACACTTCAATCATTTGGCATAGCTAAATGGTTATAGCCCGCCATATCACAAAGAACAAGCGATGTATTGTCACTTCATTATATGGTATATATGGGGGGGATTTATTTCCTAGAATTCATATTTGTTAATCAATTGTACTTTAGATAACAGAACTGTAATTTATGTTATATTAAATGTCTGTATATTCCAGATGAAGAATTTTCAGTGTATCTAGTAACAAGTAAATTTAAAATGTAGACAACACTTTAAGAGGAAGATACATGTTACATTCAGAATATTCAAGATATCTGAGGGGAAATGAAGTTTAAACAGAATATTAGAATACATTTGCTAAAAACTAATATTGAACCTAACCAAGGGAAATAAAGTTAAATCAAGGAAATAATAAGAGAGTGTGTGTAGATGAAGAATCAGTTGAGTATGTTATTAATGTCTAGTTAATGAGGATCAGGCTTTAAAGCTAAGAATATTATATTAGATTCACATGCTTTAGTTTTATGATTTTGATACCAGTTTTTCTTCACTTTTCGGATTCTTATCCACTGTTCCAGGTACAGGGAACTTCATTCATTCTCCCTAAATTGCATAATCTGTGATTATTATTCAAGCTGTTCTCTCTCCCTGGATTTTCTTATACTTTTCATTACATCAAAAGGCTGTCTTTTCCCACTCTGAATTTCCTTCATTTTCATACATATTTTTGTCTTAGCAGTTATGACTCATGGTTTTGTTTTCTCTACTTTGACATCATTAACCACTATTCCACATAAGAGTATTGGATATGGGGTCAACAAAATCATTTAGTGGGTAAAAACAGCTGCTGTCCATGCCGCAAAACTGAATTTGGGCCAGGTAAATATGTAGAAGTACCCAGTGAGATGCCTGGGAGATTCTGAGCTTTGGAAATTGACTTTCCACAGACAATAAGCCAATTTGACGTTGCTCCAGAGGGCGGCACTATCTATACAAGTTCATAAGTAATCTTGTTAAGGTGATTTACTATGCAAGAAAATGGTTCAGAAAAAAAGGAAGGAAGGACCAGAGGGAGGGAGAGACAGAGAAAAGGGAGGGGGAGAGAGAGATTTGAATATTGGTTACAAACCTATAGAAAAATGCCCACCCAACCATCATTTATCATTTAATTCTAGCAGATTCCATGATGCAATATTAAGTATTCATGCCTCAAAAATTGCTCTTGGAACAGGATAAAATGAAAATACTTGGAATTTTTTTGTGCTGATTTTAATGCAAAAGAAATATTAAAATCTCATGTCATTACAGATGCATTATCTAGATGAAAAAGTGTAAGCTAGTATAACCACTAGGTTTTATAACTCAACAAAAATGATGATAGACACTCTATAGTTACATTAATGAAGGAAAGGTTAAAGGTGATGACAATGAAGGAAAGCCAACTTCAGTTTCAAAGACTAACCTATGAACAGGGTACATTTTGTGTTTCAATACGAATGTTTTTCTCTGAGTTCTTTTTTTTTTTTTTAATTGTACATATTCACTGATGTCAAATGATAAGCTTAAAAACAGCTGTACGTATTGAAAAATGCCCTTAACGTTCAGTAGATACTGTTTTAAATTAACAGAATAATTTCTTCCATTTATTTTTCATGTTTTTCAAGGATGCTGGGTGTATAGAATTATCAACTAAGTGCTATCCTTTGACATTCTTCCTTTTCATCAGTGATAGTGACAAGCTTTAGGACTGGTTCATAAGCAAGTCAGAAAATACAAACTCTGACCTTCATCCTAATGTGATCAGCATGTGCTATCATCACTCACGATATGACATAACAGCTGTTTGATAACTGACTGCAATCAATCTTCTGCACTTGCCTGATTCAGCAAGCTGATTGCTTTGAAGTTTTTCTATCAGAGAGAACTGATTGCATTCTGGGAGTTTCTCTTATGCTGTATCACTTTTTAGTATTTTGACAGAATTGTTAATAATGTAAAATGATGGATATGCCAGCCTTATTTTAAAAGTATAACATTAAGACTATATTCTAAAACAAATTAAGGTTGGAGAATTTGGTGCTAGCAACTTACCTTAAGTTGATCAGCTGGCCTGGGAGTTCACATTTATTTATTTACACTCAATCACTGGGGCAGAAGTGAAATGAGTCAGACGCCAACCCTGGCCTACATAGTTTGTCCTGTACCTAGCTCACATAATGAGACTCTTGAAAAGAGGGGAGAAGCAAGGAAGTGAAGAAAATAAACATAATGTACAAACTAGGGGATACAATTTAAATAAGAATAAAAGTAAGTCATTTGTACACTTATTTAAGTTAAAATATTAGCCTTATTAAACTCATATTGAAACTGAAAAATAATTTTAAAAAAGCAACGTTTCCTAAGACATAACATTAAAGCAACGGTAGACATATGGAATTTTTCAAAGTCATTTTTATGTTCTTTGCTTTTGGTACTGGAGAGAATAATGTTTTAGTGTGTTATGGCACTCTCACATTTCATTATGCCCTTGACAAATATCACACTTTCTGCATTACTCACAGTACCAATATTGAGTTTGTGGTCAGAGGCCTCCCAGAAAGTAGGGACTTGGTCCAGACAGGTTCTTACCCAAGAGCCAGTCCCACTCATGTCCAGACATATAAATATCTCGGAAAGTCCACTAGGTGGTGCTGTAAATGTCGTACATGTCTGAACATGGACAATGCTGAGTTGTTATGTTTTGAATTATGACTATCATGTTATTATGATCTCATACATAGTTAAGATCCTGTTAAGTCTATTGTGGTGTTAAGATTGAAAAATACACTACTACCTCATAACAGTTCTTAGTGTAGTTTGCTTTTCCTGTGGTATTTTACCTGATTTACTATTTTAAAATGGAGTAGGGTCGTGGAGACCAGGGACTGAATTTGACATGAGCTCTGGTGCTCCATATTTGACCATCTCCCCTTGGTAGGGAGGCTTAGTGGTGCTCAAAGAAAGAATAAGCAGGCTACCAAGATGAGACTTGATAGCCTATGACCATATACTGAGGGATGAGGTCCCCCTCAGTCTTAGACCTATGCTAGGGGAATAGGGTGAATGCGGGAGGGAGGGAGGAACAGTAGGATACAAGTGATGGGATAAAAATTGAGTTATAATCCGAATAAATGAATAAAATTAAAATAAAAATAAAATGGTGTAGGATTTTAAAAATGGCTGATGAGATTTTTTTTTATGTTGAATAAGAGAAATTAATTGTTGCCATCTTTCTTTCATCAGTTCCATTTTTAAAAGGAAACAAATTTAAAATAATTTCTGTGACCTTAGGGTACTCAAAGCATGGTAGCAACTGAGCAGTACTGTTATGTTGCTGATATAATGATGTCATTGTTTCTTCACCTAAAAAGCCAATTATATGACAACTGTCTTTATCACAAGGAAATATATCACCTCTCAAGTCAGGTGAAATAGTTTGGCAATGATTTCCTCACACATTATGAAATTTTATTACTAATAAATTTTTTGACATATATGTAATTAAATTCCTCTATTCTAATTCTATCTTATCTCCCACCCCTACCAGATCCCCACTCTCACTCTTGATGGGTGTTCGTGGTTGTCATCTTGATATCTGAAATGCACTACAATCCTGAAATGGAGGTTACACCTGTGGGAGGGTTTTTTTTTGTTTTTTGTTTGTTTGTTTGTTTTTTATTTTTGCTTGGTTTGAAGTGGGTGAATGCATTTCTAATCTGAATCTTGTAGGCAGTAAGATTCACACCTTTGATCTAGATTTTGAGGAAGACACATTTAATCTAGGTCTTACCTTCTGTTAGAAGCCTATATGAGGATTGAATAAAGGAAACTTTTGCTCTTTGCCTGCTTGCCCTCACTTTGCTACCACATCTATTTCCTCACAAGTGTTTGAGAGGCTACTTCTTTGGGATTCCAGTGTATACTGAATACTGGCTAAGATATCCATCCTTGTGGACTGAGCATCTATAAGATTATTGGCCTTTCTATTCACAGCTCACCATTGTTGAATTAGCTGGAGTATAGCTATATGAACCATCTATAAGTTGTGTTACTCTAGAGAACCCTGACTAATATACTGCTAATCACCAAAATATCCTTCCCATATTCATGACTATTTTTTCTGTCTTCCACTCAGTTTCCCAAGGACATACCATATAAATATGAATGTGAACCTGTTCTTTGGAGCCTGGTGGGATCACTAGTGAATACTGTATACAATTCTTCACATCTTCCAGAACCTGTTAGTTTCCAATTGTTTGACAATTACTGGCTAGAGTGCCATGAGTCCCTTTCTCATCAATAGCTACTTTAAGCAATGAGAGTTTCTGTGAATGTGTGAATATCTGCACCATGCAATGCTTAGATTATGTTTACAGCCCTATTTCTCGTCTTCTGGCATTACAATCTTTTTGTCCCCTTTTCTGTATTGTTCCATTAGCCTTAAGAATGCACAAAAGGGCTTTATTTTGTACAGCCTTGGGTCTTGGCATTCACCTCTATTAATTTCAAAGACCAGCTTGACTAACTAAGGATGAAAAGAGGCACTCAGAGGAAGGATAGCAGGCTACCAAGAAGAGACTTGATACCCTATGAGCATATACAGGGGGAGGAAGACCCCTCAGTCACAGTCATAGGGGAGGGGAATAAGGGGAAAATGGGAGGGAGGGAGGAATGGGAGGATACAAGAGAAGGGATAACCATTGACATGTAATATGAATAAATTAATAAAATATATTTAAAAAGAGAAAAGAACTCTTGTCTGTTACTATAATCATAAATATTTAGAAGGCAGTTTGATATTAGGACAACTAAGATAAGCAACAGTAGTAAGAATTCCCATAAACTAAGGACTAAGTGACAGGAGCATGCTTCCGATTCAGTAAAAGAGTGGTCGGTTACATTCATAATATTGTACCACTATTGTCCCAATAGGCATATCTTACCTAGCAGTTTGATATTGTAGTTTATATCTCTTCCTAGAGGGTTCCAAGCTGGGTAAGACCATCAATACACTTAGTCCCTTTGAAGGCTAAATTTCACAGTCTAGCACTGTGTAACCTAGACAGAAGGAGCAAGCTTTCAGTTAAGTTTTATTTTGAGTGTCCTTATAATACCTCCTTTGCTACTTGTATATATTCACCTGTAAAACTCCCAGAATGCACAGAGGTTAATGTAAAGATAACTGGATTCATATATGTAAGCTATATCATTAATATTAAGGAAAATTATTACCATTGCTAATCAAGATCAATATAAAAAAGTAGGAGACAATGATATTTGTTATGATATTATATTCATTGTAGCATGGTTACATTTGGTAATTTGCTACTTTGTATTTCATCTTTCCTTTTTGTTCTTAGATTATTTATTTATCTCTGACTGAGGCATGTTTTGAGAGCATATACTACATATTTTATTCCTTTGAATTCCATTATAATTCTATACCTATATGTGTTCCACATACCATGAACAATGATGAAGTATGTGGATTTTTACCTTAAAGTTCACTTACTCTTAAGTTTCTCTCAAAATACAGGTAGATACACTGTATGTTGTATTTTTTCAAGCCAAAGAAGTAAAGCTTATTAAAATAATTTCATTTTATTTTGGCAATGTAATGAGTATCTGAGGAAAATTACTCTTCTCATATTCTGTTTTTCATCATATTCTGAGAAATTAAAAAATTATTATATTTTACATAAAGACAATAGCATATTTAACTAAAATTGTACATATCTTTAGAAAGTAAAGGATCCATCAGATACCAGGGAGAAACCCAGGACCTCCACTGATTCATGGGTAAGCATCAGATCATAATGACTGTGTATTCAAAATCAGGCCAGTATAACTTTGTAAGATGTCACATTGATAGTAATAAATTACTGTTTTCTTTCCGTTTTGTTGACTAGAAAGTCTATCACCATTTACTAGTTAATGCTATATATGTATAAAAAATTTCCCCTAAGGACCTTTCAGTTAGTTCCTCTTTAATTCTCAGGTTCAAGCTAATTTTGCTACCAATTATCAATTTTCAACATTATAGTTCTCATTATTATTGTAGCTTTCAGTGTTATAGCTTTTCTTGTGACATAACCCAGACCAGAGTTTCAGAGAAGAAATAAAGTATAATTTTCCTTTCCTTCAATCCCCCTCCATCACTACAGAATGAAAAGTGCCAGTGTGTTACTTGGCAAGCAAAGGCAATGGTTAATTTATTTGTACTTAGTTTAACCTCTTCAGGCTGTTGACATTAGAACCAGCTAATCACAAACTGTTAAGAACTATTAAATTCTCATTAGTGATACCTCCAGGTTACAGCCAAGTGGCACAAGTCATCATTAAGTAGTAAATATTAAAGAATATTTATGAAAAGAAGAGAAAGGCACACCTGCATTATTCAGGAGAAAATACAAAGTTAGAACTTAATTGGTATCAAAAGCAGGTCAGGGACTAATTATCATTTCAGCTCCATGTAATGTTACCTTCTCAATTCGAGACCTTTAATTGTTTCTGGCAAGGCATGGGTAGGAGCATGAAGTGTTTCTAGAAATGTGAGCAGCTCAGAATTATCACTAAACTGGGGCTGTCTGAACAATTAATAATTTAGTGTAATTTTACCTCTAGTAGTTTTCAGAATGCTTTGTTATGAGATAAGGTAATATTAATCCATCTGCTAGGGATAGCTTATGTAGAAGAATAAAGTATACGAATCAATCAAGCCAGTCTTACTTTAGAAGTCTATATACGATCTGGAATGTGACATGTCAATTATAAATGGTATAATTTCTATGTGTTCTTACATATCATTGTTGTATTAAAGAATAGCAAAAAAAAGTATAACAATACAAATTAGTAGATGGTTCCTTTGCAAAGCTCTCTCAAATTACACACAAACTGCTGTACCTAATTCAACACATCAGGGATAAGCTTAAACTTATGCCTTTATACATGATTGTTTTGTGAACTTTTTAATCTTAAACTTTTTTTAAAGTGAATGCATACTTGTATCATTAAAACAGCCAATTACATAGGAGATTAAATAGCCATTTTATCTAATTACAGATTTCTTCATTTTTATTAACTGTCTTTCCATAGTCTAGTCCTATAGAAACTTTCTTATGGCCTTTTAATTCAGAATGATTTCATGATTTTTAAATAGAAAATTTGTCTTTTATTTGCTCGATATCTTTTCATTAATTTTTTCTTATGGCTAGAATATTTTATTTAATTTACATAGAGAGGTATTAAGATATACATAGGTAACTACATATATTTAGGTAGAAGATAGATAGATGGGAGATGATAGATAGATAGATAGATAAGCAAATATAGTCAAGAATTGAAAAGAATAACAGTATGGGAGAATTTAAAACTGATAATTTTTCATACTCAAAAAAGTATTCTGGGCAAGAATGAATTTCTACACCTATTGTATTTAGATTTACTGTTAAAAGATTTACACTTGATGTTTGTTTTTATACTACTATGTGACCATTTGTTTTTATTTTTGTTTTTGTTTTTTTCCTTATAACATATGCATTTATTGCAGATTTTCTTAAAAAATAAACAAGCACACAAGCTACCTACAATAGCAATTATGATTTTGGCTGCATATTATCTCTCCTAAGTTGTTAAACACATGACAATCACATACACAGCTTTTTTTTTTTTTTTTTAAATAACAGAACACCAACAGCTCAGGCCCTAAGATCAACCATTAATAAATGGGACCTTATAAAACTTAAAAGCTTCTGTCAGGTTAAGGACACTCTCAACAGAACAAAATGACAGCCTACAGACTGGGAAAAAGGTCTTCATCAACCCCACATAATCGAATTAAAAAATGAGGTACAGAACTAAACAGAATTCTCAACAGAGGAATATCGAATGGCTTAAAGAAATGCTTAACATCCTCAGTTATCAGAGAAATGCAACTGAAAACAACTCTGAGATTCCATCTTACATCTATCTGAATGGCTAAGATAAAAAAACTCAAGTGACCATTGGTATACCAGTGTCCTTAAATATTTAAATCTCCTCATCAGTATAGTTCTACTCATAAATTCTAGTTCACTGATCTATCGTAATGAGAAAATCACAGTATTCTATTGTAAAGTTCCCTGCATAAGTATTGAAACACTAATATCCAACTAACATTGGAAGAGTCATTTTTTTTTCTTTTTGGTTATTTATTTATTTATTTATTTATTTATTTATTTATTTATTTATTTATTGTTTTTTTCAAGACTGGGTCTCTCTGTGTAGCCTTGGCTGTCCTGGACTTGCTTTGTCAACCAGGCTGGCCTTGAACTCACAGAGATCTGCCGGCCTCTGCCTCCCGAGTGCTGGGATTAAAGGTGTGTGCCACCATGCCCGGCTCTGTTTCTTTTTTGTTTGTCTGTTTGTTTCTTTTTTAAAAAATATATTTTATTAATTTATTCATATTACATCTAAATTGTTATCCCATCTCTTGTATCCTCCCATTCCTCCCTCCCTCCTGCATTCCCCCTACTCCACTCCCCTATGACTGTGACTGAAGGGGACCTCCTCCCTCTGTATATGCTCATAGGGTATCAAGTCTCTTCTTGGTAGCCTACTATCCTTCCTCCAAAAGACTGTTAAAATATGTCAAGAATTTGGCACATATTAGATGCTCAGCTAGTAGAATATTTTATGTGATTATACATGAGTTTATAGGTAGAATTTATAGGCTTGATAAATATGATCCTTAGTGAACACTGATTTTCAGAAACATGTTATTAAATGTAAAAGGATAAACATATCAGTAAGAAACCATATAGTTTAAATTTATATTAAATCAAATTAATGAGGAAAATAAACCCTAAAATTAAATATTATTCTTTTAAGCTTTTGACCTTTGTCAATATCCTCATTTTTATTGTGACTTTTCCATTGCTAGGTATTAGAAGTTCATAGTCTTTTTTTTCCTCCTCAGGCTTTTAGAATTCCTAAACATGATCTATCCCATGTCAAATCTAGTCATTGTATTATAAGAACAGTCTGGATTCCAAATGCCAAGAAACTTAGTTTGAAAATAGTAATTCCACATATAATCTTTGAACAGCCTTGAATTCCAAGCAGCAAGAGACCTCCACCTCCAGCGCAAACCTGTTTCAGTGTTGAACCAAGTACATATAAAGCTACATGGGCTGGAATGATGGTCATTTCGCTTCAACAGTAGAGCACTCATAACCAGGCAGAGAGTTTAATGCTGGAAATGTACATCTTAATGACCTAAAAGTATTACCAATGAAACAGATAGTAAATATTCCAAACATGTATACAGTTACCTGGTAGTTGATGGTGAATATAAGAAGACTGTGCATGTGGTTGGAAAGTCTGTGTACTGTAGGCTAGATGACTATCGAACACAATGCATGCTATTCTTTTTGTATTTACTTATATTAAAAGTTATAGAATTTCAAATTTGGAAGATAGAGTTTTTTTTTATTTTCACCACTGTACAATTTCAAATATCACAAGCCAATTTATGGATTAAATATTTCTGGCCTGAAATAAGGATTTCAGTATTGATTTTTTTGCTTATTTATTGACTCTGTATTCATAAATTAATTAACAATATGTGTGAATTGTTTGCATCCTTTGGTTCAGTGTAGATTCATAACTAATAAGACTAAGCTTATAGGATACATGATATCCAGCTTCCTGACAACAGCTAGGTTAACACATGAATGCTTACCCACCTGGACTCTGATCATTGTAAAATAATTATTACTAACATTTTGACATGATATTTCCGGCTTGTTCATATATATATTTAATCTTTAGCACTTTTTATTTAAAATATCCTACTATAGCACAACATGAGGATAAGTATGAAAACCATATCTAAAAACTTATTTTCCTCAGATGTTCACTGGGGATTTTTAAATCTAATGCTCAAAGTGACAGCACACAGATTTTGAAAAGTGAAAAGGATCAATTTAGTCTCTGTCTGATTACCAGAGGATACCAGCAATTCTTTCCAAGTGGATTTTTAAAAGAATTACAATAATTCCTATTGTTTTTTAGTAACTATGATGTCTGTATCAAGGAAGAAGAGACTTGATACCCTATGAGCATATACAGGGGGAGGAGGTCCCCCTCAGTCACAGTCATAGAGAAGGGGAGTAAGAGGAAAATGGGGGAGAGGGAGGAATGGGAGGATACAAGGGATGGGATAACAATTGAGATGTAATATGAATAAATTAATAAAATATATTTAAAAAAAATTAAAAAAATATATTTTCAATGTACCTGAAATTGCAAATTTCCCAATTGTCTAAGGTAGAAAACACAGACAATAAGGTGATGATCATAACTCACGATTTCTTTCAATAAAACAAAAACAATAAATGTTGGTTTTTGTTTTTATTTGTCCATTTTCTGTCTTCGTTTTGTCATATAATTTTAAAGTGTTTTTAGATGCAATTATTATTGGAGATAGAGAAAACTAATCCAAGATTGTAAAACAATAATATGAACTCTTTCAAGTGAATTTAACTAGTCTAAAGTTTAATCGTGATATTGTTCTGAGACATTTCTCTAGATTTAGCTAAATGTAAAATAATATTGTCAAGTAACAGGAGATACTTTTTCAAATATTGCAGATTACAATATTTGATTTAGCTGGAAAGAATAGCAAAAATGTATTTGAAAATTTTATATCAGATTTATTGTGTTTACTAATAAAAGAGCTCCCATAATCACGGGATTAATGATAAATTATTTTTAATGAGTCAGGAATTTCTTAAGAAAATACTAAAGGGGAAATTTGTTTTCTCATCCTAAAGTGAAGACTTCTTAGAAGTGTAAGATCATTGCTTTTGTTTGATAGTCGTATTTGATCAACAATCAATTAAAATATTCTGCCAACAGAGTTTTTTTTTACATGTCTCAATTTTAAACACTATGTCTAGGAAATGGGTTCAATACATATGGATTCAAATATACATGTGCATATACCCATGGTGGATTGAATGAGGATTGTTCGTCACAGTCTGATATGTTCGAAAAATTGGTCCACAGTTGGTGGTGGTCTTTGTAGAATGATATGAACATTTCAAGAAACGAAGCCCTGGAGAAGGTTTCAGTTCTGCAGGTGGGACTTGCAAGACCACAGTCTAATTTCATCTCCAGATCACCATCTAATATGGTTAAAGATGTGATTTCTCAGTTTCTACTGCAGGCTCTAGAGTACTCTCCCTCTGGAATCTTAGGCCAAAATAATCTTCCTCTCATAAGTCACGTCTGTGACTTATAGGCTGTGAAAAAAAAGAGTAGAGAAAATACAGACATACTAATGCATACACAGTAAAACTGGAAACACGTGAGATGCCACCACCACACCACAGTGTTTATTAGGTACAGAGATCTCTGTAGCCAAGCAGTCTAAGGCTGAAAACTTTCTCTAGAAGAGAAAGCTGCAGTTGAAACTCTCTGCACACACTTGACAATGATTCATATGCACTCATACTGAAATGTCCTAAGCAAAGCTTTGATACCCCTCTTGAGCCTAGTACATATGGGGAAATAGGCCTTGCTTTTTTTGATATGGTCACTCCCATACTAACAATGCACATTTACTCATGACCTTATTAATTCTGGACCTCCACTCCTCCCATCATCATAGTAGTGTTTTGTAGCAATAAAATGTGACTAATAAAACATATACAATATCTATATGCACTTTGTGCACATAATTTGTATATGTATAGTCAATATCTCTTTTTCAATGTGGTTGGGACTGGATGTCTTCAGATTTTTGTTGCTTTGGAGATTTGGAAACTTTCTATATTCAGAATAAGTTATCTGGATGATATGACTCAAGTTAAAATGTAAAATTCATTTGCATTTCATGTCTACCTCAAGCACATGTCAGGGAAAGATCCTAACACTTAATACACTCAATACTATAGGGATTTGCCACTATTCTAGTCTTATACTTTCAAAATTTTCTCAACTAGAAATTTCACAATTAGCGTTTTAAAATATATTTTATTAATTTATTCATATTGTATCTCAATTGATATCCCATCCCTTGTATCCTCCCATTCCTCCCTCCCTCCCATTTTCTCCTTACTCCTCTCTCCTATGACTATGTATGAGGGGGACCTCTTCCCCCTGTATATGCTCATAGGGTATCAAGTCTCTTCTTGGTAGCCTGCTAACCTTCCTCTGTGTGCCATCAGGCCTCCCCATCCAGAGTTCGTGGTCACATATGGGGCACCAGAGAAACTTTGAACCCCTACCCAGATCTAGCTAATGGACAGGACATTCTTCACAGTTGAGTGGAGAGTGGGGACTGACTTTCACACTATTAGCATTTTTTTTATCATATTTCCATAGCACAATTATCTCTGAAATCCCTCTTTATGGTATAACTCGGCAATATAGAATCCTTTCTACATGACAGAGCATACATTACTAGCCACACCACAACTAGACAACTTTCAATGTATCAAAAGAAATCTATTCTGCAGGAACTTTTCTTGAAAAAATTACTTAAACATTTAAAAACATGCATCATATATATACATATGTACATATATGTATAGATGTACATGTGTGTATGTTGGGTCTCATCCCACAGGAAAAATCAAATCAGGGTTCACCTGAAAGAGGGAGTGGAACATTTAGGATGTTTCCATGATCTGGCTATTATGACTAAGGCTGCTATGAACATAGTTGACCAAATTTTCTTGTTGTGTGCTGGAGCATCTTCTGGGTATATTCCAAGGAGTGAAATAGCTGGGTCTTGAGGAAGCCCTATTCCCAGTTTTCTGAGATAGTACCAGATAGATTTCCAAAGTGGCTGTACTAGTTTGCATTCCCACCAGCAATAAAAGAGTGTTCCTCTCTCCCCACATCCTCTCCAGCATGTGGTGTCACTTGAGTTTTTGATCTTAGCCATTCTGATGGGTGTAAGATGGAATCTCAGAGTTGTTTTGATTTGCATTTCCCTGATGACTAAGGAGGATGAGCATTTCTTTAAGTGTTTCTCAGCCATTTGATATTCCTCTGCTGTGAATTCTCTGTTTAGTTCCAAGCCCCATTTCTCAATTGGTTTATTTGGTTTGGTGGTGTTTAATTTCTTGAGTTCTTTATATATTTTGTATATTAGACCTTTGTCAGATGTAGGGTTAGTGAAGATCTTTTCCCAGTCAGTAGGCTGTCGCTTTGTTCTCTTGACAGTGTCTCCAGCCTTACAGAAGCTTCTAGAGACTTGATACCCTATGAGCATATACAGGGGGAGGTAATCCCCCTCAGGAACAGTCATAGGGGAGGGGAATAAGGGGAAAATGGGAGGGAGGGAAGAATGGGAGGATACAAGGGATGGGATAACCATTGAGATGTAACAAGAATAAATTAATTAAATTAAAAAAATAAAAGAAAAGAAAAAAAAGAAAAAAAAAGAGGGAGTAGGGATTGAAAGTAGGATACAGAGACGTGAGAAATAATGAATCAAGTCAGGACATTTCTAATCAAGATTCACTTTATTGTCGACTAGCAGGAACATATATAGGGCAAGGTCAATAGGATCTCTTCTTATCTCATTCACCCTAGAGCCCGGGCAAGAATGCAATAGCATAAATCGCTCCTTGTAGAACTTCCTAGTTCTCTGAATAGTTCCTTGTAAGAACTTCCTAAATTCTCTGGGTGGTTCCAAGTTGGGACTTCCCTACTTCCTTCAAAGGTAAATAGTCCAAGGATAGCCTAGAACACAAGACCTCGTCATGAGGTAAAGATCAGCAACTCAAAGGTCACAGAATACAGCCTAAGCACAAGATTTCTGACATGGCAGAATTTGGCATGGGTCCCCACATATGTCCCTTCTATATGTATGTGTTTATCAATAAATTATTTTAGGTTTTTCTAGGTGATACAAGAATCCTTAAGACACATAATGGCTATGCTATTGTTGCCTAGAAACTTGGCTGTGTTTGCAAACAATAGTACCATAAGAAAGGAGCTATTTCCAAAGTGGATGACTCAAGAGACCATAATTAGATACTGTCTATATCTAAAATCCTGGGCATATAAACTTCTTGGCTAAGTAGATATAGGACTTACTCATAATGAAAAGGCAAAATAAAGATCGTATTTTTATTATACATTTTCATTTTTATATAGATATTTATATTTTATACATATATACAATAAACTATCCATAGGAAGAAGAACCATGACACAATCAGGAACTATATAAATGTTACATTCTTAGTGTTTTTTGGCTATTTGTATTTGGAGGCCTTGAAAAAAAATCTTTTCTATTTTGGTGCATCTAAAACTCTAATCATATATTTTTATAGCAGGATATTCAAAGAACTTGTCCTTCTGAAAATTTTTTCTTATAATCATTTTTGCAATACATTACAGTCTTGCTTCCCATTGGGAGAGGATTATTTCTACTTTTCTAGCTCCATTGTCTTTCTGTTTAAATTACTTTGTTTTGTTATTTAAATTTATAAGCTAATTGAAACTATTATCAATAAATAAATTTAGGTATTTTTAAGGGTATACTTACAACTGACACATTATAAGCTTCTTCTTAATATTCTATGTATTGTAACTAATCTGTGGTTTATACTTTAATATTTTGGAATGATTAAACCAATTCAGTAAAAAAAACTTGTTTATATTAGAAATCTTTGAAATGTTACGTGAGGCTATGACATTAATTATTAAGATGATTTTTATTATTCTTTAAATATTTTAAAAGCAGCATGAGAAATATTCATTTGTCAACAAAATCTGAAGAAGAATAATTTTTAAGTTGCTCAAGGATGAATAAAAAGTCATCAACCTTTTTTTTTCATGCATTAACTAACTTTATTTAGAGCATTGGATATTTACACTTTGATGGTTAAGTTTCCACTCCTAGAGAAGCATGGGAGAATGGGGAAATATAAGGATACAGAGGGTTCTAGAAACTTAGAAGAAGAACATTATGATGGGCGGATCTGGACCCAGGGGTCCTGCTCAAACTATAGCACCAGCCAAGGACAATATGTGCAGTAAACTTTGAATCCCTACCCCGACCTAGCCAATGGACAGGACATTCTCCACAGTTGAATGAAGAGTGGGGACTGACTTTCAACAAACTCCGATGTCCCATATTTGACCACGTTCCTTTGATGGGGAGGCCTGGTGATACTCAGAGGAAAGATAGCAGGCTACCAAGAAGAGACTTGATACCCTATGAGCATACACAGGGGGAGGAGGTCACCCTCAGTCACAGTCATAAGGTAGGGAAGGGGGAAAGCAGGAGGGAGGGAGGAATGGGAGGATACAAGGGATGGGCTGACAATTGAGATGTAATATGAATAAATTAATAAAATGATTAAAAGGATAAAAAAAGATGCCACTCCTAGGTAGCTGATAGGAGGAGCTTTGCTTCAGATTAACCATTGCCCTTTGCTATTATTATTCAGAATGTTTACAACATTTTTAAATGAGTCACTCTTTAAACACTACATTTGTATATTATTGTCTTACATTGCAAATCTCTTGTTAGCATATTTTAATGCATTAATTATCAAGTTGTTTGTGTAATAATTGTAAAATATCATTTTACTAAAATATTTGTATAACAAATGTAATTTTATATGAGATCATAATAAAATATTAAAATTATAATTGATTTAATAGTCTAATATTGTTTCTTCAAAATAAAACAAATATGAATGTGGTGATTTGCTTTACATATAAATGTACTTTTTAATTTATAAGAAATGTCATATATTTGGAAAGTGGTGATGATCAAAAATAACCTCCTAAATCTTTTTTATAGAAAATTATAAAATGCAAAACAAAATATTAATAATCTAAGATCCAAATGTAGTACCTTTTTATAGCAAAATAATTTGTTCTAAATGGACCACAGATAAAGAGTAATATGTTACATGAGATAACTCTGTTTGGGCCTTATTTTTGAAAAGATTACAGTCAGTTCATCCATAGATGTAATGATAGGTTCCCTACAAATGCATGTGCCCAGAATCTATGGGGCTTTGCTATTATAAATAGCACAGAGTTCTTATTTTTCCATTTTATTGAATTATAATAACATTGATAATCTACTTTCAAATTCATACTTCCTCTGGACTAAATAAGATTCTTTTATTTTCTTTGAAATTAACCCTAGCTTCAGGGCCACATTGTTTTCCTTGCAACCAGATCATTCTCACATCCTAGAAGTTTTTATAGATGAAACTTTCAGAATGTCTCTTTAGAGCTTTAATTTTCCATGTTGTGGTTCTGTTTAATTCTTCCTAAATATTTTGTTATTGAAACATCATAAATCACACAAAATTCAGTATAAAACTGAAGAACTGCTATTTTAAAAAAGCATCAAGTATTTAAAAAATTCTTACTACAATCTAACAAATAACTTCTTATAGCTTCACAGACAGGGTGTGGAAACAAAGACACAAGATTCTTGACTCACAAATAAAGAATGTTTTATTTCTGACAACAAGAAAAATAGAATGGGTTTTCTCTATCATTTTTCCAAAACACCAGTTTCAACAGAGCAAGAACGGAAAGCCAAATGACACATGCACACAAATTACTCATATTACAAACAAGAAACCATGAACTCAGGCACCAAGCACGTGGCTGCTGTGTGATGTTGGTTGCTATGCTAGTTAGGACTGTAGATATAAAGGAGGTACTTAGTGTGGTGACTGGCTCCCCTGATTCTGAGTCAATGAACATTGTCTTCAATCTTCACAATAAAGTTAATGATGTCTATAAAACTTCAAAGGTCTAAGAAACTCAAATCTGCTGCTGGATTTCTAGGACAGGCAGCAAGACTCTTCTTATGTGTGCACGGACTGCTGCGTGTCCTTGCTAAAGGAGGGAGAAAGATAATTCTCTTTGTATTTTCTTATATTAGAGCTTTCAAGTATTTGGAGAATACTGACATTGGTAAAGTGACATCATCTGAGTTTACCAACTTAAGTCAATTTCTTCAGGGAACACTAACAGATACTTAGCAATATTACCTTGACAGATATTGGGAATACCTTGGCAAGCCGAGCTGACTCATAAAATTAAGTATCAAACTTATTTATATTATACTGAATAATTAACATAACCTTTCTTGCTCTGGAAGTGAGGAAACTTTATTACCTTCAGAAGCTTTTTTATTTTTTGTAAAGAGTTACTTTTTTATTTATGTATATGCTTGTGTGTATCTATGTGAGTGCCACAGATATGTGTGTGTAAGTGTTTGTGCAGGACTGAATATGATGCCAAATTCCCTGGAGCTGAAGTTAGAGGCAGTTCTGAGCCACCAGATGGACAACGATGCTGGGGAAAAAAAACATGATCCTCTTACAAAGCAGGAAGTATCTTTAGATGCTAAGTTGTGTTTCCAGCACATATCTTCTAATATTTCAGTTAAGTCTACCTTTACCTAGGGAAAAGAAATATTTATTTCTTCCAGTGCTCTTCATCATACAGATCTGCTTGATGGGATAATGTGAAGCCAAAATGAACAAGTAGCTAAATTAGCATAAATATACAATATCCACAGAAAATTGAAGCTAAGAAGTGTATTTCACAAAGTGCAGGATAGAAATCAGCATTAATTTTACAAGAAGTTAATCCTTATTCATAATGTCTCAACTGAATTACAGAACATGAAATACCATTTAAAGATTCTGACAGACACAAGACATTTAAACTGTACAGTGCTTTCAGTTTTTCTACAAAATTGGAAACATGAATGCTGTATATCTCATTGCTTGGTGTTATATGCTTAGTGTTATAGAAATAGAAAAATTTTACATTCTTTGAAATGCTTCACTATTTCTTTGGGGAAACATAATATCCCTATATAAATTACAGAACAACCTATGAGGGTATATATTGAAATGCTGGATTATGAGTACAGAATCAATATTCTATTTTTCTAGTTATAAGCCATTTTAAAATTCATTGCTTTGTTTTGTGTGTGTTTGTTTTATTTATAGTATACGATTTTACTGCTTTTAAAATTTTAAAATCTTATCACTGAAATAGCCATGGCTTTTCCATGTGATGCTGTATTATAAGTGAATAAAATATGTTACATAGCATTGTTCATCATTCCAAATCCATCATTTTTATTTGAAAGAGAAAATGAAGCTCAAAAATGTGCAGTTGTTCTCCTAGGGTAAAATACCTAGTCAAGGTTACAGCAAATTTTGAACTTTGAACTTTTTTTTCTAAGCTCTGTTCTAGCACACTGAATTCTACTTGCAAATGCTTTCTGATTTGTGAGTTAGCATGCTCAGTACTCTCTTCCCGAGGATATGGAAAGTTTCAAAAGAAACATACTTACTCACTCACTTACTCACTGAAAAGGATGAAAAAAGATCATTTAGCTATTCAGGGTGGCACACTGTTATGCCCAAAATTTCGAGAGACTCCTCAAACAGACCACCCAAATACCGAGTTCAAATGCAATGGCAAGGAAGTCTTTATTGCAGGTTCAAACCCGGGCCACCCTCTAATGACTGACACAGCAGATGCAGGGAAGCAGCCTTGAGTCTCAATTGAGAGTTTTTTTTTTTTTTTTTTTTTTTTATAGTTTACGGAAAAACAAATGGGTTTTACAGTACATGATTGGATGGCATTTGGGCAGAAAAGCTTTAAGCAGGCAAGGACAATCCTTGGCGTTTCTTGGTTGGGTAATAGGTGTAGGGGCAAGTTGGCTTATAGAAAAGATTGGTTGAAACAGTCACAGGGGCCTTAGAAACTTTGGCTTGGCTTCTCCTAATTGGTTGTTGCTATGTGTCAGACCACCTGCTGGTCAGCTTGACCAGCAGAGAGTATATTGGACTTTCCCAAGGTGAGCTGATTGTGTTGCTAGGGAATGTTTTTTCTGGTTATACTAGTTTGTGGTTTTTCTGGAATCTGGGTTCAGCCCATTGCTGGGTTTAACAGAAAATAGAGTTTCTTTTTCAAAATGGAGTTTGTCTGGTCCTTTCACCACACTTGTAATCATCACAGTCAGGGAAGCTAGAGGCAGGCAGATCTTTGTGAATTCATGGCCATCTTGGTCTACAAAGCAAGTCTAGGACAGCCAAGTCTACACAGAGGAACCCTGTCTCAAAAAAAGGGGGTTGTCATTTGTTTTATTCTGAGGACAGTTCTTTCCAAGAGTTAAAATGTTAAATGTAATGCAAATAATCTGAAAACATAGCAAAAAGTACTGTTTTTGCCTGTACCCTCTGAGTTACATTTTTAAAAAATAATTTTTATTTTATTTCATTTATTCACTTTACATACCGATAATATCTACCTCTTTCCTTTCCTCCCAGTCCCACCCTCCATCCATCTTCCCCCTAGCCCCCCATACTCTACTCCTTAGAAAAGTGGTATTTTCCACACCAACCTACCCCAGCACATCAGGGACCATCAAGACTAAGCACATCCTCTTCCACTGAGGCCAGGCAAAGCAGCCTCATCAGAGAGAAGTGATCAAAAATCAGGCAACAGGGTCCATGTCAGAGAAAGTCCCTGAATAATTTTTCCTTCTGTACCAGGACAAATAATTCTTTGTATCAAAATATCTTTAAGGTTGTAATTTGTCTTTCAATTTTACATTTTGTCACTTACTTACAGAGAAAAAAATTATTTTCTAAGTTTTCAAATTATGTTCAAAATGACTACAAAAATTCATCTTGCGTAATGCTCTGCAGTTTATTTTTAGTAGGTTTTATTTGTTTTTGTTTATTCATTTTAATTGTTCTCTTTTTGTTACCCACAATTCATGGATGATGCATTAGTCTGGATAAGCAAGTATAAACCACAAACTGCATGGTCTAAGAATGACTATAACACTGTTCAGTACAGAACTGGTGATTAGGTTGAACTCATCCAATCAGCTGCTTGAAAATTCACAAATAGTCATTGAAATGACTAGAGGACAGCTAGCATTTTCCAGGATCTTGTCTGTTCCTTCTTCCCATTGTAGATACTCTTAAGTTCTTTCCTTAACTGCTCATGTAGAGACAGGGATAACGTGAAAGGTAATTCCACATTAACTTAAGTGGAAACTGGGACAGCTGATTTCCCACATTGCCTTACATTGTACACAAGTCCACATCACATGCAAGTTACATAATGCTTATGAACTCGTTATTTTATATTGTTGGAGATTTTTATCTCCGCTACACTACTCGTGTTCTTCTACAGCAGACTGCTGTAGAGAAGGTAATTACAGGCTTCTGCTTAGAGAAACAGCTATGAGCATAAACAAATCAAAGATATGCTGCCTATTTTTGGATTTCCTGAGGCCTGATGACTCACAGGAGTAAAGAAGTACATTTTATTTCTCTGGCTTCCCAGGTAACACATATTCCATTTGCTTTTCTAAATAGACAGGAGCTAATTGAAACTCTATTTTAGTACTATTAGGAACATATGAATTTTTAGATGTATTATTATCTGATTTTTTTCTTCTATTTTGAATTTGTTTGTCTGGTTATTTGTTTTGGGAGAATTACAAAATTGGCTTTATATCATCTGTATGTTAGTTTCAAAAATAAAATTGTCTTTACCTTTGCTATAGTCACTTCTTTAGAAGATTATCTAAAGAGAGGCCATGGTTTCGTCTCATTCTCAGAACTATCACTGTCTCCCAAAAGTTAACAAATGAGTCTTTGCATGTGTGAACTTCATAATACTATGTGAATTTAAGAAAAATTTAAAAACACAAAGGCCGCATCCTTGAATCATTTAATTTTAAGTATGCATACAGATATTGCTTCAAAGTGCATCTTATAAAAACACATAAAACAGAATGTGAGGCATTTAGAGAAATAAAATGCATGGGTAATCTAGTTATATTAGGTATTACATTAAAGCCATTGCTAGTTCCAAAAGCAAATCTTTAAAATGACATATTTTTTAAAATTAAAACAGTTTTTTGTCAGCAGCAATATGAACGGCAATTCTAGGATTTATTCACTTACTTATTTTTTATTCATTTTTTATTAGTGAAACATTTCTTCTCATGAGAGTGTTAGAGAGACTTCTAGGAAAAGGGACAATGGCAGAGGGTTCTAGATTTTTCTTGCTTTGATCCATTTTAAATCTTTCCTCTTTGCATTTGTGGATATTGATCAGTGGGGAAAGTGTTTGTTTTGCAAATGTGGTAGTCTGACATCAGATCCCTGATGTCCAGGTAAAGTCAAGATTGTTGACATGGGCCAGGAAGTACAATGCTAGGTACAGGGATGTCACTGAGATCCCCAGGAGCTGCACAACTATGGGTCTAGCTGAATCTCATGTTCAGTTACTGAGGGGCCCTGTATCAAAAATATGATAGAGAGTGATAAAATAGGCTGTTCAACATCAAATGCTGGCTTTCCTAAGCACAGGCAGTCACAACCACATGGAGGCTAACCAATGGATCAATCTACTTCTCTTCCCTTAAGATTTTAGAACAGTGGTTCTCAACCTGTGGGTTGTGACCCCTTGGGGCTCATATATTGATATTGTGGATATCAAATATTTACATTATGATTGTTAACAGTAGTAAATGTGCAGTTATGAAGCAGCAACTTAATAAGTTTATGGTTGGAGCAGCACTAAAACAAGAGGAACTGTATTAAAGGGTAGCAGCATTAGGAAGGTTGAGAACCTCAAGTAGAGTGATACTAGCTGTTTCCGTTGCATAACATTATTCAGATAAAAGACTGACAAAAGCAGCTTGGAGAGGAACTGGTTTATTTGACTTGTACTACCAGGTCACAATACATCTTTAAGGAAAGTTGAAGTAGAAACTGATGGTTAAAAAAAAAAAAAAAAACCACCAAGGAATGATGCTTCCTGGTTCAGTCTCTGGCTTGTTTCCTGGCTCATGCTCAGCATGCTTTCCTATATTGCTAGGTTCACCCACCTGCTAAAGATTGTGTCCTCAAACTAAGGCCCTAGCCAAGGACAACACAGGCGGTAAAATTTAAACCCCTACCCTGATCTAGCCCATGGACAGGACAGTCTCCACACTTGAGTGGAGAGAGGGATTTGACTTTCTCATGTACTCTGGTGCCTCACATTTGACTATGTCCCCTGGAGGGGGAGACCTGGTGGCACTCAGAGGAAGGACAGCAGGTCACCGAGAAGAGACTGGATACCCTATGAGCATATACAGAGGGAGGTAATCCCCCTGAGGAACAGTCATAGGGGAGGGGAATAAGGGGAAAATGGGAGGGAGGGCAGAGTGGGAGGATACAAGGGATGGGATAACCATAGAGATGTAACAAGAATAAATTAATTAAAAATAAATAAAAAAAATTAAAAAAAAAAAGATTGTGTCCTATACAGTCATATGGACTTTCTGTATGAATCATCACTCAAGGCAGTCTTTTGCTGACAAGGTCAAAGCAATTCTTCAGTTGAGGGTCCCTCTTTCTGAATAACTCTAAGTCATGTCTAGCTGACAATAAAACTAACCAGTTTAGTAGGTACTTATGGCTGACTAAAGAAGATTTTGGCCAAGAATGGTTTTTGATGTTTTTTTTGTATATGTTTTACAGGTTGAACGCTTTGTACTCAATAACGAACTTGAGTCTGTTCTGAGAAAGGCTAATTCTCTCCGCTCATCGGTTGCCTATACATCTTTGTCTAGAGAACGCCAGGAGCTTTTCATCTCCCATGTTAGCATGTCTTTAGATATTACTATAGCTCCTATCTTGTTTATGTATGTGAACAACAAAAACACACTTGAGGGTATTGTATAAATATTTATTCATATGTAAATACATTCACGTATCAATAATAAAGAAAAAGTCAATCAACTTGAGAGTGAAGAGGGACATGGAAGGGGCTGATGACAAGATACTTGGGAAGAGACAGAGGGAGAAAAGAGAAATATATATTTTTTTCATAACAAAATTTAAAAAGAATAAAATTTCTAAATACCAAAAAAAAAAAAGTGATGAAGTTTCAAAGTGTTAATCATCGTTTTCATTTTATTTTATTATTTATTCAGTTTACATCTAAATCATAGCCGTTTTCCTCCTCTCCTCCTGCTCCCACCCTCCCTCTCTCTTCCTTTTCTCCCCCCCTCACCTACTACTCAGAAAGGGGTAACCCCCTCAACCCATCCTACCACAGCAAGTTGCATCAGGACTGACTGCATCATCTTCTACTAAAGCCCTACACGACAGCCCCACAAGAGAGAGGTGATCAAAATGCCGGCAAGAGAGTCCATGTCCGAGACAGTCTCTGTTCCCCTTACTAGGGAACTCTCATGAGGACTAAGCTGTCTGTTGACTACATATGGGTAGAGGGCCCAGTTCCAATCCATGGGTGCTTGGTTCGTTCTCCAGTCTCCATATGCCGCCGTAGGCCCATGTTAGTTGACTCTGTTGGCCTTCTTCTGGAGGTTTGTCCCCTCCGGGTCCTTCAATTTTTCTTCCCACTTTTTCACAAGGTGCCGTGTGCTCTGTCCAATGTTTGGTTGTATCACCATCTGTTTCAAACCACTACTGGGCAGAGCTTCTCAGAGGACAACTCTGCTAGGCTCCCATCTGCAAGCATAGCAGAGTACCATTAATAGTGTCAAGGATTCAACTCTCCCATGGAGTGGTTCTCAGTAGGGTCAGGCATTGGTTGGACATTCTCTCAATCTCACAGTCTCTGCTCTATCTGCTCCATCTTTATCCCTGCACATCTTGTAGGTGAGGCAAATTTGGGGTCGAATTTTTATGGGTGGGTTGGTGCTCCCCTCCCGCAAAAGAAGTCCTGTATGGCTAAAAGGTGGCCTCTTCGATCTCTATGACCCCTGCTGCTAGAAATCTTTGCTAGAGTCACCCCTATGTCCTCCCAGGAGCCTACCCTTATGTAGGTCTACAGCTTGCCTCAGCGATTCCCTGTCCCTCAGTTACACTTCACTCTCCAAGCCCTCTAAACTCCTGCCCATACTGTTCCTATACCTGATCCCCACTTTCCGTTTCCTCCACTCTCCAACTCCTACCGTGTTTTAAAGTCATTACTATACTTAAAATATGTCATATTATTAATACAACTACAGTAGAAATCACTTAGAAGCTGGGTGTCCTGGTTAAGGGTTTTTTGTTTGCTTTGGTCTGGTTTGCTTCTTTCAATTTTTGCCAATGACATACGAATTTTCTGAGAAAAGGAACCTCAATTCAGGAAATATCTTCATTTGTTTGACATGTATAAGCCAGTCTAGGGGCACTTTCTTGTTTACTGGTTGATGTAAGATAGCCATTTATCTGTGGGCAATTCCACCCCTGGGCAGGTGGTACTGTATGTGCTACATGGAAAAGAGAGCAGGCTGAACAACCAGTACACAGTGTCTTTCTGTTGCTTCTGCTTCAGTTTCTGCCTTGAGATTCTTCCCTTGAGTTCTGGGCTTGGCTTCCCTTGATGATAGTTTGGAGTCTGTAAGACAAAGAAACCCTTTTCTCTCCCCAAGGTACTTTTGATCATGTTGTTTATCACAGGATGGAATCCTAACTAGGACAATAAACTTATCATGCTAAAATAATCTAAAAATTTTATGCTGGTCTTTAAACATGCCTGAGACTTTGAGTAACATGCAAAGGTGTGCAGCTCCATTTCTGTAACCCCTTTACTTATATGAATAGCTTAGCTAAGCTTGTCTCCACAGACACATGAGTAGAGTTGTCCTGCTTTTGGTATTTTAATGGCAGCATTATATATAAGAATATTTTTATTTTTTTCTTTAAAAATATATACATTCAGAGCTTAACAATACATCATGATTCTCTTGGCATTCTCTGACATTACTGTTATTTGAGTAAACTTCATTTATTTTTATTTAAAATTTTAAATTTATTTTAAAGAATTAATACCTATATTTTTGTGGTTTGTGCATCAAAACCAAGGCTTCACACCTGATATGCACTGCCCCTCCCACTTCTTTTTTAATATTTTATTAATGAACTTTATTTTTTTTATTTTATTAATTTATTCATATTACATCTCAATGGTTATCCCATCCCTTGTATCCTCCAATTCTTCCCTCCCTCTCATTTCCCCTTACTCCCCTCCCCTATGAATGTGACTGAGGGGGACGTCCTCCCCCTGTATATGTTCATAGGGTATCAAGTCTCTTCTTGGTAGCCTGCAATCCTTCCTCTGAGTGCCACCAGGCCTCCCCAACCAGGGGACGTGGTCAAATATGGGGCACCAGAGTTCATGTGAAAGTCAGACCCCACTCTCCACTCAACTGTGGAGAATGTCCTGTCCATTGGTTAGATCTGAGTAGGAGTTTGAAATTTACTGCACATTTTGTCCTTGCCATAGTTTGAGCGGGACCCCTGGGCCCAAATCTGCCTATCATAATGTTCTTCTTGTAGGTTTCTAGGACCCTGTGAATCTTTCTACTTTACCATTCTCCCATGCTTCTCTCATCTAGAGTCCCAATAGGATGTCCTCACCTCTGTCCCAGTTTCCTGGTAAGTGAAGACTTACATCTGAAATGCCCCTTGGGCTAGTGTGCAGATATAAGTGAGTATATACTCTTTGACTGTTTCTGCTTCTGGGTTAACTCACTCGTTATGATCATTTCTAGTTCAATCCATTTGTCCACAAATTTCGGGAATTCCTTGTTTTTAATAACTGAGTAGTATTCCATAGTGTAAATGTGCCACAGTTTCTTTATCCATTCTTCTACTGAGGGACACTTAGGTTGTTTCGATGATCTGGCTATTATGAATAAGGCTGCTATGAATATAGTCATCAGGGAAATGAAAATCAAAACAACTCTGAGATTCCATCTTACACCCATCAGAATGGCTAAGATCAAAAATTCAAATGACACCACATGCTGGTGAGGATGTCAAGAGAAAGGAACACTCCTTCATTGCTGGTGGGAATGCAAACTAGTACAGCCACTTTGGAAATCTATCTGGTGCTATCTCAGAAAACTGGGAATAGGGCTTCCTCAAGACCCATCTATTCCACTCTTTGGAATATACCCAGAAGATGCTCCAGCACACAACAAGAACATTTGCTCAACCATGTTCATAATCTTCATTTTTTAAAATTATATTTATTCATTTACTCAGTGCCTGTGTGTGCATATTTTTTTTATGGCTGTGTGTACAGCCTTCAGTGGAAGGTCAGAGGGCAGTTTTTCAGAGCAGCTCTTGCCTTTTGCTTGTGACAAGATCCTTCTTGTTTTTGATGGGCTGTGTGGTCTAGCCTAGGTGGCATGCCACTTCCCCAGACAGCTCCCAGGACACCTTTGAAGAAAGTTTCTGAGCCCAATTGGTCTGCATTTCAGAATTACACAGATTTTTGTTGTTTTGATTTTGGTCTTTTAATTACCACTTTACTATTTATTATTATAGTTTGTATACAGTAGATTATACTGTTATGGCTAAGACCATATTTGAAAATATGATAATTTATCACAAAATAGTTTCTATCTCCCCACGACCTGTATTAAGTTATAAGATTTTCCAAATCTTTATTAAGGAACAGCTCTCATTTCTTAATACTTTTACAACTTAAAAACACATATAACATAAATTGACGTTAATAGACTGTATTGAGAGTGATGAGAGTGATTTGACTAAAATTATACTTATGTAGGTTATAAGACCAACAAACTGTTGTAGCAAAGTTAAGAAACCTTGTTCAATGTACTGTTTCCATTTAATCCTTTCCAATAGCATGAATCACAGTCCTGGCTATAAAACAAAGTGAGAGAAAAAAAAAAACCCTTTTATTCTAATCACCAGATGCTTGATTTTAACAATATTAAAAGGGCTGTCACGTAGCTTAATGTGTAATGTTTTTCTTGCTCAAGTGCAAGGATCTGAGTTTGGATCACCAGTACCCATGTAAAAGGTCAGGTATGATTACAGAGGCCATTAATCACTGCACTGAGAGGGAGAGACAGGAGACTCTTGGAGGCTCAGCGGCCAGTCAACAGGAGCGCCATAGTCACTGCATTACCTTGTTTCAAGACATAAAGAGGGAGCAATAAGAGAAGATAAGTAATGACAGTTTCTGACCTCCAAACGTTTATTCCCAAGTGCACATTCTGTGCAATTGCACACACAAATAAGTACAAGATAAATGTTTTAAAATTAAAAAAAAAAAGAAAAAGAAACTAAGAAATACAGACTAATAGATAATGTGTCAACGTCAACTGTCTACTTTTGGTACTTATGCTGTGGCTAGGGCATGTCAATAAAATAGAGAAAAGTTTGGGGAAAGACAAAAAAATAAAGAATAACTATGTATTCTCAAGATGCATATCTCATTTAATAGAGAAGTAAATAATTGTAATCCCACTGCAAAGATTACATGAAGGACACATAGTGACCCTAGAACAGAAATCATGCAAAAAAAAAATGTGTTATTTACTATACTTAAGAACGTGGAAAACACTTAGCTTTTGGAGAAGCTATGGTTTGAATATATTTAGAGTGCATTTCCCAACCCACAGTTCATGTTCTTGAATTTTGGTCTTGGTAATATGGTGGTGTTGAAGTGGTTAAAAAAATTTAAAGGTGGAGACTAAGTGGAAGATAATTAGGTCATTGGGACCTGCCATCAGAAGGAGTTAATGCTTCTCTCAGTTATGATGTCATTGCTAACAAAAAACAAACAAACAACAACAACAAAAAAACCTAGAATCAAGTCTCAGATTTCGACACCTATGTAAAGAGGGGCTGAGACAGATCTATCCCAGAAGATTTGTTTCTGCAGTCCATGTGGTTTAAAATGACACCATATTGAATATTAGGACCACACGCACTTGCATTAAAGTAATAAATTATTCTAGAACATAACCAGAATAATGAAAGTCAAGATAGCTAGAAAAAAATTATTTCCCTGAGTAGTGTTTCTATAATCAGTACATGACAATGTGCCAGAAATATAGTAAATGTACTGCCGTAATGTATTTGTGTTAAAACTATGTGTATTTAACATAAAGTTTCATTTTAAAAATGAGAGAGAGAGACAAAGAGAGACAGAGAGACAGAGAGACAGAGAGACAGAGAGAGACAGAGAGAGAGAGAGAGAGAGAGAGAGAGAGAGAGAGAGAGAGAGAGAGAGAGAATATCACATAACAGGTACTTGGCAATTTTTGCCAAAATAAATGTGACTGAGCTGCAGGGGACATTGTTAATTAACAGTGCCCAATTCTATCATAGCTTTTCTATTATAAGTGAAATTTATTATTATATTTATGCACATTAATAATGTTTAATCATAAAATATGTGTATAAAAATAGATTATATAATCTGTATATAAAGTGACCTGATATTGGCTTATATAAAAGACAAAGTTAAAATATTCTTATAGTTCTTTATTTATGAAAACATATTTCATTTGAAAGTGTGAAACAAAAACTGGCATTTTAATGTGATCAAGGTTAAACTTTACTGTTCATCAGTGAGAAAAATGTATTTTACAATTAAACTTGTGGAATCAATTTCATACAAGTTGGCTACCACAGGTATTTTCTTCATCTTCACAGTATACATTCTTGTAACTCTCGAGTAAGACTCTGCTTATCTTTATAGATGACTTTTATATGTGCTATATCAAGAAATGCATATGTTCTTTAAAATATACATAGTCAATGATAACCGTAGTCTGAGTATACTCAAAATTTCTGTATATGCAGCCACCTTACAAGGTTTAGAAAATGAGATTGAGGCCTGTAGCAATGTGAGTCAATATAATATCACCACACAAACTTCAAGGCATCAGTTGAAAGTAGATATATAAAGAAAAAAGATGCATGGTCTTACTCTCTATGCAAGTCATTGACTGTCTAGGGCATGACACATTCCTGATAACATGATTGGTTATACCAGTTCACATGAATTTACCGTGTCATATTATACTTGAGAAATTTCTCTAATAAAACAGTTTAGAAAAGATGTCTTCAATAGGAGAAATACCAAGTCAAAGTCATTTTGTCATTTGTTTTTCTTACTCTGAGATCTGTCCTCCTCTTTCTTACAGAGAATCTGACAAGCCTGTCAAACAGATATTACAAAGATTACAAGGAGTGGTCTCTTGGGGTGGGAGAATTTAACCACAAACTACTCTTGTAGTGTAAGTGAAGCTAGATTGATTGCTACTTTTGATCCAATTCCATAAGGGAAGGTAATTGCAAGTTACCTGTGTTGGGGTGTTGTAGAATTGCCAGTACAGTCTTGAAGTTTTATACAACCCAGGGGTTATACACTTAAATCGGATCCTGCAAGAATAGGAAAGATTTAAAGTCAACCAGGAAACAGTCATGTAGTGTGGTAATCAAGCAGAAATTTTCTAAAACCAGCAGTATGAAAAACACTTCTGTCATTTCCACTTTAGTGACTAACCAATAACTCACAAAAGGAACCTACTAAAATTAGATAGTTTACACACTTTATGGAATTTTTCCAGAATAACCTGATGGATGGTGAATTTTACAGGCTCAAGACAGTGCATTTGAGATTTTTATGAGACTAAGGTAGAAATTACAAGTGCTCCATGATTGACCTAAACATATATTAACTGTTTCTTTCCTTTCTAATGAGCACACTAAGATTAAAAATACAAAAATTGTGTCAAGAAGAAGAAATTTTGAGTTGTAGCCTAGCTTTTAACAGATGAGCCATCTCTTCAAGCAGAAACCTCCACCACACACTGGCACAACACCTATTCATGTTAAAGTCTTGGAGAGATCAGGTATACAAGGCCCATTCCTAAACGTAATAAAGGCTATATACATCAAGCCAATAGACAACATCAAATTAAATGGAGAGAAACTCAAAGAAATTTGACTAAAATAAGGGGCTAGATAAGGCTGTCAATTCTATCCATAGCTCTTCAATATAGTACTTGCAATACATAGATCAATAAGACAACTAAAGGAGATCAAGGAAGTAAAAGTGTCCATAACTTACCCCTGAAATTCCACCAGAGAACTGCTACAACTGATAAACATCTTCAGCAAAATGGCTGGATACAAGATAATTTTTAAAAAAATAAGTAGATCTCCTGTATACAAATGACATTGAACTGAGAAAGAAATTAGGGAAACTACACCCTTCACAGTAGCCACAAAGATTATAAATTATCTCAGTATACCTCTAACCAAGCAAATGAAAGACTTATATGAAAAACTTGAAGTCTCTGAAGAAAGAAATTGAAGAAGATATCAGAAGATGGAAAGATCTTTAGTACTCATTGATTGAGAGGATCAATATAGTAAAAATGACCATCTTACAAAAATCAGTCTGCACATCCAATGCAAATTCCTATCAAAATACCCACACAATTCTTGAAAGATCGATTCTGAACTTCATATGAAAAAAACTAAAAACCCAGAATAGCTAAAACAATCCTTGTAAAATATGACCATCTCCCCTTGGTGGGGAGGTCTGGTGACACTCAAAGAAAGAATAATCAGGCTACCAGGATGAGATTTGATAGCCTATGACCATTTAGTGGGGAAGGAGTTCCCCCTTGGCCATAGACTTAAGGGAGTATGAAAGCGGGAGGGATGGAAGAGCGGGAGGATACAAGTAATGGGATAATAATTGAGTTGTAATCTGAATAAATTAATTAAATGAAATAAAAATTTAAAAAGAAAAGACATGGACAAAGTTAAAAGAAAAGATCACCTGGAAAAAATATTCATCCCTGATCTCAGGAATGCTGTACTATAGAGCATTAGAGATAAAAACCACATGGGACTAGCATATAAATAGGCTGATGATTAATATAATCCTATGAAAGACCCAAAAATAAACCCACACACATATGGACACTTGGTTTTTGACAAAGAAGCCAAATCCATTACAGTGGAAAAAAGATAGCATCTTCAACAAATTATGCTTTTCTAACTGGATGTCTACATGTAGAAAACTGCAAACAGATCCATTATTTATCACGCTGCACAAAACTCAACAACAAGTGGATTAAAGACCTCAACACAAAATCAGACCCACTAAGCCTGATAGAAGAAAGAGTGAAGAAAAGCCTTGAATTCATTGGCACAGGAGACAACTTCCTGAACAGAACACCAATAGCTCAAGCTCTAAAATCAACAATTAATAAATGGGATCTCATAAAACTGAAAATCTTCTGGAAGGCATAGGACTCTATCAACAGATTAAAAGCACAGTACACAGACTCAGAGAAGATCTTTACCAACTCTACATCTAACAAAGGGCTAATATCCAAAATATATAAAGAGCTTAGGAAATTAATAATCACCAAACCAAATAGCCCAATTAAAAATGGGGTACAGAGCTAAACAAAGAATTTTCAACAGAGGAACACTGAATGGCTGGGAAACACCTAAAGAAATGCTCAACATTCTTAGTTATCAGGGAAGTGCAAATAAGGACTCAGATTTCATTTTACTCTTACCAGAATGGATAAGATCAAAAACTCAAGTGACAGCACATGCTAACAAGGATGTGGAGAAAGGGAAAAACTCCTCCATTGCTGGTGGGAGTTCAAAATTGTACAACCACTTTGGAAATTAATCTGATGATTTCTCAGAAAATTTGTAATCAAGATCCAGCCATATCATTTATGGGCGTGTATCCAAAAGAGTTCCACTGTACAACAAGGACATTTGCTCAACTATATTCATAGTAGCTTTATTTGTTATAGCCAGAATCTGGAAATAACCTAGATGTCCCTCAAGGGACATTTGCACTATGGAATACTACTCAGCTATTAAAAACAAGGAAATCTTGAAAATTGCATGCAAATGGATGGAACTAAAAATGATCATCCTGAGTGAATTAACCCAGCCCCAGAAAGATTTGCATGGCATATACTCATAAGTGTGTATTAGCCCAACAGAGATGTCCTCTGAGAGACTCCATCCAGCGTGGGATTGGGACAGATGCTGGAACTTGCTGCTGGACCCCAGGTGGAGCTCTGAACCTAGACTCTCGTTCATATCTAGCCAATGGAGAGTTCAATCTACAAGGTGGTTGGGAGAGTGGGACTGCCTTTGACATGAAATCTGGTGCCCCTGATTTGATTACTTTCTCTTGGAGGGGAGGCCTGACCAACACACAAGGAAAGGGGAAGTAAGCTATCTGGATGAAACTTGTAGTCATATGGTGGGGGAGCAGGTCTCCTGTCAGAGGTCCACGAAAGAGGAATAGGAGAGAAGAGGGAGGGAGTGTGGGAACAGGAAGATACAAGTGAGGGGATAACAATTGGGATGTAATCTGAATAAATTATAATACATTAAAATTTAAAAATAAGTAAATAAATATTTAAAAGAAGAATTATTTAAGTAACTCTTGGCAGTTACAGTGCAGTACTGTACTGGGTTAATGGGGTAGCTCAGTGGAGTACTTGTATAGCAATCCCCAGAACTACAAAAGTGAAACCAAACAAAAAATTAAAATAGTTTTAACTAACACACTATTGCTGTGTGTATGTAGCATGCTGTGGTTTGAGGAGACAGGCTTATTGCTCTATAGGTTGTAATTTATGTTACAGATTTTCTTAATCATCGTTCATAGATTTGAAGTGACATAATTATGTGGGCCTCCAAAACCCTAAGCAAATCACCTTTAAGTGTTGCTTTTTGGTGCTTAAAGAGAGACTAACTCCCACATGGGCAGATGATACTTTTTTTGTTTTGTTTTGTTTTATTTTTGTTTTGTTTTTTTAACATATACATTCATTTTATTACACATGAATGAAACAAACTACATACAGCAGGGAAAACCATGAGGCAATCATGTGTTATATAAATGTTACAATCATAGTGATTTGGCTCTTTGTATTTGTCAAACTTGAAGTAAACATCTTTCCTAATTTGTTGGGTCTAAATTTCTGAATGAAGTTCAATATCTATTATCTAATATCTAATTTCTATTAACTTAAATCCTTTATCTTGAGCTAAAATGATCTTATCCCCTAACCAACTTTACTTGATTGTAAAATTAAACTATCTGGTCTTAAACCCCCTCCAGAGACTTGAGAAGAATAAAACTTAAAAGCCTGAGTGAACCAGTAGTGCAGGATAGCAGCTTCCAAAATGACTGAGACAGTTTACTGCCTGAACAGTCACCCAACACTCTCTATGATGTTGGATCCTCATCTTCACCCTTTTAGCCCAATATTTCTGCCAGACTCATTCACAAGGCAGGAACTATTGAGGACTTGGTTACTCTGTGTTGGCAGAGTTTGGCAGTTGACTCTGCCTGATGAGGGAAGGGATGGGATCAGAAGGTGTTGAGGGAGGGGGTGACAATTGGGATGTAAATAATTCAAACTGCAGAACAAACAGGTAACTTATATTGCTAATCCCATTACATTGGAATAGCTCTGAAACTGGCGTAGATACAAATGTAAATGCATAGGGAGGCTACATGTGGGCCACAGACTCTCTGTGACTTCTTACTAGAGGCCATTCTTAGTATGGCACAAAGGAAGATTTGCAGATGTCTTACTTCTGCTCACACAATGAACAGAGAATCAGTCTTGTTTGCTCTGTACATCCTGCACACCTCATACAATTATGTTAGAACTGTATAATGCTTGTGAGAAATTATATTAGTAGATGATACTCTATGGGGGAATGTTATCCATGAATCACTGTATAGCAGATTCCAAAGAAAGGGGTGTGAAAAAGTATCATGTTCTAGGGTCATTTATTTTCAACTTGGAAATATGACACTTTGTATGCTTACTAGGTCACTAACTGTATATTATTGCAATGTGGCAAACTGAAAGTAAAAATGAACAGTATTATGGTTGAGCCTTCTGTTCTATCCAACATTCAGATCTCATTTGTAGAAAAGGGTCATTCATTTGAATGTACTAAAACATAATGACTAGAGTGATAAAAATAATTTGTAATAACATTATGTATATTTCAGTAAAAACCATGAGAGTTGGCAAACTGAAAAGATCACTGCACAGTTTATAGCAAACTATAGTAATTATGGGAACTTTGAAAACATTACAGTGCTCAAGTCCCTGAATCAAAAGCCCAAGGGGAGGCTTGAGCATTGGTTTTTTTCAAATTTTCAGCTGACTATTTCATAGTGTTGGGAATCACTATGGAACTATTTATATGAACAATACTTAATTACATCATTCAAGCAGTGCCTGCATTCAAGTACAATTTTACTTAATTTATTCTGACAAACTCACAATTCACTCATTCATTATTCATTAAATACACATTTATAGAACACTTGCTGACAGGTGAGTGCTTTGTACAATGTTGACAATTTGTGAATGTTTGGGTTTTATCCTCTAAGACCTTACAGACATGAAAGTAAATGATTATTCTATTTAAGCTTCAATTATTGTTCATAGAGTATTGCATAAGTAGTTATCAGAGAAAAATAATCTTTGTGGGTCTGATATATTTGTTTTTTTCTCTCTCAATAACTCTGAAATATTTTCTTGTAATTTTCTTTGTTCATTTCATTCAACTGTCAAACATTTAGCACACTTTTGTAATGCTCTCTAAGCAAAGAAATTCAAGTGGAGTGAAACCTTTACTTTGATCATTCAAGACTCTTCAATTGCTGGACCCTTAAATCCATTTAAGTACTAGGTAGACTTCAGAAATCCTGCTATAGCTATCTGGTAAACAGCTTTCCAATTATATCCCAGATCCAAAATTGTGAAAGAGCTTGACTATGTTCTAAAGATCATTATAAAAAATTAGTTGGATCTGTGTTCGTTGGCAATGACTATTGTAACAGAGAAATTAATAAAGCTAGTTGCAAGAAATAAAATTAAATGAATGAATTCAATTATTAATTTAATAGTAAAACACAAAATTATACACACCCTAAAATAATAAGCATTTTGGAATAAAAGAAGAGACAAATAAATGAGAAGATGTTCAAGAACCCAAAGGTGCTGACTTAACCACTGACCTTAATCTTGAGCCAACTGAATACTTTGCAACAATTAACAGCTTTTTTTCTAGAAACAGTATGAAAAATTTAAAAGGTCTCAAGTAGTCAATCTTTAAAATGAAGAAGGTTCTACAAATCAAACTTTTGTGTTTTAACTCAGACTCTAAATCACAGTTGTTCAATCTTCAGTTCACAAGACTCAGGCACCCCAGGTTAACTATGCATGAAACCACCAGACATGGGAATTTTTCTTTGTGATTTTTTTTACCAAATAAATTGAACAATTCTATCTGTAGGTGACAGTGGTGTATCATAACGTATCACATAAACCATATATGCACGCTGTCTGTTTGTACCATATCAGTTTTGTGGTGGTGTATAGCCAATCAAAGATAGTCAAAATGACACTATCAAAGGTTACAAGTGACTTGTTCAAAGAAATACAGAAATTATCAGTAGCATTTTAACCCATTGTTGCAAATATAGACTTTTAAATTTACTTAGAAGACAGTGTCTTTATTTGTTTTTTTTTAAATTTTTTATTAATTTATTCTTGTTACATCTCAATGGTTATCCCATCCCTTGTATCCTCCCATTCTTCCCTCCCTCCCATTTTCCCCTTATTCCCCTCCCCACTGTTCCTGAGGGGGATTTCCTCCCCATGTATATACTCATAGGGTAACAAGTCTCTTCTTGGTAACCTGCTATCTTTATTTGATTAGTAAAGGTATCCACATACTTTGCTCAATCTCATGTATCCAGCTCCATTTTAATATCTGTTTGCTTCACGCTGTATCAGAAACTATGAATTGTCAGAATTCTAACCTTTCTTCCTATTTTCTTGTCAACCATTTTCACAGCAAAAGTAAACATAGTCTTTTACCTATTGTACTTTTAACATTGTTTTTAGGAACATAATCTAATGGTTTTTTGTTTTGTTTTGTTTTGTTTTTTAGCAAGGCAGAGGAAATGGGGGAGAAAAGCAAAGCCTGCTAGAGGCATGTTTGCAATGCTTGGGTTAGCTAGATAACCATATATTTCTTCATTCCCACCTTTTTGTCTTATTATTAGGGCACTGGATGTTGGATTAGTAGGTATCCTTCTCTCTGGGACCCAGCTTGTGCAAGGCCAGAAAAAAGTAGACTGTGTCAGGTTATGTGCAGGTTGGGTAGGACCATCTCAGGCTTGGGAAGTGTAGTCTGTGAGGCTGGACCAGGATGCAAATTCTGAGGAGCACTGGAGCTGCTGGGGCAATCTACAATTGATCTGAAAACTGTTGGGACAGGTAGACTAGGAGCAGAAGTAAAGTTAAGGAGTTTAGAAAAAGTATCTGGGATGGATATTTGAAACTTTTAGGTTCATGGCTATGGAAGCTGGTAAGAGGAGGCTCAAGACAGTGAAAGGAGGAGAGATCACATCCGTAGGAATAGGCAATAGAAAGAAAACCTAGGCTGTTGGATCCCAGGAGTACTTATGTGGAGTCTGTTGGAGAATACCTGAAAGGAGACAGGAAAATTTAGATTGGAAGTATGAAGTTAATTGTGCAACAACTGTTATCTGAAAGCAGGGTCTGGTTGTATAGTGGGGGCAGGGGATACATCAGAATAGTGTTTAGGTGGGTTCTGAAATTGAAATATTTTTGGAACATGGATGATTAGGGATGTTCATGGAAAATAGTGTGAGGGACTACCTGTGACAGGATTTGAGGGTGGGGCAGTGAAAACTGGAATATCAGCAATAAGAGGGTCTGCTACTAACAAAAGCACCTAGAAGATGGGGGAAGGCATTAATGGAGGTATCAGTGAAGTTTCTGGGAGTTTGTTGGATGATCTTCATCCAAGTGAAGACTTTGGTGTGTGTGTGTGTGTGTGTGTGTGTCTGTGTGTATGTCGGAAAGGAGAGTTTAGTTATGTTCCACATTCCCGTCCTCTTCAAAATGTCCCCACTCCCCTTCTCCTCAGAAAAGGGGAGCCATCCCCAGCCTGCCTCCCAGCACATCAAGATGCATCAGGACTAAGCACATCCTCCTCCCCTGAGGCCCAACAAGATAGCCCAGTTAGGGAAAAGTATTCTAAAAACAGGCAACAGATTAGATGTCAGAGACAGACCCTAATCTAAATGCTAGGGGACCCTCATACAGACCAATCTTCCTATCTGCTATATATGTGTAGGGTCTACATATGTAAGGCCAGTCCATGCATGCTCTTTGGATGGTGGTTCAGTCTCTGGGATCCCCCATGAACCTCAGTTAGTTGACTCTGTTAGTCTTCTTGTGGAGTTGCTCTCCCCTCTGGGACCCTGTTTTCTTCCCCCCCAATTCTTCCACAAGACTTCCCAAGCTCTCCTTTATGTTTGGCTGAGGGTCTCTTCCATCTCTTTCAGTGCACTGCTGAGTAGAGCTTCTCAGAGAGGAGTTATGATAGACTCCTGTCTGCAAGAATAGTAGAACAGTGCTAATAGTGTCAGAGGTTGGCTCTCTCTCATGGAACAGGTCTGAAGTTGGGTTATTCATTGTTTGGACCTTATCTCAGTCTCTGCATCATTTTTATCACTGTACACCTTGTAGGCAGGGCATATTTTGAGTTAAAAGTTTTGCAGGTGGGTTCATGTCTCCCTTCCTTCATTGGAAGTACTGCCTGGATATAGAAGGCTGCCACTTCAGTGTCCATACCTCCTGCTGTCAGGAGTCTCAGCTAGAGCCACTTCCATATCTTCCTAGGAGCATGCCCCATCCTGGGTCTCCAGTTTGTTCCAGAGATGACCCCCCAATCAGTTTCCCGTCTCTCATCTAGCCCTTTCACCTTCCAGCCTCAATTCTCCTACACCTGATCCCCACCCTCTTTCAACTGCCTATCCCCTCTCCCAATCAGTCGTATCTTTTCATTCGTTTCCAATGTTTGTTTTATTTTCCCTTCTGAGAGAGGTTCAAACATGCTCCCTTGGATTCTCCTCGTTACTTAGCTTCTTTGGGTCTGTGAATTGTATAATGGTTATTTGTACAACCACTGTGGAAATCAATCTGGAGGTTTCTCAGATCATTGGGAACTGATCTACCTCAAGACCCAGTTATACCACTTCTAGGCATATACCCAAAAAATGTTCCACCATACAACAAGGACATTAGCTCAACTATTCTCATAGCAGTTTTATTTGTAATAGACAGAAATTGGAAACAACCTGGAGGACCCTCAACTAAAGAATAGGTAAAGAAAATGTGGTACATTTACACAACGAAATACTAATCAGCTATTTTTAAGGAAATCATGACATTTTCAGGAAAATGGATGGAATTTGAATCTATTATCCTGATTAAGGTAACCCAGACTGAGGAGGACATACGGAGCATTGAGTTTCCAATAAGAGTAGTTTGTGCAGATAGAATAGGAGATTGTGTAAACAACACAGGAGTTCTTTGCAAGTTAGAAATTGAGGGAGAGAGTATTGGGGATAGATTGTGAGAGGGGAATCCCAGAGTTTATTACATTTAGTGATGAGCAGAAGGGATATGCCAAGAATGCATATACAAGGAGGTCAGCCATGGGTGGTATTATATAGAGATTTAGAGACGTAAGTGACAAGGGTGAAGGAAAGTCTTAGGAAGTGTAAGGATAGAAAGATTTGTATAGGTCTGAGATGTTGAGAGATAAAATAGAACAAAGAAGGTTTTAAGATTAAAGAATTGATTGTTGTTTGGAGGAGACAGGAGGTCCAAAAGGGGCTTGGTATATGGAATGTATCAGGGGTATTTAGTGACCCATGAGCAGAGGAAGTTAGCTGTGGGAGCAGGGATAAAGAGTGGATGGGCAAAGTAACTTCAAGTGACTTCAAGTTGATGGGTTAGTGTGGGAAGAAAGGTTATAATAGGTGACTTCAGGAGAAGAGAGTTGAGCTTTAGAAGGTAAAAGCTAGTAGCTTCTGGAGCTGAGGAAACTCAAGCATAAGGCTATTAGTGAGGGAAGGATGGAAAAGGAAGTAATATTGACATTGAAACAGAAAGTAAGGAAAAAGGAGGAAGACAGGCCAAGTCCATAGGAATGCCTGGCAAGACAGGTGGGGACTGTTCCTGAATTCCTGAGGAAGAACAATTCAGGTCTGTTTTGGGGATTGTTGAGTATCAGAATCCATCCATGTGAAGGCCAAAAGGTCTTAGAAGTGGATATCCAGGAGTATTAAGAAGGAAGTATCTTTAAGATTTAGGACTAAAAAGTGGTATCAGGGATGAGGGTTAGAGATTTAAGGGTCAACTGCTAATGGAGTAAAGGTCCTGGACTAGGTGGAAGGCTCCATTGGTTCTTTAGGCTATTAATAGGGGAGTATTGTAGGGTGAAGAGGTAGGGTGTAGAAATCTTGGGTTTGGGGCCTAAGACAGAAACTGGCTAATGGGAGAAGAAATGGGTTTGTAAATGTAAGCACAAGAACCCTTGGGTATGATAGAGAGATGTTTGCTATGTTCATAAAGGGACGAAGTCGTGGTATCTCATAGAATGGGGCCTACTAAAGAAGTGGGCAGAAAGCAAGAGAGGCTTTGGGACTTGGAGTGTGAGAGTGTCCCAAATGGAGGCTAAAGAAAGGAAGAGGAAGGATGTTTACAGGAGTATCCTGGGAGCTGTTGTCACAGGGGAAAGGCAATATTTATACCAGTTTTGGAGAGGAAATTCTTCTCTAGTGAGGGACTAGTGTTGAATGCTATGACCTTTTCTGTCTTTCATATTACCATTTTTACTAGTGTTGTCCCTGTTCAGTTTATGTTTCAGCAGTCTGTTGTGGTTTCATGGTTGTAGCTTCTGAAATTTCTATGAGACACATTCTCACATAGTTCTGAATCATGTCTTAAGGTCAGAACCTGAACATATACTTTCATTTTCAAAAGTTGTGTTTGTTTATCAAAAAAATTAATGTTGAGCAATGTTTTCCCAGCTTCAGGAACTGTTGGAGAGATCAGAAATTTAGTATAGAACTGTAACATTTGTGTTCCCTATTTTGCCTACACATTTATACATATATTGATTAATAGATTATATATGAGCTGTTAGAGAATAATAATGACCCACAATAAATAAGACATACATAATGACATTATATTGCTATAAAATTTGCAACCTGGTATCTGTCCTAATTTTGTTTCTTGTTTCTTATTATACAATACACAGACCAAAGCAACATAGACGGGAAATTGGATTACTTAGTTTACAATTCAATCCCAGGTTACTGTTATCATGGGAGAGTGAGAGCTTGTCGCACTTAAAGTCAATATTAGAGCTAAGGCATGTGTGTTAGTGCTTATCTTACTTTCTCCATTTGTATAAACCTCAGTGTCCTCCTCCTAGGAAGTGATGCCACTCACAGTATGTGGCTCTTGCCACATCAGTTAATGTAATCAACGTTCTGCTATAGACATGCCTACAGGTGAACCCAACATAGCCAATTCATCTCTGAGGTATTCCCAGTGGACTAAAGATTATGTCAGATTGACAATTCAGCTGTTATTAAGGTAATGGTGATTTGTAAATAAGCACTGTGATACTAGGACCTGGAACTTAATAGACTGATGTTTATATGATGTGTATACACAAGAGAAAGGAAAGGTTTTTTTCCCCTAATAGAATCTCATGCAATTTCAAATACTCCTTTTTGCTGCAATTTCTCATCCATATCTTCAGGTTGTGCTTACCTATAAATGACTCAGCACTAATAACAAAACTACAATGAAGAGTGAAAATATACATAAAATGTATGTCTTCATTCTTCTTATTTTTCCCATGTGTCTTTTCCCAGTGGATATAAGTGCAGCTCATCCCCAAAACTTACATACTAAATATCTTGTATTGCTTCTAATCTGCATAGAATAAGGACTAAAATCTTACCGTGACTTGTATTATCCTATTTCATGCAACTACTGTGAGCCTTGAAATTTATCATGCTATTGGGTTTTCTTTTGTCCTCACAGCACCATTTCTTCAGAACACTGGGTTTAGAAACAATAATAGTACAGCCTTTCTAGCTTTCAATGTGTTTATTATGTATTTTATAATTAGAGAATTTGATTCATGTGTCCGCTTTCCCATCCAACTCTTACTGAAAGTCTCCAACACCTCTTCCTCCCAACTTCATGTCTTCATCTTTTCTACATTTTCTTTGACTTTTAAAAATATAACCTATCAGATAATGCTGATAGTTCATGCATGGGTATGCAGTTATCTAGAGCATGGAAAAATCTATCACTGGGCACAAAATCAAATAAGAAAGGTCCTCTCTTTCCCAGAAGTTACCAGCTGCCTATAGCTCACAGTAAGGAGTGGGTCCTGGAGAGCAGTGCCCCATCTATGCTGCAAATTTGTAAGGCTGAATGGCTTTGTCTTATGCAACTAATTACAGATAGTGTGAGCTCATGAGTTTATTAGCCATAACATGTTCAAAAGACATTTCATAGCACTTCTCCCTGTCTGCCAACTTTTACATTCTGCACATGTTCTCTTCCACAATGTTCCCCGAGCCTTGGTGGGATTTGGGGAAGAAGAGTGGCTAATTAAGCTATTTCATTTATGAATAAGCACATTTCCCAGTACTTTGACCAGTTATGTGTATTTGCATTGACTGTTGGGCACTAGAAAAAGAAACTTCTCTGATAAAAGTTAAGAGCAGTCCTAGTCTATGGGACAAAAATTCATATTTAGAATGCAGTTTGACAGTGTGACCATTTAGCAACACAGTAATAACAGATTTTATCCAAAATCCTAAAGACTTGACCTTTTGCCAAGAATTATGTTATCAAGCATGATATTCCTTTTTGCAGAACAGGCCTTAAAATTTAAAAATAATAGAGTTAGTTACACCACAATAATTACGTTACTATTATACCAGTTGGCATACTTTACCAGGCAGTATAGCAGCATACAAGATCAAGTTATCATAAGTGTCCGTAATTTCAATTTTAGGAGATCCATTCACCTCTTATGACCTCACAAGCTCTAGGCATGGAATATACTCAAATATAAATTATTTTAAGCCAAGTATATCAAAGGTCACTTGACAAAAACTCATTTTATCATGTTGAGTAAATTATGTCATTTTCTTTTAGGACACATATGTACATGTAAGATTCTTAAGTGTTTAGGTAATTTAAATATTTCTATCATATTTCTTTAGCAAACACATTTAATATCCACAACATTTAGAGTTTAATAATCCCCATGTTTAGGGATCCCCAAGTGTCTAGTTTAAAATTCTGTTGAGATATTTTCACAACTAGTTTTAGAATAGATGAGAGAAAACTGTTAATGCTGTGATTTGATACTTAACAAACAAAACCAGAAAGTAGTCCACCTCACAGCATAAGGTCTTCACAGGATGCCTTACTTTTAAAGCAATAGCCAGTATTGGCTTGATGATTGATTTACATGAAACATTTGCATAAATTCCTGAGTGTAATTTGCTTTTATTGTCAACTGAGTTATATATCCTTTTATGAGATATTTTTTTTTAGTGTAGCATATGTTGTTTTTTATGTTCATCCTCAGAATACTTGGATAAGCCTCAAACTTAATTGTATTTACCAAATACCAGATGCCCAGTAAATGAAATTTCTCTGTTACTTAATTATTTTAATTAATTTCTATTTTAATCTTTGCAATTCATTTACTTTGTATGTTACTTAGTAGTCTAGAAAAATTAGCTAGGCATAAAATTTTAATGTATAGATTTATTTCTCTAAAACTATTACTATACTTTAAGGGGAAACAGAATTAATAATTCATTTTATTTTCGATATTAGTCTCAGTGAGTAGGAGCAGATTGCCTCAATATTGACATATTAAACACCATGTGTTCTGAGCTTCACCTGAATATTTCTTAGCAGTTGCAAAATGAGAAAGGCCTCTCAATTCTACTAAGGAACAGTATTAAAGACAGGAATAAAGCTAAAATACAATCATGAAATCATGAAAAAACAAGAGTGGTTCAAATAATGAAACATACAGAGATGGTTTTTAAGTGTAATGTAAGTAATGTAGATTACCGCTCGCATTTTATTACATACAGCCATCACACTCAGTTCCTTATTGTGAGGCTGTGTTATAAATACTCTGAGACACTGCTTCAGAATGTGTCCTATGCCACTTACTGAACCTCTGTACTGATCCCAAGAATTAAAAAAAAGCATATTTCCAAAACCAGACACTCTCAACCATGAAGACAATCTTTGCCATTGAGATACTCTATTGCTTTTCCTATTGGGGACACGATGTACTAAAGAGACTCAGAGGAACATAATGATTTTTACCTTGAAACACAGCTGCTAGTTCTTTGAAAATGTTCAGTTTTGTCTTTTCCAGGAAAATATCTCTACAGTTTAAAACTAAAATGAAAATTCCTGAAATCTTATGTATTATCTAAAGCTTTTACCATATGTGTCTTTTCATAACACGAGTAACTAGTCCTCGTATTGAACAGTAAAGTAACTGACAAGTTATCTTGAAGATGGAGAAGATGCTTAAACATTAACTATAATTTTAAGAGTTTAATAAAAATCAAGAGTTCTAACTGTTATAAAAATTTAAACAATGATTTTCTGTTATAATCCAGACTCTCTGCCATTTCATTTTGACAAATTATATAATTATTAGAAAATATTCCCTGCAATATTTTGTAGAGAAAATGTAACTCAAAGGATATCCCAGTATATGAAGCCTATGATATTCAGAGACAGGTAAGGAAATACACAATGACCTCAGTGTGATCCAAATTGAATTGCAGAAAGTGTGAAATGTTTTGTCCAGACTTCGCTGGAGGTGAGGAGACACTCTGAATATCCTTGTCAACCTAAGTCTGGGATATATTTATGTCAAAGAGGCATCAGGCCCCAAATAAGTAAGAGCAAAAAATTTCTGTGTTCACAGCCAAGATGGATATGTATCCTAAGGGCTCATCTGCCTGCGTTACAAGCATATCTTCTGTGTGAAAAGAGTGTGTGGAGGAGAATCCTATGTGTAAAAGCCTGTGACAATTCAGAAGCGAGGTCTCCAGAGAAATTTGTTGTAGACTCATATCAGTCTTTCACAGACCATAACCCACCTGCAACATTGTAATACTGAACAAGCATGAACAGAAAACCCGAACAGCAGTAAACATATCTCTATAAAAACTCATAGCTGTTAGAGCGTGTGTGGCAATGGATTCTCTGGAGAGTCAGCAGCATTCTTCAAAGTAAAGTCAGAGCAACGAATAGGAAAGACTGAGTTCTGATCACCATGTAAAGGAAGAAAATATTGCCCTTCTAAGTAATTCATCACGGCAGTTTCCCTGGAACAGTTGGCACAGTTTTATTTTATTTCAATCTGAAATTTTTGCTACTTGGTGCCAGTTGCTTTTGGGAAGCAAGAAGTGCTTAGTTAGCTCTGAGAATAAGCCTTGGAAGAAGTGACTTTAAAAGAAAAAAACTCCATCTTATAGATAAGGAAAATGAGGCATGTTGATCAATTTTTACATTAATGGTTGGCGAGACTCAAATTGGTCATTAACTTTTCAGGAAATGAGAGTTGGGCATATCTCTGAGAGACTGCCTAGATTAGTCTCATTACCAGATGACCTGCTAACACATCATGGTGTGGGCTGCGGGTGTAGACTGAATGAAAAAGAAAAAGCGAGCTGAGCACTAGATTCAGTTCTCTCTGTTTCCCAACTGCAGATGTAATGTGACCAGCTGCTTCCACCACCTCCACCATCACTCCCCTGCAATGATGCCTGTCCACTAGGGCTATGAGCCACAGGGCATAGGTATGTGTCTTTACATTGCTTGTACCAGGGAGTTTTGTGAAATCAACAATACAAATTACAAACACAGGACTTTGGTACTGGAAAGTGGGCTGCTGATTATGATAAATCAAATCATATAGTTCTTTGGTCTTTGAAAACATTTTCTGAAAGAATGTGTAACAGTTTAGAATTTTAATTTAGAAAATTTGTTGAGTAGTGTAAACAGAACTTAGTGAGCCATTATGTGAAAACTTGGAAGACAAAAGCACTAAAAATACAGTGTGTTCCCAGCTCATAAAGTTTTAGAGGATTCAAAAAATTCACTGGAAGTTGGCTTCCAGCCATTCATATAATATTCTGGAAAACAACAAGAAGAAAAACCACTTCTCATTCTGCCTGTATACTGTATAGTGTGAAATGAGTGAACTTGAGTATAATGGAAATAGACTAACTTGGACAAGATATCCTTCCAGCAGTTTTCAACCTGTAGGTGGCAACTCCTCTAGGGGCCACATATCAGATATCCTGTATATCAGATATTTGCATTACGATTCATAGCAGTAGCAAAACTAGAGTTATGAAGTATCAATGAAATTGTTTTATGGTTGAGGGGTCACCACAACATAAGGAACTGTATCAAAGGGTGGGACAGTTGCGAATGACTGCTCTAGACTATGTTGTAGCTACCGCTTATGTTCTCATTAAGATATTAAAGGATAACATAGACATGTATAGAAAATGTACATGTTTGTGGAGGATAAAGAACTTAACTATGCTTAATGATGCATGCTGGAAAGGAGGCTGCAATACTAAAAAAGAAATGTCCTATTTTTAATTAGGACAATAGGAAAAGTGCTCTTATTGCAAGACTGCATCTATCAAGAGCTCCAATTTGTGATATGAAAATTTATTTAAAATAAGTGCCTCTAAACTGAGAATGGTGCTGAAGAGGATTCCATGGCCCTCGAAAGAAATAGCCTAGGGCTCAGAATAGAGAAGCTGCTGCAAGGGGACCAAGGAGGTCACAGTCCATGTCAAACTGTTAGTTTACAAGGTGCTGTTTTTGTAGCCACAGTAAATATAACATTGAAGGAGTCATGGAATATTGAGCCAGAGAGCCACGAAGGTCAGCCAGTGTGTTGAAATCCCTTCAAAGAAGATTAATTTTCATGTTGTTTAAAATTCTATGTGATTTTAACTAATATTATGATGCTTATGTTAAAACTTCAGATTGAGGTATACACTGCTTTACTTACTATAAGCAAGATTTTATCACAATGAAAGTCTTGTATATATGTCAAATTACAAGAGTTTGCATCTGCCTCTTAAGGCTATCTATTTTACATACAGTCTTTTGAAAGCATATTCTCTTTACTTGCGGCTTCTATAGGAGAGATTACAGATGACATGAGTAAAAAAAAAAAAAAACCCAGGATTGTCCATTTTTTACATCTAAAAATAAAGGAAACTTGCTATAGGATTGTGATTTAATCAATGAAAATCTCCATACTACATATTGTATTTCATTGAAATATTAGTATCATAGAGCATATACCTTCTATTAAGATGGTGAAATCAATTCCAATTATAGAAATAAAATCCATGTTTTATAAATAATACATATAGAAAGGCTTACATCAAAGATTTGACAAAATATCATGGCCCTTCATGAATAGTTAAAATTCAGAGCTTTGCTATTGAGGTTTTGTTTTCCTTTTAAACTCTTGCTTACCAGCAAGCATAAGCTAGTGCATGTCAGAGAGACTGCAGTAATAACAATATTCACACACTTTAATTCCTCAAGGAATTTAACTCACAGATCAACTGACTATAAGTGACCTGTGCTTCTCCACTACAGTTCCTGCATTTTCTTCATGATTTGCTATTTTCTTTTAACTCTTACAATTTTTGTTGTTTTGAGACAGAGTTGGGCTGTGTATTCCTGGCTATCCTTGAATTTGCTTGTTGACAGGGTTGGCCTCAAATTTAGAAATCCACCTGCCTCTTTCTGCAAGTTCAGGGGCTTAAAGCCTATGCTGCAGCTACAACCCATGTACATTTACTCCATATTTTCCTGGTCTACACTTTATGCATATATCTCTTTAGTTGTCTCTCTCTTATTGGTCTTTTTCTTCAGGAAGATTTTTCTCTATTTACTTCTCTCTTGGCATTAACTAGCATGACATATCATCTGTTCAATTTTAGATATTGTTCACATGCTTCTGTGTACAAAAATACTACTTTAACAAAAAAAATTTTTCAATTTAAATTTAAGTCTAATTTTATCCTGTAATGAATTTTTAAATATGGTTTATTAAAATTAAATTTAGTCACATTTTTGTTTATGTTTAATATGGTCTTACAATTTTTAATATTGTGACTAAAACATACCTCAGATGCACAGTTCGTTAATTGAGAAGATTGGATTCTCTTTTATCTTAAGAATATATAATGTGAGGAGACAAGATAGCAGCACACAGTATGGACCGGGTCTAGAGGGCAGAAGAGCAGAGGCTGGGAAACTGACTGAAGGGAACAAACCAGGAGCGCCAAGCTCCCTCCTCATGGCAGCTGGACAACTCCCAGTTTGGAAGGCACTAACTTCAAACTTGGTGGGCTGGCAGCAGGGTGGCACAGCAAAACAGGTGAGCAAACAGGCTACTATCCAAAACACAATCTTGGAGACTTGTACTAACCAGGTGAGAAGGATTTAAAAAAAAAAAGCCCAAGCTCCACCTCCACGCACATCCCCACCATGGCTGAACTTCCCCAGGCCTTGGGAATCACAAGCTCCAAGCACACTGCACTCCTGAGTACTAGAGCAGGGTAGGCCCCTGTGGAACAAAGGATCAATACAGTGGACACAACAGGGCATTCTGGAATCCAAGTCCCTGTTCTACTCTGTGGCTGATTCCTCTGAGAACAACAAGTAACCACAGGAATTCTAGCAGATGCCTAAAGGAAACCGTAAGAAGACAAACAAAAACCAGGACAGCATGGCTCCACCAGAAAGCCCAGACATCTACAGATACCCTAATGCAGCTGAATCTCAGGAAAATGACCTTAAAACTATGCTTATACAGTTATTTGAGAATTACAAAGAGAAAATGAATAGACCTTTCCAAGAATTTCAGGAAAATTCAAACAAGCAAATAGAGGACATTGAGGAAAAACAGAAAAACCACAATCAAACAGGCAAAGGAAAGGAGTAAAGCTGTTCAAGACACAAACATGGAATTAGATACCATTAAACAACCCTTGAAATAGAATTATTAGAGAAGAAAGCAGGAATTGAGCAGACAAGTATAACCAACATAATGCAAAATATGGAAGAAAGAACTTCAAAGGCTGAAGATACAATAGAAGAAATTGATACATCTCTCAAAGAAAATATTTTTTAAAAGTTTTGACACAAAGCATCCAAGTAACCAAGGACACCATGAGAAGGTGTAACCTCAGGATTATAGGAGTAGATGAAAAGGAGGATGCAAAGTCCCAAGGACCAGAAAGTGTTTTCAAGAAATTCATAGAAGAAACTTTCCCCAACCTAAAGAAAGAGATACCCTTGAAGAATATATAATGTATCTGAAGCCCTTGACATAAGTGTAAAAATAGCATTGTAGGTGGTATAAAAATATATTATTCTTATGGAATCCAGTGTATGACTTTTATTCCCATAAGATCCAGAAGGAATGCTCCACACTGCCTCAGACAAATGATGTTCTGTCAGTCCTGGTAAGTATTGCCAATTAACTTCTGAATAGTATTATTCAGAAGTAAGGACTTTCACATACTATTGCCTACTAAAAAGCCTAGATAATGTCCATACTTGTAGGCACTACCAGACTTGAAATGTTATTCATCTTTGTTATGATGTTCCTAATCTCAGTAACAGGTTTCTTTTTCTGGCTCATGTGAACTCAGGAACAGAAATACAGACAGGCTCTACTCCCTGAGTCTAAATTTGAAGGAGCACCCCATAACTGGTGCTCCTGAGTCCCACTGTGTGAAATTCAGTTTTCAGGAGAGAGTAGAAAAAAGGTTCTAACATTAATGTGTCCCAGTATAAACAGTTACCATCTTCAGGTTCTTCTGTCCTTATATGTTACCTCCTGATCTGAAAGAAGCTAGGTTTTTTTGCTGAGAGCCTGCTGCTCTACAGCCACTTGTTTCCACATCTTCTCACATTACCTGTGGTTTCATGTCTAGAATGCAGAATGCACCATTACTATTGTGATGTTAGAGACATCAATTATTCTTGTAACATCCTTTGCTACTTTAACATGCAGGGGGCTCATGTCATAGAATGTTAGAGTAAACAGTGACTTAATGAAATGTGATTATTAATGTTTTTCAAATCTTATTCCAAATGTGAAAGCTTTCAATGTTAGTAAAGCCAGTTATGTAAGGTAAAATGTCCACTCAGTTTAAGGATATGGAAGATTCAAGTATAAAGGCCATAACAGAAAAAAAAATTAGCTTAAAATAATGTCTTTATATTGAGAGGTATCAAACTAGGGCTGGATTAAAATAAAATTTTAATAGAATTAATATAAAATCAGATTATTTGTGAAGCCAGTGTGATTTTTTTTCAATTTGGCATTATATGAGGAGTCCTACAGTAAATTATTAAAGAATCATAAAAACCACAAAGGTTCATGCTCTTAAATTACAATTAGGTTTTTAGGATGAAACATTTGCCATCTCTTTTAGATTTTCTCACTATCAATCTTAAAGTTCCTTGTCAATCCAATTCATTTTCTCAAGACATAGTCCTCAATCATCTCCTATATGGATCCTGTACTGACTTAGGTTACTCATCTCCCACTAGGAAATTTAGTCAGTTTTCTAGCATTTCATTTCACTCTCAGGCCATCCTGTGCCATTGAAATTCTCCTTTCCTATAAAATGAGCCAAGATTGAGCCTATTTCCAAAAATAGCTGTTTTTGTTCTTACCATAAAATTCCAATTGAACTTAATTTAATAAAGTGACTCATTTTAGAATGTGTACACTTACCACATATGATTGATTAATTTCTTCATAGAGCTTTCTTTTTTTTTTCATAGAGCTTTCTTGTCACACAGTCAACTTACTTTCTAGCATTTTTTAAAAAATAGATCACCCTTTATTATGCAACTTCATCTTTTTTCTGCATTTCATCATCTAATCTGGCAAACTACCAGCCTTGATTGGTACTCACATTATCAAATATGTGCATCATTTGTAAGCCCAAGCTTAGGCAAGTGCATAGTAAAAATCTCTTTCGCTGCTTTTTTTTTCTGTATATGATTTTTTCAAAATATTGTATTACATTTTCTTATAATGAGCTTTGATTATATTCATCCTCTAATGTTATATCCTCCAAGATCCACCCCCACCTTTCTATCACTTCTTATCCTGTACTTGGAAGCTGTTATTTCAAACATCCTCACAGCTAAATTCTTCTAAAACCCTATCTTCCACTTAATTTCCAACAGATGATATTATATACCTACTTCAAAAAAAAAATCAGTAAATTGTGTGTTCAAGCAAAGACTAGAACTGCCATCTTAAGGAGAATACAGAATAGTTTATTCCTAAGCCAAATGTGAGTGACCTTGATCCAAGAACCTTGTTCCAATCTGATGACAGTTTCATGAAGGTTCTGTAGCACAGGACTAAGAAAATTAAACATTTAAAATTACTTATTTGACAATTCCATACAATGTATTTTTCATCATATTTGTGTCACCCAACAAATCAAAGACCCATCTCAGTTCCCCATCCATCCAGCTTTGTGTCATTTCTATGTGTACTCACCATATAGTCTTTGTGTATCTGCTGGAGCTTGGCCAACATGCAAGAGGCCACACTATTAAAGAGAAATGATTTTCTCTCTCAGAAGATGTCAATTGCCAATCGTTCATCAACTGAGGATTGGCCTTCGTGTCCACCTCCCTCTCTATGCTGGAATTTCATCTGGCTTGAGCTTGTTCAAGTCTTATACATGTTATCACAACTACTGTGAGTTCATATGTGCAACTGTCCTGCTGTGTTCAGAAGAGGCAATTTACTTGAACTCATACACTACTTTTCCCTCTTACAATCAATATGCCTGCTCCCTCTACAATCACCCCAAGGTTTTGTGAGGAGGTTGTGTGATATAGATCTTCTGTTAAGGGGTGATCATTCTGCAGTTATTTATTCTCTGCAACTTGGCTAGTTGTTGTTCTGTGTTACTTACCATATACTGCAAAAATAACCTTCTCAGATTTGGGTTTTTGAGGCATCTTAATCTATGGGTATAACTATAAGTTGATAAGGTTGATAATATGTTTATTTAGCAAAATAATATTAAGTTCTCAGAGTCCATGGCCGCCTATTTAGCCACAGGTTCCTGGATATGACAAAAGTAGTAAGTAGGTTTTCATCTGTGGAATGGGCCAATTTAGAAAGTGGTTGTTTACTCTTATAACATTCATTCCAGTTTTGAATAATATCTTGTCAAGCCTATCATTATTGTAGTTCACACTTGGCTAAAATAATTATTATTTTCTCCTCCAGTAATGTGAATATCACTTTCCAGCATGCAGTATGTATTGCAATGGGGAAAAAGCTTCCAAATAGGTACCAGCTTGACTTCTCTACTTTCTTTCATTCATATAGGTAATGTCACCAACAATAAGGTTTGACTGTCAAGTACTAACGGTAGCTTAGAGCATTTGCAATAGCCTGTGATGTTTGTAGGTCTATGGAACTTCACTTACAAATAACTTCAAAAGAGATAACCCATTCTCGGCATTGAATTGCTTATTTGTTAGGGTGTAGTGTCTAACAGAGACATTGTTGTCCATCATAGTGTAACTTTAGTTTAGCACTTAAAAAAAAATATTTTATTTAGTTTTAATCTATGTGCATTGGTGTGAAAGTGTCAGATCTTAGAGTTACAGACAGTTGTAAGTTGCCATGTGGGTGCTCGGAATTGAACCCGGCACCCTTCCTTTGGAAGAGCAGGCAGTGCTCTTAACCACTGAGCCATCTCACCAGCCCGCACTTTTTTTTTTCTTTTTTTACTATGCAATGTGATTTTTATTAGCTTGGAAACAGCCTGAACCAAAAAAAGAGAGTTAAAAATGGCCAAAAATAGTTAAAAATAATAGTCATTTGTTTCTAACATGAATACTTTCAGCTGGACATTAAATTACTAAACACATGGATCCCAGTAAGGCAGGTAAGCACCCATGTTGCATCCGTGGGCACTCTTGGATGTGGAATCTTGGGAGCATTTGAACCCTTCTTCCCAGTTGTTTGGATGTTGTTCTAGAGTAGGCAGTCCTGGAAACAGGAAGACCAGGCTGCCTGTGTTGTCACTGCTCATTCTGTGGCCCTCTGTGATGGAGGCTGACATGGAACCCTGGCCCTTGTTGACGTCACTGATGCACACCCACTGTCCGTCCACCGACTCTTTCCACAGGGTCACCTTGTTGTCTCCACCCGAGACGGCCAGGATGTTTGCTGTGATAGACCAGCTCACGTGCCACACAACATCATTGAACTTATGTAGGAGTTTGGGTGACCACATATTGCCTGAGGCATCATCGCAGGTCCAAATAAACACTCGACCATCCTGAGAGTGGCTGGCAATGGTGCTGGTGGGCAAGCCAATGGAGGGGGCCCAGGCAACATCTCAAACCCAGTCACTGTGTGCCTCTAGCTTCTGCTCCTCCTTCCACTGGCCGCCATCCTCCTCCCTCCACAGCTTGATAAGGTTATCACAGCCACCTGATGCAAACTTCTTGATGTAATCGGGTTTCTGCCCTGATGGTTGGTCTATAAGGCTTCCAGGAACGACAGCAGGGTCCCAACGGACATCATTACAGCCGATAGTGTGAGCATTGTTGATTTTCTTCACTTCCCACTGGCCTTCCCCCTGTATAGGTCAGCAGGGAGATGGCCCTATCTGAGCTCCCACAGGCCAGGATCAGACCGTAGTCATGAGGGGCCCAGCACACAGAGTTCACTGAGGAGTCATATCCTGAATGCTCATGGGTCTTCTCCCAAGTGCCGTTTGCTTCTTTCCAGATAATGACTTTCCAGTCATAGGAACAGGAAGCCAGGATATTGCCATACATAGGGTGGGCTCAGGCCACTTGCCATACTGGCCTCTTATGTCCTCTGAGGTCTGCAATGAGGATCTGCCCTCCATTTCGCGGACCTGTCCGAAGAGCAGGTTGCTAGGCTGCTGTCATAATAGTCCATTTGTGCATCATGAATCATGTCCTCATGAGAGGCGTCCACGGTGTTAATTACTGACACCATTGCGGCGGCAGCAACGACTCACGGACTAGGACGTGGCAGCTCAGAACACTTCCAGCACTTTTTAATATATGTGTATGTTTATATTATAGGAAGCTTCTACAGTAGTAGTTTCCTATATGTTGTTTTTTAAGAAATGTCTGTAGTGTTGGCTTTTCCACCTCTCTTCTCCTCTTCTCTGAAAATCCACAACCCATTTAATGATTTCTGTTTCATTATTCATATTTAACTCTTTGTGTCACTGCATTCTGTCTCCCCTTTCCCAAAAGCCATTATTGCCCTTGACTAATTCATTTACCTGTATAGCTATTTCAAAGAAAACATGCACATCTAAAGATTCTAAGAGATCATCCACACATTAGAGAAACATGCCACACGTGTTTTAAAAATATGTACGTGTTTTCTTCTCCAGTAGGTCTTTAAATCGGGCTTTTGTAAATCAAAGAATAGCCTAGGCAATATGACTATTTGAGGTTTTACATAGGGCTTCCTTGTCCAACAACCCAATTAGATTTAAACCATTTCTGGCATTGAGGCTTCACTTGGTAGGAAGAGATGTCATATTTGGTCATTCCTTTTACATTTCTTTCATATGTACATACATTTTAAGGAGCTTCTACTATAGTAGTGGTCTCCTATATGCTACTTAGCATTAGCTAAGTGGGGCACCCTCCACTTTACCCTAATTTCTTTTTATTAATAGCTAAATAGTATTCCACTGATTAAATATAGTATATTTTCATTATCCATTCATCAGTTAATAGGCAGCTAAGCTGTTTCCACACCTTGAGCATTATAATTAAAGAAGAATCATGATACCAGAAGATAAACTCATGAATTTATATTGTGAAATTACCTACTCTGCCAAAAGCAATCTATAGAAGACAACACTATACCCACCAAAATGTAATTCATTTATTTATAGTAAAAAAACCCTTAAATTTCAAAGGAAATTGATTCTGAAGCATGAAAACATGGTTGGAATTATAATCACCCCAGTTTTCAAGTTACATTACAGAGATATAGTAATAAAAACATAGTAATTATATAAAATCAAATATTTAGATCAAAGAAATAGAACTAGTGAACAATATATACCCCCTCATATACATTTTTAACAAAGATGTCAAAAATTCATACTAGAGAGAGCATCTTCAACAAACAGTGGTGGTCAAACTGGATTCCTACAAGTAGATCATTTTTCACCCTGTACAAAACCAACTCCAAACAAATCTACCTGAGACCTGATACGCTTAATCTGATAGAGGAGAAAGTATGGCATATGTTTGATCTTACTGGCATGGGAAATAATTCTCTGAGAATGACCTCAAGAGTGAACACATTAAATAATGATTCATGAGGTCACTTGAAATTGAAATATAGCAAAGAATAACACCATTTGAGAGAAGAGACAGTGTATAGAATTGGGAAAACATCTTAACAAGCTACACAAGGAATGATGGGTTATTATCTAGAATGTATGTAGAACTACAAAAAAACTAAACATTATTAAAACAAGCAATCCCATGAAAAAACAGGACAAAAAATTAACAGAAAGTTCTCAGAAGAGGAAATGCAAGTGGATGAGAATTGGTTTTGTTTTGTTTTAATGTTCAGCATCTTTAGACTCTAAAGAAATTCAAATCAAAGATATTTTAAATTTTTATCTTACCTTGGTCAGAATGACTAAGGTTAAAAAACATAATGCTGACAAACGCTGGAATGGATGTGTGAAAAGGAAAGGGGAACATTTATTCACTGCTGATGGGAGTGTAAACAAGTAAAGCCAGTTTAGAAATCATTGTGGAAGTTCCTCAAAAAGCTAGAAATACATCTACTACATGACCCAGCTATACCACTTTTGGGTGTAAACCCCAAATACTAAATAAATCCAACTTAAGACACTTAAAGTACATTTACAGACACGTCATTACACAGGTTACAGAAAACAGCTTTCTAGGCCATGGATCCTCTCTGTTGACATTGTTAATTTCTGTATTGTTGGAGGCTATTGGCTTCCTCCTAAGATTTCATTTTCAAAGTTTTGTTAGGAGCAAGAAAGTTAGGTCTGAAGAAGTTGAACAATAAATGGCTCTCAAAGGTACTCTTGACTTGTTCACTGTAATTTGTCTTTGTCTGCTCCATTTAAATAATACATAGTCATAAATTTCAGTAATTTGGCCTTATACAATCCTTTACAAAAGTGTAGCTCTCTTTTTGCTTCCTCTGGGAATTTCACTTCTCTTATACCCTAATTTCCTCATTGAATTCTACAATTTCCCATGAATTATACGTCTTCTTCTTTATGAAGGATTTTTCACCCTACCCATAACCTCAGTCTCTGCCTATTCTCTGAATATCAAGCAATCTTCAACATAAAGGAGACAAAGTCATTCTTACCTCTATCTCCTTACTGCTTTCGCAATATTCTATCCCTCTCTTTCTCTCTGTCCTCTTCTCTCTCTTTCCCCATTCTTTCCCTCCCCACCCCCTTTGGAGGACATTCAGGAAGAAAGCAAACCTTTGTCCATCCCTCTATTTCAATTTTTTCTTTATCCCCATCTCCAAAATGTACTTGAATTATTTGTCTGCCTTTTAAATTTTCTGTTAGCTTCAAATTCTGTGTTTTTGCACTTCTACCACTCCACTAGAACTTCTTTTGTCCAGTTCACAGTAACCAGTAGGCTACTAGATCAGACAGGCACTTAGAATATATGAATGATCTTACTGTATTTCAATTCACTTTAGTATTATTTTATCATTTTGTGCTAGTAATACTTTTGAAACACGCATTTGATTCTGAAATATAATAGAGTGAAAATTACAAAATTATAACTTTAAGAAGAAAAGATTGATCTTGAGTGAATGTCTTCTGGATCAGGATCTTACACTAAACTCTAATATTCTTTTTGTTTCATGTGTGTGCAAGTCGGGAGGAGTTCTTGATGACAGCAGGAATAACAGTTATACTAGAAGCTAGAGTAACAGTTACAAGTGGCTGTAAGCCAATTGAATCGGGGCTTGGAGCTGAGTTTCAGAGTTAACAAGAGTAGCACAGCATCTGCTCTTTACAGCTAAGCCACCTCTCTAGCCCCTGAATATATTATATAATATGTAATATATATAATATATGTATCAACATAAAATCAATTCATAATCTTAAGTTCATTATTTTATACCTGCTTGAAACATAGCTTTTATTTGAGATCAAGTATTTTTATAAACTAAATTGAGAATAAAGCCTAATTGCCTAAAATTATTAATAATCTTAACTCATAAATAGATGGTGAGAAATTTGTCTTGTGAATGCCCAAGTAAAGACAAAGAATAAATAAATCAGTAAAAAATTGTGTTGGCATAGAAATCAGCTTGTGTAAAGTATAAGGAGAAGCACTGCAAAGATGAAATTTCATCTGTTCTTAAATAGTGCTTCTATTAGTTTAAAAAAATCAAATACTGATCCCTGATTATCTCTGGACTCACTTTAAAAAATACAATATCTCTATTCTCCTTTATAGTTTATTTTCCATTGAAAAGTCCATTTTTGATAAGAAAATTATACCTAAGAAAAATGGAATGTGTAATAAGTTTCCATTAATTGCTTCAGTGATGGAATATATCATAATACCTAAGAAGAAGAAGAAGAAGAAGAAGAAGAAGAAGAAGAAGAAGAAGAAGAAGAAGAAGAAGAAGAAGAAGAAGAAGAAAAGGTGTTCTCAGGGTCAAGCTTCTCAGAAAGGGTGACACCTCAGATCAGACTTCAATAATGCAGATACTTTTCAGATAAGTAAAAGAGAAAACAATGATAATAGGATAGGTAAGCAAGTACAACCTTCAGACCCTGGGTTTTAAAGGGAGTTTGGCAATCCAGAATCAGTGTTAATGAAGCACTAGTTAAGATTTCTAAGATTATAGTTAACAGGGAAACTATTTTGTATTTTGTGAGGAAATAAAATAGTTTGAAGAAATAAGACAGCAGGTTGCTTCCACTGATCCCATGGTGGAACATGCCTGGGGAGGCAGCTCTAGGCACAGATGGAGCTGATGGTTTCAAAGATGTCACAAGTTCTATTTGATTCTCCTCTCCTTCTTTTTCCCTCTCCCTTTCCTTATTCCCCTTTATTTCTTAGTTTGCCTGTTTTTCCTCATGGTTAGTATGATACACAGACATGTGCTTACTGCAAAGGTACAAAGATAGACCTTAATAGCCCTAGGATAAGTGAACCTCTCATGACTGGATTCTAATATCTGCAAGTATTTTTGATAAATCCTTCATAGTATTCAATTTTTTTACTATATGCACTTTCCTTTCTGATGCTATGCCTTCTTCCTATACATGTTCCTGTTGGATATACATCAGATTAAAGACTCTTTGATATGGATTAATGAGACTTATTTCTAAGAAGCATAATAATGTGAGAAAAATAAGGTAACATATTACTACAAAAGTGAAACAGAGCAGTTGGATATTATGAAGCCTATGGTTTGGATATGTTGTTTACAATACCAGAGGAAATTATTCTATATTCTAATTTGGGTGCACATGCTCATTTTACTCAACCAATTGTGTATTCATGGGACCCTAATATGCTGCTTTTGTTACTCATCATTCTGCAGTAAGTAAGCTAATACAGAGAAGCCAGCTTTTGTTATATTTTAATTAATTAGTGTTTGGGTGGTTATTTTAAAAATGGAAGGTCAAAAGTAGACGATCATATCCACTTTCAAATGCAAGTACACTGACCAATAACTTTACAAGAAAAATAATTTCACTTTTTACTTACCTGTTTTTATATCAGTTTTGTAGTATCTTATGCTCTCTTAAATGGTGAAGCTGTATAATGTCCAAAGTAGTTATATCGGAAGAAAATATCTTTACTTAGATTTTTTACAAACTAGGATCTATGCATTCTTGATTTTTGTGTCTGTTTACATTTTTGTCACTATCTTAATCTTAGTTTTTTTCATAATGAACATTTGTGTCCAGTTGAAGTAGTATGAAAAGTGTGAGAGATACATGACAAATCCTATAGTTTTACAAATCTCAATAGATAAGAAGGGAAAAGCCAGAATGAAGATGGCATGCATTGCTGGCAGCAAGCCTCGGATAGCATGGCCAAGAAAACAAATGAGGGGAACATTTGGATGTAATTAGAGAGCAGGAGGCAGAGAAAAGAAAAGAAAAGTCTGGGAAATAAGGCACAGATGATGCTTCTGTCCTCTCATGTCCCCAAACCTTTCAGTCTGCATTTCCTGTCTGTTCTGCTGTGACAATACATGTGGACACCCACTGAAATGTACCCAGCCTTGAGATTATTAATAATCTTGAAATTGAAACCAGCTGCACACAAAATATTGTAAACCAAATGCTCAAATCAATTCTTTTGGTTGTATTCATATCCTATTAAAACATTTATCTCATTAGGTTACACTTTTGTTGCAGTGTCCTTAACTAAACTCCATCTTCAAGGAATAGTTTCACTGGTGTTATTGTAAAAGTAGCTTTCTGTGGGGGGGGGGAGTTGAAGATTTCTTAAATTACTAATTGATTACACATCTTGATACATTTGTTTTGCATGTTCACTAAAAACAATTGACAACAGAAGTAATGCTCATTACCTCTATTTATTTACTCAATAAACATTTAGTGCTAACATCTGAAAGCACAAACATTACGGCTGTGGGATTTCTACGATCCTAAGGACCTTGCCTTGCCTACCTGCATAAGTGTAGAGTGAAATGGGCAAAGAGGAGTTAGAAGGGAACTGGTACTTGAACAATATGAACATAGCTTTTTGTTACTTTTTTTTTAACAGCATTTTCTCTGGTGCTAGCTACTTTCCCAGGGTTATTCTATGTGGAAATTTCAGAAGAAATGTGGTTAATAAAGAATTGGGAACTGTGGGAAGGACAGTAAGCTTTGTCACAGGTGAAAGCAGTCTTGGCTGGCTTTACCTTTGGACACACCATGGATACTCCCTGAGATTAACCTTGAGATAGACTGGGTGGAGCCATCCTGGGCCTGGAATTCAGGAAGTGGACCTGGGGACTCCCCTTGGACTATTGTTTTTCTAACCGACCCTCAATGGGAGAAGGAGACTGCCCTTTGCCCTTGAGACAGACAGGTGGAGAGGAGAGAGGAGCAGCAGGTTGAGACAGTGTTTGAGCACATGTGGGTTGGAAGGAGGATCAGCGAACAGGCCAGACCAGCGCGTGGGCCAGAGACACCTAGGGACCTGTCCTGTGGAACGGATACCAGAAGGTTCACTTTTTTTCCCCTTTAACCTTTTTTCCCTCTTGTGTAAGCTAGTTGGGTTGTATAATAAAATTTAATTGTTAAGAAACAGAGCCAACAGTGAACATTCTCTTAATTATAATACCAATAGTTATGAGTTAGATTTTCTACATAGTTTTTCTCCTTGATGGATATGCCCAGTCTTTTCTTTTTAATTTTAGTGATGATGATGATGATAATGATGATGTGTGTATTTGTGTGTGTGTATGTGTGTGTGTGTGTGTGTGTGTGTGTACTTGTGTGTGTAGAGGCATGTACCATGGCATGTATATGGAAGTCATAGATCAACTCTGTGGTGTCAATTCTCTCCTTTCTTCATTTTATGTGGGTACCAGGAATTGAAAACAAGTCACCTGGTTGGGTAACAGACAACCTTAGTCTACTGAGCCATCTCATTGGCCCAATGTTTTTAGACTTTATCAGGTTGAGCAATACTTTCTTTTTCATTTATGTGAAATAAATCATGTAAGTAGTAAGATTCTTGGCAGTTGTGAGTTTCTTTGATAGTAATTGTACTTTACTACAGGTTTATACCTAGAATTCACTTTTACATTGTTTTAAAATTAAAATTATACACACTTCTTCATTATATGTATATATTTTTTGCCAGAAACTTCTATTGGTAACTGAAATAGCTTACAGTCGTGGAAATAAAAGCCTCCTTTGCTTCTGGAGCTACAAGTGAGTCTTCTATTTCTGCCCCTCACTTACACCTTCTGGACTAAGTCTTGCTCTGTACTCAAATAATAAACATGAATATAATGAAAGCACAGGTTAAACCTATTCTCATTGCAGATCTTCCTCATTATAACACCTGTAGATTCAGCTCCCAGCTACTGTGGCACTGCCTTTGAAGCTCAAGAAACAGAGTTATAAAGTACACAACCACTCTAATTTATGTATTAGAACTATCTGCTACTTATCTGTTTACTTATTTCTTTCACAAATATTTCTCTTGTGTTTACTTTGTGCATTAGACATTATACTAGGTTGTGAGGTTGTTGCAATAAGGAGAAGGAGGAAGCTTACCAGGCTTACATTTTGGCAAGTATTCTGACTTAGAAGAAAATAATCCTGATTGAAGGAACAGACATTCCAGCTACTATGTATATTTTGATGAGGGTTATAATCTATATGGTGGTTGTAGTGGTGGTGAGGTAAAAGAAAATTGTTCTTAATGCTACCTAGTGGTTTAAGACTCTACATAAGCCTTTTGTGTTCTGTTTTATAATTGGTTTTACTTCCATGTCAGATTAGCTACACATTACTACATTGAGAGGAAAATGCCCAAATATGAGAGCAAGACTGTAAACTATTGAGTCTCAAAGATCTCTGTATATTGAATAACATTGGGAGCTTTTCAAAACTTCTGATGCATGGACTGGAGCTACTTCTCAGGGGTCAAGAGCAGTTGTTGCTTTTGCAGAGTATCTAGGTTTGATTTCTGAATGGATACCCAGTGGCTGGCTGCTGTTGCTCTTGATGCCCTTATTATCCTTCACCAGCATTGCGTGCACTTGATGCACCTGCATTCATTCAGGTGCAAACACACATAAAATAAATAAACTAACACATATTTTAAAAACAACAAAATAAAGGCACAAAGATAAGAAAGATGTTTTTTTCAAGGTTTCCAAATACAAATAGCCAAAACTTTTGAATCCAACTTTTATGTAATTACTGATTGTTTCATGATTCTTCTTGCTGTAGGTAGTTTATTATGTAATAACAGAAATGTATATGTAAAAAATAAAACATTTAAAACAAAACAGAACAAAAAAAACCCTGATTCTCATCTTTCACATGATACTGGTGAAATTGGAACTCTGTGAGAACCCAGGCATTCTTTTGTTGTTGCTGTTGTTATTTCTTTCCTTTTAAAATGCCCTGTTTCATTTCAACATGTACAATTGAGATCCAGTGTTATAAGCATGCTTATTTTTAAATGAGAGTTCTTGGGTGCTATGTTTGCTGATCAGTATGTCACATATCTTGTAGCAAGGTGATAACTACTACTGATCTCCATGTCAAGATGCTAAAAGCTCTAGTTTTTTCTGAGTAGTGGTTCATGGTCACACCAATTCAAAATTGTGAAAACTCATCAGAGCTCCAAGCCCAGGGCAGCTTGAGAACATTCATAGAAAAGACTACAAGCAAACACACTATTCAGTAGTATAAAGATCTCTTTTTACCAAACCCACAGGCTGCATTCTTTTAGGTGCTGAGGGATTGGGGAAAGCGATTCCCTCCAGGGAAGCCTAACTGTCATGAATGAGGATAGTATTCATTTGGAAATGTGAGGACACAGCTGTATGGATCATGTAAGGGAAAGCAGATGCCCAGCATTCTGAAGCCATGAACATGTGCTTTTCCACTTCTAGCTTTCAGATCTGTGAGAATCAATTTTGCTCATTCTTCAACCACTTAATGTGTGATATGTCTCACTCCTGTCTCAATATGTATTCCGGAGAATACACTCTGAGGGAAACTGTTCTTCTTATTCCTTATGAGACACTTTCACCACATTCCTCACTAATGCTCAATCAACAATTAAATAGCAGGGGAAAGAAAATGCTAGCATTAGTATTGGTTTATAAAATGTAGCATCTTCATAGCCTAAATCCTTTTTACTTTTATTTTATTTTTTCTCCATTTATTTATTTAATCAAATTACATTACCATCCCAGCTCCCTCCCTCCTCTTCTCCCAGTTCCATCCCCATGCACCTCTCCTTCTCCCCAGAGAAGGAAAGGCCCCAAGTGGTACCCATCTGTCCTGGCATCACAAGTCACAGCAGGACTAAACACATCCTCTTCTGTCAGGGGGTGACAAGGCAGCCCAGCTGGAGGAAAGTTAACCAGCTGCAGGTAATACAGTCAGAGATAGCCCCTACTCTTATTGTTAGGGGTTATCCCACATGACAACAAAGCTGCATATCTGCTACATATATGTAGGAGGGTCTAGGTTCAGTCAGTCCATGCATGCTCTTTGCCTGGTGTCTCATTCTCTGTGATCCCTCATAGGCCCAGGTTAGATTACTCCATAGGTTCTTCTTCTGGTGTCACTGACTCCTCCAGCTCCTTCTGTCCTTCCTCCCAGTCTACCACAGCACTCCCTGTACTCCATCCATTGCTTGGCCTTGGGTCTCTGCAGCTGTCTCCATCAGTCTCTCAAAAGACAGTTATGCTAAACTCCTGTCTGCAAGCATAGCAGAGTATCATCATCAAGACAGTGGGCAGCCTTCTTCCCTGGGATGGGTCTTAAACTGGGCCAGTACACATTTGCCATTCCTTCAAACTCTGTTCCATCTTTACCTCTACACTTCTTATATGCAAGACACATTTTGGGTCTAAGGTTTTCTGTGTGTGTTGGTGTCCCTCCCCTCTCCCCTGGGAGTCTTACCTGGATACAGGAGGTGCTGACTTCATACTCCTTAAAATTTGTTGCTTGGAGTCTTAGCTAGGTTCATCCCATAGACTCCCAGGAATCTCTACTGTTCCAAAGATGTCCTCCACCAATTTCTAGTCTCTCTCCCTATTCTTCCCCTCACTGTTTCCTACTCTTTCCATCCACTTGATCCCCACATGTTATCCTCTCCATCTCCTCTCCCTCCGGGTTCCCTCCATCCATCTACTTCAGATGTTTATTGTATTTTCTGTTCTGAGTGAGGTTCAAGCATCTCCCCTTGGGCTCTCATGGGCTTCTTTTGGGATCTTTACCAACACTACATCTAATAGATGCCTAGTATCCAAGCTATACAAAGAGCTCAAGAAATTAAAATAACAACAAACTAAATAACCCAATTTAAAAACTGGGTACAGAGCCAAAAGGAGGAATCTTGAATGACCAAGAAGCACTCTTAAGAAAATGCTCAACTTCCTTAGTCATCAGGGAAATGCAAATCACAATGGCTCTGAGATTCCATCTTACAACCTTCAGAATGGCTAAGATCAAGACCTCAAGTGACAGCACATGCTGGCAAAGATGTAGAACAGGGAATTCTTTTCAGAGTGCACACTTGTACACCACTGTGGAAATATATCTCAGAAAATTGGGAATAAATCTACCTCAAGACCCAGCTACACCACTCCACTTCACAACAAAGACACTTTCTCAGCTGTGTTCATTGCACCCTTATTTGTAACAACCAGGTACTGGAAAAAACTAGATGTCCCTCAAATGAAGAACGGATAAAGAAAATGTGGTACATTCACACAATGGAATACTACTCAGCTATTAAAAACAAGGCAATCATGGAATTTGCAGGCAAATGAATGGAAGTAGAAAAAGATCATCTTGTGAGAGGTAACCCAGACCCAGAAATACACACTTAGTATGTACTCACTTATAAAGGGATATTAGTGGACATAGTAAAAGTACAGGATAAATTCTTTTTATAAGTAAGTATTCTCACCAAAATTTGTTCCTCCTTCTAGTGATAACAAACTATGAGACTCTCTCTCTCTCTCTCTCTCTCTCTCTCTCTCTCTCTCTCATCTTTCCATACATACCCCTCACTCTGTGTGTGAATGAAAGGGACACTGTTTAGCATTCAAACACTTATGTGCACAAGTAATCATCCAATTTCTTTCCAAAATATGTCATGGACTATCTTAAGTTCTCCCTGCCTCCCTGTCCCAGTTCTTTTTGTATTAAATCTGTAGAGATTTAAATAATGAAGCATACATTTTCTATTTGTATTTTATATTTATCTGAAGAAGTATCTCCATTTTTACACTGCATTGGAATTTATGAAAAATCTTTCAGTTATCAAAAATTACAATGAAAACAAAAAAAAAATATACAATTTTAAGAAAGATTTCTGTTTCTCTAAATTGAATGAAAACTCTTTTTAGTTTTAGCAATTTGGAATGCAGAGTTCAGATATAAATTCAAATGCAATTGACTACATTTGCAGTGTGATGTCATTTAACAGTGTATACTGTGTTCTGTAATGGATGTGTGAGGTATTGGAAGTGTCATGGAAATGCTTTGCATAAGTCAGTGCAATTTAAAACAATGATTTGAATGACCTTCATTTTCTACTTTACATGTATTATACACAGTGTGAAACACTTAAATTGGAAATAGAAACGTTAAAATGTTTGAATAAAAAGGCTTCTTCGTGAAGCCAAGATGATTGCATTGTTGCTGTAGTTGTTGGGTTAGTTGCTTGCTTTTTTTTTTTTTTCTTTTTTTTTTGAACATTAGAGATTATAAATCATTTAAAGGGATCCACCAATTTAAAAAAGCCATCTGCTAGAGATATAGGTATTATTTTGCAATAGCACAAAAAGACATTTTAACATATTACTTTCTTTTAATTTCAGCAACCTTTTATATATGCAATCTCTTCATGTCCACCCCTTTTTTCTCAATTACAAATATCAGCCATTGGGTTCATCTCATCATAAATTGTGTCTGAGCAGGAGTCTCAAATCCAGTGTTATTCATGTCAGTGTCAATCAACTGGCAAAAGCATTCACAGAAATGAAATACTTGCAGTTTTCTCTGTAATACTGTGACTTCATTAATTAATGTGAATATGTTTCTCCATCAGTAAGTCTCTCACTTTATTTTCTATTTCTATTTGTGTTACTTATTCTAAGATTTGTTTAATTTCCTTCATTTTGCAAATACATTGGCATGTTTTAAAACTCTTATTTTCATGGGAACATTTAAACACCTTCTGTAATGTTTATTCAAATGGTATATATGTATATATATAACTATATATTATATATAATGAGATTATATACATATATCATATGTATGTATATATGTATATATGGTATATATGTATATATGTATGTATATGTATATATGTATGTATATGTATATGAATACATATACATATGTGTATATATATATACACACACACAGTGACTCAACTAAACCTGCCCATTCCATTTCAGGTCCAGTATTTTATTATAAGAACTGAAAAAAAAAAAAAAACGGCTAGAACAGTTATCTCTGCTATGAAATTTTCTGGGCTCCATGCAGCAGGAAATTCTTTCTCTGTCAATTGTCTTGTGATGTAAATTACTTTTGCTTTTGTTCATATAATATACCATACTCACAGGAACCATGATTAAGGCACAGACAACTTTTGGTGAATTGTCTGCCTATTGGTTAGGCCAATAAATAGGTTCTGAAATATTTTGCTTACTGTGTGGATTAACAGAATGACAACTGAGTATTCTCAAGGGAGGTCAAAGGTGAAAAATACAATAGATTCTATAATCCCTCCTGGTTCTAAAAAAGAAGTTTTCACATTTTCTGAGACATTACCATTTTCCATTATGTAAATTCATTAGTAAGGTCTTTTAGAGATAGTCTTCAACTGAGCTGATTAATTTCCATATTCCCTAGTATTTTCAGTGGAAATGTTGATGTGCCATGGAACCTTATAGAACAATTCCCAAGTCAAATGAAGGAAAATGAAGTTCATATCATCCTAATTTAATTGGACTAATATTCAAAGGTATCATATAAGCCAACTTTAGTCAGCTATTCTTGACATAAATTTGTGTGCTTGGATGCTAAATACATTGATAAAGGAGATGGGTATGCACTGCAGTGCATTTTGTGGGGAAATGGTCTTTTAAAGGATTAGTTTGAGAAATGAAGCAAATGCAGAATACTTGCCTTTGCTCAATTTGAGCTCATCACTCAATGTGTTTTAGAAAGAGGCCAAATACAGGTTACAGAAGTTCTTGCACTGAATATTTCAAATGATACTTGTAGAAAAAAATCTATAAAGAAAATAAAAGTGCTTTATTTAAAAGTGGTTTTACATAGTATATTTAGATGATGTTTTCCCTCCCTAATCTCCTCCCTACCTATTCAGCTCCGCATCTCTACTAAAAAAAAAAATTCTGACAAAAAACAATAACAAAATAATAAGCAAAAGTACCCAAGCAAGTAAGCAAACAAACAAACAAAATAAAAAGTGCAGAAGAATAGGTTAGGTTTTGTTTTTAAAATTATATTTAAATGTGACTTTTATTCTTTATGTAAGTTCAAATTTACTCACAATAAATGTATTTCTTCTTTATTTTTTGCTTTCTTGTTTGCCCTTTTATTTCTTTGACTATATGTCAACATTTTCATTTTAAAATTAATTACATCCATTATAATTAGCCTTTAACTCCAGTTTTATGAATCTGATACGCAAAAATATTTTAAGTACTATATTTACCCCTATTACTAGTCAATGTTATTATTTATAATTTTCTTCAGGGCTTAGAAAGCTTTGCTTGGTTATTTTCACTTGTACTTTAGTCTTTTTCTTGGTTTGTGACAGTAAGTTTGCAAAATGCTTAACTTCATAGTTTTCTGTATATTTATTTATAAAGCATCAAAATTTTATTTTAAAAATTTTGAAATCTCCCTTGTAAAATAGAGAAATATATAAGTATTAAGTTCATATTAAGTAGTTAGATGACATTTTATCTCTGAGAATCTCTGAGAATCTGAATATATTGACTTTGTAGGTATCATAATGATTACCATGCCAATGAAGCTAAAATTGGTGGAGTTATCTTACAAGAGCACTGAAGCAGGGGCATCTGTTTTAATTTATTTCTTTGTAAGCTTTTTAAATGTTTCTATGGTTTTATTCACTTATACAATAGCTTTCACTCATCCTCTTCCCTCTCCTATGAAACGTTCTTCTCACCCGGTTCCCATTCTACTTCCATGACTTCTTTTTTTATTTTTGAATTTGAGTTTCATGAGCAAGCATCAGTGGAACAAGGGCAATTTATCAAAGGTTAGTAAATGACATCCCCTACCAGGACAACCATTAACTACCAATAGTCCATTAGGTAGGATTGGAATATTATGGGCCTCTCCCACACTTGTGAGGAAATGTCCACAGGCCCCATCTTTTAGAGAACTTGTACAAATAATCACAGCCACTATGAGTTCATTAATTTGTCTTAATGTCATATCATGAAGGAATATTTTTCCTATACATCCCCCTACTCACTTTCACATTTTATTCCCTCTCCAGCTTCTTAAATGTTTCCTGGTCTTTATATGGGGCAATACATCTGTTCCATTGAGAGTAGAGCACTCTACCATCACTCATTCTTGTCACTTTGACCAGTTATGAGTTTTGGCATTAACTATTCACTGCTCACTGCATTAGTTAGCTCCTCTGATGACAGTTACATGCAACACTAATCTATGAATATAGATAGGAGTATTTAGATGACAGCTTTACAACTTGACTGCTTAGCAAAACAACAGTGTGTTCGTTTCTAGGATCCATGACCTATCTAGTAATGGGGTTTTGGCCAGGTTTTTTTTTTTTTTTAACAAACCATAGCTTCTATCCTATAGTACTTGCCTAAAACACAATCTAAAAGTCTTTAGCTACTCCTGAGGTTTGGATGAAAATGCTCCATGGGTTCATATATTTGACCCTGGGTTCCTGGCTGATGGAATTGTTTGGGAAAGAATGAAAGAGTGGACTTGTTGGAAGATGTATGCCACTAGGGACAGGATTTGACGTTTCAAATGCCTGTCTTCTTCTGAGTTTGCTACATCATGTCGGTGGATCAGAATGCCAGTTTTCAACTACTGTTCTAGTGCCATGCCTCCCACACTCTTTATTAAGATGATTACAGACTCTAATCCTCTTGACCATAAAGCCCAAATAAACTTTTACAAGCTACCTTGGTCATGTTATCTCTTTACATCAATAGAAAAGTAACTAAGACAGCTACACATACCATTCATACCACTATCACACTAAAAGACACAATTTGACTGGCAGATTTATTATTGTAGCTCACAGGACTCCAAACTGGATAAGAATGATCCAGTTCATGATTTCATCCCAGAAACTTTTATCACTATAAATGCTATCCAATATGGAGGACACCTCCAGATCATGTCGAGCTTGATTTCTCCTGTGAAGAAGAAGACTTATCCTGTAAAGAAACAGAGTGTTACCATCAATTTCTGGTGAACATCCAAATGGCAATAGCCTGTGTTGTTTTAGTATACAAACAAAACAAAACAACAACAACAAATACAAACAAAATAAAACAACAACAACAAAATACTTAAGGAGATAACCCACCCTTAGCACTCAGATTTATTGTTAAAAAGCTGTGACTTCTTGCAGGAGCATTTTCCAGCCACGTGGAGAACCACTTTGTAAACATATTTTTTAAATTATATTTTTAAATTTATATATTAAATAGTAGATTTCATGGTTTTGAGATACTATCAATTAAGAGCATGTGCTGTTATTACGGGGGACACGTCCTAGTTTGGATCTCAGAACACATTTCAGACTTTTCAAAACCACTTATAAGTCTAAATCCATGGTATTATGACATCTCTGTTGAGAACTTATAGACACACACACATACATACAGGCACACATGCAAATGTATGTACATATCTATGTATGTACATATAAAAATATTAAAAATAAATATTACAAAACTATAATATATACATATATATATATATATATTCCTAGATTTGGTTACATCTTCCAATCTCTTCTTCTCTGCTTTTGATTCTATCTCTGCTTAGATTCTTCTTCAACCATAATTTCTTGCATTCAATTTCTAGACTACAGTATTCTATTACACCTTTTTATCTATCTGTCCTTTATCAGTTCTCAAAATTGAGCACCCTTTTTTTAAAAAAATGCATAGTTAGGGTCTTCAAATAACAGAGGACATGGATAGTTTGTGTTTCTGAACCTGAGTTACTGTACTAAACATATTCTTCAAAAAATATTCCAGATCCACCCATTTCTCCCAAATTTCCTAATTTCATTTTCTTTTGTAACCTTGAAAAAACTTGATCATGTATATGTACACATTTAAATACTGCATTCATCAGCTGATAGACATCCTAACTGGTTCTGTTTCCCCAGGATTGTGAATAGAGATACAATGCATATGGAAAGGCAGGAATACTTTTTATAGTATATGGAGTCTTTTCTGTATATGCTGAGTTTTCATTAATCTTTTAAGTATTTTTAAATTCAAGATTGCTGTCCTCTCACCTAACATTCTTAACTATTACCTTGGTTACTTTTCTATTACACCAATAAAACACCATGACCAAGGAAACTTAAAAAAAATAAAGAGATTAACTTGGGTCTCAGAGTTCCAATGGGTTCCATGAACAGCATGGTGGGAAAAGTCACAGGATACTGAAGGAGTAGCTGAGAGCTTCTCCTGATTCACAACAGGAAGCAGAGAGAGACACAGAGAATGGTGTGGACTTTTAACACCTCAAAGCCCACCTTCGGTGACGTATATAATTCAACAAGACCACAACTCCAAATCGTCTTGAAAAATTCCAGTAACCTGGAACCAAGTACTCAAACATACGTGCTATTCAGTGTCATGCCCATTCAAACCACCTAATAGTACTTTCTATTCCACATAGGCTCCTGTCCTTATCATAATGCAACATTAATTGAGTCTAACTTCAGAAGCCCTCATAATCCTTCCGTCTTAATGTAGTTTAAAAGACAAAGCTTCTTCTGAGAATCAAGGTTATCCCTTAGTTGTAACCCATGTAGAATAAAAAGCAAAATTATGCCATTCTAATATACAATGGCACATAATATATATTGTCATTTCAAAATAGAAGAAAGAGGCAATAGTGAGGAAATATGGGACTAAAGCAAAACTGAAAAGAGGCAGGAGGATTACAGCTCTATGTCTGATGCCAAAGGGCTCAAACGGCTCTGTCCTTTTAGATTTGCTGATGACAACACACTTTTCTCTCTTGGGCTGGTTCCACTCCCTATATATAGTTCTCCTTGGAAGATAGTCCAATGACTATTACCTCTAAAATTGTGGGAACTGTAACACAATCCAGGCTTTGCTTTCAGGGCTTTACTCATTGGCGTTTCAGATCTTCTATGAAGGAGTCTTCACTCAAAAGCTTAGGCCCAGTAATTTTCCTTAGCAGGAGAGGAAGTATTCATAAGACCTTTAGTCCTGTATCCTTCATTACTCTAAAACCAGAACCAAACTGCTGATGCTACCACATTTGCCTGCCTGCTTAATGTAATGGATGCAAACTTTTTTTTTTTTTTATCCCAAGAGTGGTATGTGAAGGTATTTGGCCCAGTCCTTTAGTGAAATTTTTACAATCTTTGACTTTTTGCTGCTCTTTAGGAACAGATGATTTTTTTAGGCCTCTTTTTTTTTTTTTTCCCAATGTGCAAGGTTAACTGGGTAGGTTCTTGCTCTGAGGGCACAATTCCCTTTATACTATCTCATTTCAGGCCTATATTTTCTCTTTAAGCAAAAGCCTTGGCTTAAATTTCCTGGTGCTCTTTTTTTTTTTTTCTTGTCAAACTGTACATTTTGTATTTCTTTTTGCCTAGCTTTCTTTTTTTCTTTGAGACCTGCAGAAAAGTGATTGCTCATAACCATGTGACAGCCTCAACATTAGGCTCTCTGGAAATCTACTCTGCCAGTGACATTATTCCAAAACTCTTTGATTAGCCTCAGGCAGGTGCTTAGGACTAGTGCAAAAAAGGAACCACATTTTTTGCCAAAATATCACAAGAACGCT
>OU015748.1:32950157-32963913 GCA_907169655.1 Acomys percivali | reverse complement strand
CTCTCTCTCTCTCTCTCTCTCTCTCTCTCTCTCTCTCTCTCTCTCTTTCTGTGCATGTGTGTGTGTGTATGTGTGTCTGTGTTTGTGTGTGTGTTTTAGTTTTGAACTCTTATTGATAAAAGTGTATCTGCCAAAAAATTAATAGCTTTAAAAATTTTATAATCAAGAACCAAATAATGCAAAAAATAATGTAAGTTATTCCAGCCCCTAGCTGAAATTATTATATTGGTTTTGTATTTCGCAGTACAAATTAATGAACGCTTTCCTCCATAGTGTAGGATGTATTTGGCAGTACAGACACCAGAGCCCTTCCTTCATCATCAAATTGGAGTAAGAGAGCTCACTGGTTCTCAAACTGTTAAATGGATATTAGGGCTTTTAATGAATGGAACAGTTATCTTTGTGCCAGCTTAACTAACAACATTGACATGATTAGCATACATTTTGGCAACTGTTCTAGCACAAGGTCTTCGGAAAAAGAAGCTTTTATGTTTAAGCTTAATTTACTTTAGCTTTTCTGTTTTACCTTATTTCTGTTTTTAATATAAACAAAATAAAGTATAAAGGAAATCCTACAACAGAATTGTTTATAAATATATAATTTTATTAGGGTAATTGATATTTCTCATGCAGTGAATGAAGTTCAATAGCCAGCCCCCAACACATGAACCATGTTCAATTTTTGAAATGAATAGAATGTTTATTTTTGGCTTTATAGTGATGGTAGAAGTCATGGAACTTGTGGAGACTTACTTCTTAATGATGTTGCTACATGTATTTTACATACTTTCTCTTTTCACAAAAGAAACTAAGTAAAACACGACTGGAACAGAATGTGTTCCTCCTTTGTTATGTAAGAGTTGTGAATGAATAGTTTATGGGCTTAAATTGTCTTTAAATCTTTTAGTCCAAGTGTCTATTATCCAAAAGAAACTTTCATGAAAATATAGTGTTTTTTTCTCAAACTCTCCTGCCTTATATATTTATTTATCCAGATCACTAAATTGAAGAAAACAAGAATAAATAATTAACATAAATCCAATAAGTCCTGTGTTTGTGTTTATGAATTTGCATGTGTATGTGTGTGTGTGTGTGTGTGTGTGTGTGTGTGTGTGTGTGTGATTTTACCTTAGAAAAACATTGCAAGTTAGTGAAACTCAGCAAGCAAGGGGTTTGCTAGAATGTACGGTAAAAGCTACACTGATGTTAAATCTATAATTAGTTAATATGAGTATAACATGCATGGTTGCAAGTTTCCATAAAAACTTATACAAGCAGATTCTCTTCTATATATGTCTAGAGTTATACACACCCTTAATAATTTACCCAATATTTAATTAGATCATGGATTAGTTTAATATAAACTTAAGCATAGCAGAATACCACAATTTCTCACATTTATTCCTAAAATCAAACAGACACCAATAGCAGGCACTTCTGTGAGAGAAACAAGCCCATGTTCAAATATAAAATGGTAAAAATAATCAAGAAATTATGAAAATATATACTTTTAATTTGCAGACATATAAACAATTTTGGTATGGTACAGAAACACGATGACCATAAGTAAAGTGACCCATTTTAAAGATAATACATTTCTTGTTTACACAGATTGCTTTGCTATAGCTTTTACATAAAATAAAATTCCTGTATCATGCAAAAAAAAAAGCTATAAATTACTGACAAATCAGTTTTCTTCATTGCAAAAGAGCCAGTAAAAACTAAATATCAAAGGATTATACTGATGGGCTTACAAATGAAATTTTTTATGTATTCCAGAATCAAAGAAAGAAACCCGAGCAGTAGCCAATGATCCTAAGCAACTGCAAGAAGTCTAACTGTCACATAAAATGTCCAACCGAAACAACCAATCATGTACACTAACTTTCAGAGGAATGCAATTTGAATGCAACTTTTTTTTTCTCATGTGGTACATGAACATAAACATATGCAACCTAATATATAACCTAACAACAAACTGCTGCTGACATATTGAGAATGCACTAAGACGTTGTAAACACCAAGCAAGCATGTTAAGATTGAGACACGTTGTGTGTCTTGCTCTTTTACTGAGTGCAATGTCTAGTTACATTTAATGTAAAGAATACACAGACAATGCTCACCCTCTGTAATTCCATAAATGCAGTGGTAAAACAAACAGAGAGCAGGTGGAGTTACCCAAAGCATTGCACTCTTCAGAAGGTCAAATTTTTTACACTTAGCAATGATTTGATGCTTGCCCCAAATGAATTGCACTTCTTTTTAAATGCCTTCTCTTTCAAACTATAATTGATGTCCCTATGAGGTAATACATTTTCTGTTTACAAGTGGATTTTTTTCTTTCTTGTCATATATTTAAGTAGGGAAATTCAATTTACTCTAATTTTACATTTAATGTTAAAAACAATATATTTAAAATATACTCTCTCATTAATTTCATGTACAACAGCTATCATGTACAATACCACAGGTCCCTGCAAGGGGAAGCTAGTGCCCTCTTGTGGTGAAAAGACATTTTAGAACAACAAAAATGTACTTTTCTTACCTTAGTCTCAATTTTTGTCAGTCATATGCTTGGTGTATGAAAGCTGCCAATTGTCTCCAGTGATCATATGTGTATATATATATATATATATATATATATATACACACACACACACACATATACTTACACATATGTATACATATATGTATATATATGCTGTTAGTGCTAATTTTCATTTAAAAATTCTGTACACATTTTATAACCTCTAAACTTGAATTAAAAACCTGTAAACAGCTATTTACACCATATTACAAGTTATAAATTAGTTGCCCTTCAGTGGAACTGCATCAGCACACCATTGTTTGTGTGACAAAGACTACTCGGTTAAAATGTCACTTCATGTTATTCCACAATGAAGCATCAAATATTAGAAATATCCACTGGCTTTCTCTCTCTCATACACAAGTCAATTTTTCCTTTCAGTGGAATTTGTACTTCCAAATTCTCATCTTCCCGGTGATGTTTTTTACCTTTTCGTAAGCACATGTATATCCCCATTCCGGTTACTAGTGTGATAGAACCCAAGCTTATGACAGACAGAGCCACCAAGGTGGGCATACAGGACATAGATTCTACCTTCCTATGAGTTGGTTCTATTGAGATCTGTGGTTCCTTCTCTTCTATGTTAATTTCTGGTTCTTTTCTTAAAAGGCTCTCAATGTAGCTCTCGTTACTTACAGTGTCATTGACAAATAAGTTCACCATGACAGTGGAGTGGAGAGGCTCAGGGTAGCCATGATCACTCACTTTCACAAGCAGGCGATGCAAACCATAATCCGTTTGTAGCAAGGCTTCTTCCAGAGTTATGTTGCCAGTTTTCGGGTCGATCTTGAAGGACTCGGGCCTGGGACCTCTTCTCCCTATGATACTATAAGCTATGACAGCATTCATGCCTGTGTCTTTGTCAACGGCATAGACCTCTGTTACTGGTGAGCCAGGGAGAGTGGAAGGCAGGACCAACAAATAAGACATATTAGATTGAGGAAATAAAACAAGAGGGGGGTTGTCGTTAATATCTAGAAGGAGAACTGTGATCTTTGTAGTAGAAGAAAGGGCGGGCTCACCCCCGTCAACGGCTTCCACCCACAGTGTGTAAGAGCTTTGCTGTTCTCTGTCTAAAGAGACTTTAGCTCTCAACATGCCTTTGCCTGTGTCTATGACAAAAATGTCACTCTGGTTCATTACCGAGAGGGCTACCCATCCATTCCTTCCAGCATCAGCGTCTGTCACACTAATGACTCCGATTTCACCATATCCTGGAAAGTTTTCTGGCACAAAAAAGCTGAAATCCTTGTTGATGAACCTAGGACTGTTGTCATTTTTATCCAACACAGTGAGAGACACTGTAGCCACTGATTCTCTAGGCGGCTGCCCACAGTCCACGGCTCGGACAGTGTACCTATACTTTTCTTTCTCTTCTCTGTCCAGCTGAGTAGAAACTGTCAGAATCCCCGTGTCACTGTCTAAGGAAAAATATGATGGGGCGTCTGGTCCCAAGAAGTAGGATACTTGGCCCCTCTCTCCACTGTCAGCGTCTGTAGCATGGAGCTTCGTCAGAAAGGCATTAGGTGTGTTGTTTTCTTCAATGGTCAGCTCTATCAAGGGTTGAAGGAAAACGGGAGCATTGTCATTGTCATCTAAAAGTTGTACTTTAATGATTCTCTTGGCGTGAAAACCCTCTGTGTTCCAGGCCACAACAGCTATTTCATAGAACTGCTGCAGCTCATAATCCAAAGGTTTTGTGGTCTCCAACAAATATTCATTGTTGTACGGCTTGTAGGGTGCTAGCCTGAATGGACCTTCACCATCCAAGTAGCAGTTAACCTTGTATTTACCTTCTGGATCTCTGATGGTGAAAAATGCAATTGGAGTGTTAGCAGGCTCCAGTTCTTTCAGATACACAACACCATCCATCTCATTTGCGATATAACGTGGGACAATTTCGGGGGGTCTGAAAACAAGTTTGATAATGGACACAAGAGCAGTGATGACTGCAGGGATACAGCCGGGTCCATTAGCAAGGATGGTGAGCTTATGTGTCTGTAGAACATTACCACCAATCGTACTTGAAAGTTTAATGACTCCGGTAGTTTCATCCAAGTGGAATAAATCCTTGGATTCTTGTGGAACTTTCTGGCTGTAACTGTAAGTGATCTGTGCATTTGTCCCCAAGTCTCTGTCCACAGCCTGAACAGCTGCAATGGGGGTACCCACTGTAGCATTTCCATAAACAGTGACATTAATTTGTGAGTCTATAAAGAGAGGACAATTGTCATTAATGTCACTTATGCCAATAGTGAGAGTGGCACTGCCCAGCAGTGGTGGAGACCCACCATCCTCAGCTATGATGATGCTCACATACTGGTCCTGCGTTTCTCTGTCCAAAGCACCCATGACAATCAAGTAGGGTGTGCGCTCCCCGTTCTCATTCTCCTCCACATCCAAGGTGAACATGCCATGGTAGTCCAGTAAGCGATAGGTTTGTACCCCATTAATGCCTACATCTGGGTCCACGGCAGGGTGCTCTATCGCCAATCGGGTGTTTACAGGTGAATTTTCCGGGACCCAAACAGAGATTTCAGAAATTGGGAACTGCGGAGCATTGTCATTGATATCCCTGATGGCGATTTTCACCTTCACAAACCGGAAGTACTCCTGAGGCAGGACCAGCACATCCAGAAGCAAAAGGCAAGAGTCAGAGGAAGGCGAAGAGGCAATGGAACTGCTGCCACTCCAGGCAGACCCTCCGCCCCCATCGAGGCACAATGCTTCTCTGTCAATCTCCTGTGCAGAAGTGTGCAGCTCCCCGGAACGGTTGTCCAGGGTCACATACTGGCCACTCAGTCCTCCAGAGGCCAAGCTGAAAGAGAGAGGGGGGCTCCCCTCAGCGGCAGTGTGCTCTGGGTGCAGGAACTGCTGACTCTGCCTCCCAGAGGCCCGGGGCAGCAACCTTAGGTCCTCAGCCAGGCTGCCTATGAGCACTCCCGCGGGCAGTCCCTCGTTTAGGCTGTACAGAAGCTCCGTAGCACGGCTGTAACTCGCAAGGCAGTTGAAGGGTCCAACGAAGAGGAAAAGCAGAAAAACATGCTGGAGTGAAAGGGAAGGGGAAATGGTGATTGCACACTCCAGGGAGCAGAGGTGGCTGTTAGAAGTAGTGACCCCCCGCCAGGGACAAAGCTAACTCTCACTCTTATATTCACAAACAAAACCCCTCATCTGAAAAGAAGGAAGCTGAAACTTGCTGCCATCGCCGGAGAGGAAGATCTGTGGAGCAAATCTGTCTCTGAAACTTATTCCTTTCTCTTCATCTTCTATTTTTCCCCCTCCCCACCTCTTCTAGTCATCACTAGCCTCCTCTAGTTAACATGTAGAGTCCCAAACCTTAAGGGATTGGGTCCCTGGAAACACAAAACAGAGTTAGACATAGACTCAAAGGGCTGTGCAACGCAACGCGACAGGAAACCTTAGGTTATGGGGAAGAAAGGGAGGGGGGATCGTGGCGGAAAGCATAGAGCTGTGCATGATTTACTTCTCATTGAAATGATTCTGCCATTAAGGTCCCAGAACAGCTAAGGTATTACCTACGTTTTCTATGTTGCCAATATAAATAAGAAACACCATCAACAGTAATAATAATAACAATAATCTGGAAAATTGAGCCATACTCCCTCCCTGGTACTAACCCCCCTTAAATTGGGGAGGAAAGTGAATTTTCATTTTATTCCTACAGAAAAATTAAATGATCTCGGTCTCTACCTCTTATCACACACTCTACTTCCTTCCAAGTCTACAAGCGAGCAAAGTAAACGCGGAAAATCATTATGCAAAAGCATTTGTCAGTTGCAGTAGACAATTTCAAGCAGACATTGGCCACAGGAATCAATTTTTACAGCCTCGCATATAAAGCCATGGTGCACACCCGTGGCCCTCCACCCCATGAAACATTTCCAATTCAGAAACTTCCTCTCTCGACCTGAGGGACCAAGCTATTTGCTAAAATATCATAGGCGCTGTATCCCAAACTCCTTTCCCTCCCCCTATCCTCTCATGAAGTTTGCATTATGGGAAAACGTTTGAAAACATCTTTAAGGGGTAGGAACAGCTGGAGAGTAATGCAACTTCTGGGGGACTTAAGGTTCCCGCATCCTTACCGGCAAATTCCCGTGGCTTGTGCTGCTCATGGGACGATGTAGATGCCCCATATCCAGGCACGGGTGCCAGGTCGCCAGGCGCAAGCTCACTGCCTGGACCAGCGAGCTGCGCGCGATCCCTTGGCCGCGCATTCCCTAGGAGGCTGCAGTCTGAGCGCTCCAGAAGGGAGGGTGGCAGAGGACACTCCCTCTCCGTTCATGCAAATCACTAGGGAACTTCAGCCAATAGTCACTGGTCTGTCAATTAAGGACAGAAACTCGGAAGGATTAAAAAGCCCAGGGCCAGAAGGGGACATTTCCAACGTCCACTCCCGGGACGTGATATGTCCAGAGCCCACCAAAGTAGTCGGAATGAGGACTGGCGCTTCAAGGCTGCAAGGAGATGCCACCAAGTCGGGCACCAGAGCGCGTGACAGCCAGCCTTTCTCCTTATTGCACCAGTTAAATCCCAAGCCTACAGGTTGTCAGCAAAAGAGGGAGAATTAAAATAAATAAACAAATCCACACTGGTATCTGAAGACACAGACCTATTCCCACAAAACCCTCCTTTGCCAACCGATTTCCTCCCAGTCATGTGGATCCAGCAGTTCTTTGTACAGAGCAAGAAAATCCACTCTTCTCAAACAAGAGCAGTCTCAACTTTGTGCTGAGCGAAAAGCAAAGCTATGAAATGCGGGAAGGTTCCTTCTGTCTTCATTTTAATCTTTGCTGTTGGTGATGGCAAAGCTGATAGTCTCTCCAGGGTGCAAGTGTCTCTGGCTGTTTGCCTGGAGGTTTGATTTTAAAGGTACTGGCAGTTTTGAGCTGGAAAAACTAGAGGAAGGTTTGGGAGGAGTGTGTATGCTTGTGTATGTGTTTGTGCATCAGTGTGTGCTTTCTCTCTCTCTCTCTCTCTCTCTCTCTCTCTCTCTCTCTCTCTCTCTCTGTGTGTGTGTGTGTGTGTGTGTGTGTGTGTGTGTGTGTGTGTGTTGCAAGCAATAACAACTATTTTTCTGGAAGGGGAATATATAAAGGAGAGAAGGTAGCCAGGGAAGCTTAAACAAAATAGTTGTAACTCTCAAAGGATTGTTTTCTCTCCTCACTCTGCTCTCCTAAATTCCTATTGGAAGTGTCCCTTTAGAAGCAGATTCTGGAGCAGGATGCAAAATGCTTTGCTATCTTTTCTGACTCTGATCCTCAACCGTTGGTTACATGTAATCTGTCATGTTATCAGCTGGCGGGAAAGTCCAGAGCATTCAGTCTGTGAAACTGCCTGACTGGCAGGCTGCTACATAAGTAATGGCCAAGGTCATACACCCACTCTTCAAGCCTGTATTCTCTTCACTAGGCTTCCAAATTTCCTCCTTACTGCCCTAAACCTAGTCTTGTCAGTTGACTGACCAGTGACTGAGCTTAGACCAGAAAAATCTCTTGTTCTGGCATGAGAAATAGGAATTCTCTGTGCTTTCCAAAGGAAAGCTAATTCAATTTCCTTCTATTTTGTACTAACCAAAATAGAAATTGTTTGGCTAAGCTAATTGTTCAGCTTATGGCAGTATTTTTTTTCCCCTCAATTTGATTAATTCTAGATCAAGAGTCCTGAACACTGACAAAGTATTACATCGGAACACCTGGTAGGTAACAGCTTGTTATTGCACAAGTTGTGCTGTACACGAATCAGACAAAACACTCTATACTAAAAATCTGACACATAGTATGAACATAGCTCTTTACAGCACAAGGGAGTGTAGATGAAGTAACAAGCCTGTATATACACATCCAGGCATGGTCTTCTAGGTGGAAGACTTCTGGTAAACAAACCACATCTAAGGAGACACGCTTGCCACCTCTTCCTTACTCCTCTATCTGCTAGTTCTGCTCTACAGCTGAACTTTTACCATCACTGGCAAATATTTACCTTGGAGTCTGTAGGTAAGACATTACCAGATTCTAAAATCAGTAACACATTCCACCTACATAGTATTTATGTCTTAAGGCAATACCTTTATCCTCTAGAAGTCAGGAGCACATTCCTAGAGTTAGACTATCTTTCAATGGTCATAAAACCCACAATATGCAACAATTCTGTCACTACACAGATAGTAAACACACTAGACTTTACACCCACATGCTCACAAACCTCAAAACCTTAACTGTTTAAGGTCTCTGACTCTGTCTGTCTCTCTGTGTGTCTCTGTCTGTCTCTGTTTCTCTCTCTCTCTCTCTCTCTCTCTCTCTCTCTCTCTCTCTCTCTCTCAGGTGTGTGTGTGGGGGGAGGTGTATTTCTAATATTTTCTTTTTCTTTATAACGTTGCAATGGAACTGGCTTTTTAAAGAAAAACTAACTGGAGAACATCTTCTCTCCATGATTATTTTCACAAACGTATTTCCTTCTCTTTGGTGTTCTTTATTACAAAGCTACATTTTAAAGGTGTCCCTACTGTCCCATCAGAGCAGACTCTTTTCTTTTCACCATATTATCCAGCTGTCTCTATAGAAAACTACTTGACTACTGTTCCACATCTTTGTCAAATTGAATAGAAATTAAATCTCCTTATTAGACTGTAATTTGTCTAGAGTGTTTCTAAAAAGAATAGTTCTAAGAACTATAGCAAAAGCAATTCAACTGAGCTAAAAGACAGGAATTGAACAGGTTCAGAATGTACTATTTGAATGGACATTATGAAGAATTTTGTTTTGTTTTAAGTTATACTGATTGTTGAGTCACTGAATGGTTATTTTTCACAAAAACATGGAAGCTTGGCACATCACTAGGTCACACCTTACATGGCACAACCACACTGTTAAATGAACTATGTGTTATCATCTTTCCTCTTCGAGGATCTAAGCAGAAGTTTCATGCAGCGTTTTTGTTTCTGTTTTTGTTTTTAATTGAGATGAAAAAAACAGAGACAAAAACCAATGAGCTTCTTTGGTTATTTGCACAATTTTCCTGAGCATTCAAAAGCACCCCCAGACCCTGGTTTCTTCTGGAGATAGCCTTCTGACCTACCATCTGCTGCAACAGATTTCTTGTTAAAGATGATTTAGAGAGCTTCCATGCTAATAGTCCCTTGAAAATAATACTCGTGAGCATCTCAGATGTCTCAATCGCTCTGGGCCTGCTTCCCAGGTGCTTTGTAAAACTTGATCTAGAAGAATAGTTAGATTATATGCCTTCCAAGCCTATTTCTGTTGTAGACAAAGAATACAGCATGAATAATAGCTGGTATTTTGCAAGGAGCTGGGGATTTGGATTCTACTCTCTGGTTTGTTGCTTATTTCCTGTATGACGTTAGGCAAATGTCATACTTCTGCCTGAGTTTCCTGCTGAACATGCCCACATACCACAAGCAGATAGATGCATACACTTGTTTCCCTGATTATTGTTATTAACAGATGCTGCATGATATTACACAGATTAGTTTGACTATTATTTACTATGTTATGTAACTAAACGGTAGTAATGCTTTTAGTTGCTGGAAGCATTCTTTCAATAATGATTTTCCTTGTTATAATGCAGTAAGCATGTTTCTATGTGTCTTTCAAGAGATCAGTTTCACGCATTGTACTTTAATAAACATGCTCTAAAATATTTAAATTCTAAAGATACTATGTAGGTTATTATTTCATGTATCTATAATTAATTTTCATCATACCTTTTAAAGCATTTTAATAATAGCACGCTATTCTCAAATGTCCTAATATATTAATATATTGCTATTTATGTAACTAATGTATTTTGAAGCACTAATGTTCAATCTAGTTCAAAGTTGTAAAATAATGTGAACTGTATTACTTTATTTTAAGACTGTTTATAGCATTAATAGCTCATTAAAACTGTATGATTATTTAAAAAGTAGGTTATGCATGAATGTATATAACATTAGTATATAGTATAATACATATGATGTGCAATAAAAATTGTATTTGATTGATTAATCAATGTTAATGATGACTGCTTTTAAAAGAACCAACAATATTGGAGAAACGTTGAAATGATCATTTATTAGCATTTATGCTCTGAACAAGCAATCAAGTAACTTATTGGCTGTTTCCTCATCATAGTTTTCATATACAATTATTATTAAAACAACTTGACAAAATTATATGTTATCAGATGTGGTTATTGGACTTTGATCTGGGACCTAGAATATACATCATTTAATTTCTTTCTTCTTCGATACCCTTCTCTCATGAATGGATTAATTAATTAGTCAACCAATCCATCAATCAATCAATTAGTTATTTTTTTTAAATGTGTATCCCAGGCTGGCCTCGAACTCCAGATCCTCCTGCCTCTGCCTCCTTCAGCAAATCCTACCAGCCTGCGCTACCAGAACCGGCTCAATCAATTAATTAATCAAGCAATTTACCCACCTATCATATAAATGTTCTTAATTAAACCAACAAGCTGATAACCACAGAAACATTGTTAAGACATAGATTCATGATATTTCTTATTTTAATAAACTTCTTTAACTTATTACTACTGTCCATACACATAAACTCATTTTACCTATGATTGAATAGCTTAGCATTCTCAATTTGTAGACTTAAAATATATTGTATTTATAATTGGATATATACTTGAAAACATAAATAATCTTCTTTTAGTATGTGAGTGTAATGCTTATGTAGAAGGGGCACATGTGTCATGGATCAAATATAAAAGCTAGAGTTCAACTTTGTGGAGTCATTTTGGGCAAGAAAGTAATTTGCTTGTAATGTGGGGCAATTGAATTATAGGTTAAGCCATATCAACAGCCCTTTAAGTAACCTTACATACCACAGGATCAGATAGCTCATTTTTTAAAATGTATTAACTGAAAATGAGAGAGACAAATTCATGGGCTCAAAATAGTCTCATTTCTTTAAAAAAAACCATAATATTTTGATATCAAAGATTTTTTGATATTAGATGATAATTTAAGTAAATAACACTCTTTCATACACTCCAATATTATCAAATCCTGATTTCCAGTATTTCAGTAAGCATTGATTCCGTTTTTTGCAGATTGCTAATTTTCAAATTTGCAATATTTGAAAGAAGCTATTCATTTTAGTAAAGGATAAGTATATTAGGAAAACTGAAATATGCGGTTTTATTTTCTACATGCAATTTAGAAATTAAATTATGAGGTCTGTAGGGAATCAGTTTACTGGTTGTTTGTTAAAAAGCTAGACCCTTAACATAATAAGTAAATGACATTTACATGTTTTTTAATTATGATTTATCACATTGCATCCTGGTTGTAATCCCTTCGATTTTATCTTACTGTTCCCACTTACTCTTTCTTTCTCTTCTGCCTTATCCCCCTCATCTAGACCTCTGAGAGGTTGGGTCCTCCTCCCCTTCCTCTGTGTTCCCACAGGGCCTCACCTCAAAGGGGCAGTGATCAAATCTCAGGCACCAGAGTTCCTGTCAGAGGCAGTGGCCCACTCTTCTGACCCCTTTCCCACTTGGAGAATGAGCTGTCCATTGGCTACACCTGAACAGGGAGTCTAGGTTCTCTGCTTGCAATGTCCTTGGCTGGTGCATCAGTTTCTGCAGCTCCCCTGGGTCCAGATCTGTCAGCCTTGATGGTCTCCTTGTGGAACTCCTGATCCCCCGACCTTCCATCCTTCAACTCTTCCATGCAACTTGAGTGCTTCACCTAGAGTCCAGCTGCATGTCTTATATCAAAACCTTGCAGATAATCTAAAATATTACAATGACTAATTTTATTCTAAAGCACATGCTGATATTGTGCATAATGTTTACATGGGACTTTTGTGAATATTATTCTTAGCTGATTAGTAACTTTAATATCTAGAAAATTTTGTGTAAATAGATTTCACATATCTTTAGCTCTATATCAAAGAAGGAAGGGAATAGGGCCAAATAGCCCTTTTCTTTTCAAAACTTGATATCATTTAACAAAGATAAGTATAGCCAGGTGAAGTCACTAGAAAAGCCCAGACTTAATTATAGCTAACATTTTCAACTTTCTCTTCTTACACTCAAAATAAAATTTAAAAGCCATTTTCAACTCATTTGAATTTCACATTCTTCTTTCTCACTTCTGGCAGAGGTGATAATGAGCAGAAAAAACATCAGAAGAAAGGTGGTCCAGATGAGGAAGAGAAAAAATGAAGGGCATGGAAAATCCATAAAGTGGATCAGCAACTGCTGGCTGAGGAGCTGTTTACTAAATTCAGTTTCTTGGTAATGCATGTGCCTTACTCTTTAGAGTCAGTACCTTGGAGGCTTGAAAGGAGAAATAAGGCTGTGAACAGCATAAAGCAATCATAAACCCTGTAAGTTAGCATAGAAATTAGGTCACAACCATTACAAATCTCTTGGAGGACAGAAAGAATTTTAAGTTCACTTTGGCATATAGATCCTATATTCTCTGGTATTTATTCTTCATTCTCACAAAAGGAAATGTCTCATGTATGAAAGACTAAGGAAAATTTATGTTAAAGTAAGATTTTTATAGAACTTTTCATCTAGCTTTATAAAATATCTTTTATATTTCTATGTGTAAATCTAAGGTGGGTTGCTAAACACTGCAAAGCCTTTCTGACCTGTGTGGATGGTACATAAAAGCACCAAGAGAGTATTGTAGGGTCAATGGCAAGCATTTCCCATGAAGTTATATGGCTTTTTTGTTTGGTTGGTTGTTTGGTTGGTTGGTATTTTTGTTTTTAAATGCAGGAATGGCTATCTTTATAAGGCACCACTTTTGAGTTATTATTTCTGTAGAGTTACAGACTTCTGTCTAATTCTATTTACCACTAAGCTGTATGTGTTGTACACCTTTGCTTTTTTCATGAATGTTGGACATCATCTCTGATCATCATTAGGTGTTAAAAAAATGACTTTATTGAAGGTGTTCAGATGTTAAGTAGGCTGCTTGAGTTCAAACAACAAGGCTATGCTGGGCTGGAGCAAAGAATACTTAAGAGCAGTTGCTATAGTGAACATAAGGAATTATTTATTCACTTTACAGGCATTCCTTTTTGTAACAAAATTTTCCTCTGTTTACAAGATATATATATATATATATATATATATATATATATATATATATATATA
>OU015748.1:32901039-32942281 GCA_907169655.1 Acomys percivali | reverse complement strand
GTGTGTGTGTGTGTGTGTGTGTGTGTGTGTGTGTGTGTGTGTGTGTGGGGTCTGGTTAGCCATAGTTATGATTAAGAAGAGACAAATACCATTGAAAGAAACTCTCTTTCCTTTGATAATTGACATTAATCAAGTAAGGCTGTGATTAAGATGAAACATATATCGTTGGGACAACATGTTTGGAGACATACTTCCTTAAGGTTAGCACAAAACGTTGAGTCTGGAGATGTCCAAAACTGTACACCCAAAATTAGTGTAGTATAATAGTTTCCCAGGTGGTTTTGAAATCATGAAGGGGTTATCAAACATAGATGAAGCTTGGCACTGTGAAAGTACAGGAGGAGCCATTAGTGAAGGTTCGGCTTAATTCACAATAGAAGCATCAAGATTGAATATACTACTGAAATAAGTTAAAGCTTGGTGCCATGCAGCACTAAAGAGTGCCTGGAAGAGGCTGTGGTGAAGATACGCATTAATTGCAGTGAAGAGCCCAGCATTTTGGAGATGTAAGACCAGGGATGACCACTAAGGACAGCAGCAACGATGGAGTGGATATTTTCTGAGATGAGATAATTTGTTTAAACCTCAGATTGCAGAAAAGAAATGGAACTTCAAAGATCCTTTAGAGACTAGAAGATCACAAGTGAGTTCTAGGTGTCAAGCTCTGTGGGCTTTTGTTTTGTTTTGTTTTTGTTTGTTTTTTGCTTTGCTTGTCTTTAAGCTATGCTTAAGTTCCCCTATCTTAGCATAAAATATATGTATAAATGTGTAATTCATGTTTTTAAATTTGCAGGAACACATGGTTAAGAGACTCTGGACTTTTAGGGAGATTTTGGATGTTTTAGATAGGCTTTGGAAAGTTTAGATATTTGAACTTTGAAAGAAATATTGGATGTTTTAAATACAACAAACTTTCAAAGTATTTGATTTTTAAATACTAAGACTTTAACAAGTTGGAATGCTTTTTGTCATGAAGGTAATATTAATATGAGATGTTGAGACAGGAAAGAAAGGGAAGTTTATGGTTTAATGGTTACAGGTTTGTTTATCAAGCTGAAAGGGGATCTATTGCGTTACTTTTATGTCAACTTTACATAAGTCATAAGCATTTGGCAAGAGAGACTCTTAGTGGAGAAAATGCCCCAATAAAATGTAGCTGTAGGCAAGTCTGGAGTGCATTTTACAGATTAATATTTGATGTAGGTGGGTCCATCCCATTGGGTGCAGTGCTGCCTTTGGGCAGTTGGTCCAGGATTAAGAAAGAAAGCAGGCTAAGCCAGCCACAGGGAGGAAGCTAGCAAGCAACAATCCTTCATGGCCTATGCTTCTGTTCATACCTTCAGCTTTCTGGCGTGGTTTCCTTCCTTTACTCCTCCAAATGATGAACTGTAACTAGACAGGTGAAACAAATTTAGTTTTTAAAGAAGGAAACTGTGAACACACAACCTAGGTCTAAATGCCATCTGTCTTATCTCAAAGGAAGGAAAGAGGTACCATTAAAAAAGACAAAAAGAAAAGAAAAAACAGTTAATTATTTACTTAGTACTTAAACTCCAATTTTTCTCTTGGCCATGGTGTCTTATTACACATCAGAATCTCGATTGATAATTTGGGATAACAAAATTCAGACTTTATTGTCATGGTTTCTACTTGTTCTGCTATCCTAGGTTAGAAAGTTTGGCAATGCCAATTTTGGGTGCACAGGGTGTCAGAGAGATTGTCAGAAAGTGTTCATTGCTGGTGCTATACTGATCAACCTCCTATCTCCCTCAACCATCTTTATTTTACTTTCTTCTAAATTTAGTTGTTTTTTTCCTTTCTTTTCTTTTTATTGATTCTTTGTGAACTTCACTTTCAATTTCACTCATGTTTGCGTTCTTTCATATCCACCCTCCAACCCTTAAAGAAAATTAAAAAAATAAAATAAAAAAACAAGAGAAACAAAAAAACATATCAGCATGGAAGCTGCAGTGTGTCACACTTGCAAATGTCCATTGCAATGAGCCATCGCTTTGGTTCAAGATCTTCAGCTTCTGGTGCTACCCAGACTTTCCTCAGATAGCCTGTTGTCCTGTATCATGGAGCTCCCGCAGCTTTGGATCTACAGGACTGGAAAATGCCAGGTTTTTTGTTTTGTTTTGTTTTGTTTTGTGTTCAAGAAGGGTTTCTCTGTGTGTTCTTGGCTGTCCTGGACTCACTTTGTAGTCCAGGCTGGCCTCGAACTCACAGAGATCAATGGACATTTGCAAGTGAAGATGTTTGTGTAAACAGTTGGACTGTGTGACACACTGTGACACACTGCAGCTTCCATGCTAAATTTAGTTTTTCATGAAGGAAACTGTGAACACACAACCTAGGTCTAAATGCCATCTGTCTTATCTCAAAGGAAGAAAAGAGGTATCATTAAAAAAGACAAAAAGAAAAGAAAAAACAGTTAAATATTTACTTAGTACTTAAACAGTAATAAATTGTCATTGGCTTTATTCTATTATAATGTTAAATTCAATTTTGTTTATTTTAAACATTATATTATAAAGGTGCTTACAAACATTTATAGAATACACACACAAACACACACACCCACATATATTGTCATTTGTTCTTAGAAACAACACTATAGATTTTATATTAAAAACTGAATTTCTAAGCCAAAAAACTATAGATATAAATAAATCCTTAAGTAAATCTGTAACCAAGAAATCAGGAATCAAAATAGACTGTGAACTTATTAATATTCAAACATCTTTACTAGCAACAGAGAGACAAAAAATGGTATAGCACCATTCCTTGTGAGAAACAAAATGTTTGTGTCAACTTATGAAAGAATCTAATTAGCTCAGTGGGATTTAAGGACAAGAACAAATGAAAGCTCTTGAACATTAGCATATAGGGGACAGGAAGAAGAAATTACTGCCTTGGCAAGGAGGTAAAGTGAAGCATTTTAGAGCGTTTAATAGGCCAGGATGAAAGACTATAGGTACAATGTTGCACCAGGTTCACTGTAGAGACGAAGCTATATAGTAAGTCTATATCTTACGACATTCCTAAGATTACTCAGTACCACAACACAAAAAATAATGATGCCATCCAAAACCAAAATGCAACCAGAGAAAACTGTTAGAAATCAAATTTATGGAATTTGAAGAAGAAACTATGTAGCTTTGGTCAGTAGTGAGACATAGTTATTCTGGGTAGAATGGTGCATGCCTTTCATACTTGGGAGGGAGAGGCAAGTGGATCTCTGAGTTTGAGGCCAGTGTGGTCTACAAAGTGAGTCCCAGGTCTACATAGACAAACTCTGTCTTGAAAAATCAAAACGAACAAATAATAATAATAATAAAAAAAAACCCCAAAGAAACCAAAAAGAAAGAACAAAGTTTGGTGCATTAGAGAGAACCTCATAGATTTTAAGGAAGGAGGGGAAAGAATGAATTGAAGGAATGATGAGTTACTTCTCTTTGTTTATAGACAAAATACCTAATAGGAACTATGTAAAGAGGGAACATTTGCATTTGTTTGGGTCTCAGTTTCAGAGTTTCCATGATTACTTGCCCCTTACATTTGGTCAGAACATAGAGTGTGTAGGAACAGGTGGAGGAGGTGCTTGCTCACCTTCTAGGGCATAGGAAGCAGAAGGGGCTCAAGAAAATAACGTTGAGGAATGCCTAGATCCCAACATCGCGCATAGACACCTACGTCCTCTAGCTAGTGGCCACCCTCTAAAGTTTCTACAACTTTCAAGAATCACATGAATAAATGAGCATCAGTTATTCACTGTTTGATCCTCTGGAGAACATTACATATTCAAACTGAGAAAGAAGCTTTCAAAAAATATAGGTAGCAGCAGTAAACTGTCTAGTTAATAAAACTGAAAAAAAAAGTGGAAAAACTCCTTAGTAATTTGGTATCAACAATACTACAACACCAGATTTCTCATCACGCATATGCAAATGTTTCCATGCTTTTATATTTAGAATAAGTGGTATATGTGAAAATTTTGATGCTAAATAGTTTGTAATCGACATTCAAGCAAAAAATGGTATTTATTCTCTTGATATATGCCTTGTTCAACTCAACTGTGGGGATTGGGATGAATAGAACCTAAATTGCAATAGGCTAAACAATAAGTGAGAAATATTGTAGGAGAAGTAATAGATATAGATCTGTTTGGTAAATTTGACATTTTAAAAGGATTGAGTTGAGTTGTACTTTCATGATACTATGTGCTATTTATGATGCAGTTGATGGAGAAGTGTGATGAAGGTGGTCTACTATAACAAAACTGAAACTTCTGAAAAGGACTGGGATTGTAACATTGACCCGATAATTTGTTTCTTTAGTATCTTTCCAAGCTTCTTGACAGTTGAGCCTGGATGCCTTGCAATAAAAGTCATGTCATTTCAGCTTTCCGGCCAGGATGACCCAGTTTATTCCTTCTTGCCACTATGTAGCCATTTGACTAAGAATCAGCCATTGGCCAATGATCCAGTTTGCTCATCTGTATAATGAAGTAGCTTACCTAGGAAGCCCAGACAACCATTGCTTCCTGCTCTCATTTTGCTTTTGGCAGTGATAAAAACTGGTTCACAAAATATTTTGAATGTTCATCCCTTTGTGTGTTCTTTTCATACTGTCAGTCTCCGAAATAGTTCAGAATTTAAATTAAAAATAAAACAAAATTAAAAACAAACTTCTCATATTAAGTTGTATAAGTAGTTACTAAGAAAATAGGATGTCTCTTGCCTCAATAAGCTCAGCTTTTTTTTCCAAGCTAACATATTGGCATTAGATATTTGTCTTTTCTCTTTCCGTCTCTTTCTTCCTGATTTCCCCACTTGACGAGATCTTCCTCTAAATGAGCTTTATTTGTAAGCTATTTACATTCTCTGTTCTGGTTTTTCCTCTGCTGCTTCATACAACATGAAAACTTAATTCAAATACAAATGACACAGAAACATACCATTTCAAACAGAAAATAATTAAGATTAATAATGTAAACTATATTTGATGAAATATATTTGGTAAATATGTAACAAACACTAAGTATAACCAAGTAAGAGATCATATATTTTGTGTTTTGGTGTGTACACACCTATGATCCCTCTCAGGAAAAAAGTGGAAAATAAGTATGTAAATGAATATGCCTTTCATCCAACGAATTCAAATATTTAACCTTTTTAAAAAATTTTTTATTAATTTATTCTTGTTACATCTCAATGGTTATCCCATCCCATGTATCCTCCCATTCTTCCCTCCCTCCCATTTTCCCCTTATTCCCCTCCCCTATGACTGTTCCTGAGGGGGATTACCTCCCCTTGTATATGCTCATAGAGTATCAAGTCTCTTCTTGGTAACCTGCTGTCCTTCCTCTGAGTGCCACCAGGTCTCCCCCTCCAGGGGACATGGTCAAATGTGAGGCACCAGAGTACATGAGAAAGTCATATCCCACTCTCCACTCAAGTGTGGAGCCTGTTCTGACTATTGGCTAGATCTGGGTAGGGGTTTAAAGTTTACCGCCTGTATTGTCCTTGGCTGTTGCCTTAGTTTGAGCGAGACCCCTGTGCTCAAATCTGCCTAACCTAATGTTCTACTTGTAGGTTTCTAGGACCCTCTGGATCCTTCTACTTTGCTATTCTCCCATGCTTCTCTCATCTAGAGTCTCAATAGGATGTCCTCCCCTCTGTCCCAGTTTCCTGGTAAGTGAAGGCTTTTGTGGGACATGCCCCTTGGGCTATTATGCACATATAAGTGAATATATACCATTTGAGTCTTTCTACTTCTGGGTTAACTCACTCATTATGATCATTTCTAGCTCAATCCATTTATCCACAAATTTTGGGAATTCCTTGTTTTTAATAGCTGAGTAGTATTCCATAGTATAAATGTGCCACAGTTTCTTTATCCATTCTTCAACTGAGGGACATTTAGGCTGTTTCCATGATCTGGCTATTATGAATAAGGCTGCTATGAACATGGTTGAGCAAATTTTCTTGTTGTGTGCTAGAGCATCTTCTGGGTATATTCCAAGGAGTGGAATATTTAACCTTTTAAAATCATGCATATTCAGAAAAATATTTAGTTAATTAATTAGAAGGACATAGGACTGATGGCAATGGTCTCAGCTATGAAGGAGACTTAGGAAGATTACAGTTTCCAGACCTGTCTGCGTTATGAAGCAAGTTAAGCTGAGCTTTGGCAACTTGATGAGACCTGTCTGGAGAAAGGGCTATGCTGGCTCTATGAGAGAGCACTGGGCTAGACTAAGTGAAGTTTGAAGTTCAATCCACAATACAGGAAAGAAAGGAAATGTGTCTGCAACATTCAGAGAGTAAAATGTTTGGAGAAACTGGTAATAGACCTGGAAAAATTCTTAGATTTTAGCTCTGGGAGACTGTCCATGGTTCAATGATTGAATGCTTATTCATTATTTTTGAAAGTATTCCCTGTGTCTAGTACTACCAAAATGAAAATTTTATATTATCAACAAAAATGATACCAAAATACCCTCTAACCCCAACATTGTCAGGAAGCAGACAGAAGCAAATGGCACACACAAACTTTTCAATTCTTTATTGTAACTAGGGCAATTATGAAATCATTAAATAAAGTCAGTGTCTTTGGTAGGTAAGCTATCTTCTTATGCTGAATACCAAATTCTAAGATGAATTTTATACATTCATTTCATCCATATATATGTAAATATGTTTTAGACAATTTTGCATATAGATATTTATATGCATATAAATATCAATATTTAATGAACATTTTTAAGTTAAAGTCTTATTTTAAAACACCATGGATGAAAATATGGCTCAGCAGTTAAGAGCACTGACTGATCTTCCAAAGGAACAGGAGTCCACTTGAAGAACCCACATGATAGCTACCAACCATCTGTAACTTCAGTTCCAGGGGATTTGTTGTAAATAAAAAACCACATTTTATATCCAAATTAACCAGAACCAAAATCTGTAATATCTCAATGAACTCCTACATAGTTAGGAACTTTACATTAGATTTTATATTTTCACAATCAAATATATGGTTTTGGACTTAACTCCAGCAAAACCTGAAAACTCCATGACAATTGAAAAGAGAAAGATAATTTTGCATCTCTTTACATGATTCAAATATCATTTGATCATGAAGCAAGCTTAAAGAATAAACATTTTACTTAAAGTAGTTCTCACTAAAATAAGAAATAGAATAACCTTAGCACACATCAGTGTTTTTAATATCCTTTTAAAAATACAAGACAGAAAAATTTGCAAATGCTTCTCATCCATACAACCATGCTTTTATGCCTGTACACACCCACTCATGTATGCTTGTGTGTTCACACATACACACATACACACACATTCAAAATACATATTTATGTAGATAGACCCATATTTTTTACTGTAGGTTGATTTTTTTGAGGAGCGAGAAGTGATATGAATTTTCTAAAAGATTATTTCATTATGTTTCCATAAGATGCATATAAGCTCTTTATTTTTAGTCACATGTTGGTAAGGAAAATGTACAAAAGATGTGTCATTTTAAAAGAAAAATGTTGAAATCAAAGTGCTTTCACATCTCCTATTCCTTTAGTTCTTTTCCAATTATTTCTTGGGAAGAAATCTTCACACAATAATAATTTTGGGTTCTGCTAAGAAAATGCACTTTATGACACTGCAGTGATATGATACAGCTGAAATGCTTCATATGCCATGTCTTCTGTGTCATATTCAATTACATTGACATAGGAACAACCTTCTTTTCTGGCCAGCTTGCTTGTTGCTCACAAGGATTGGTCATTCATGCATATTGAAAAGTTATAAAAAATAAGCTCTTATCAAAACTATTTTATGGTTATGAAAGAAGCTAATGTTTTTCTCTCCTCAGAACATAGAAGCTTTTAATGCAGATTGCATCAACAGTGGTGAGTACTACACGTGCAAGGCCAACTACTGACTGACACCTCTCAGAACACAAGACTAAGACTTTCTGATATTTCTGTTTTTACTAGATTGGCATAGGCAAGTGGACTGCAGACGTTAATGCTAGCTTCTTGTGAGTGATCTTATTAATTACTTTATTTATTTATTTTTGTTTTGTTTTGTTTTTTGGTTTTTCAAGAGAGGGTTTCTCTGTGTAACAGCTCTGGCTGTCCTGAAACTCACCGTGTAGACCTGGCTGGCCTTGAACTCACAGAGATCCACCTGCCTCTGTCTCCCAAGTGCTGGGATTAAAGGCGTGCACCACCACCTCCTAGCTATTTATTTATTCTTGAGGCAGTGTTGCTCTCTGTTGCCCTGGTTGTCCTTGACACACTCTGTAGACCAGGCTGGTCTCAAATTCACAGCTATCGACTGTCTCAGCCTGGTATTAAAGGTTTGAGCCACCACTCTTGATCCCATCTTATTTATTTTTCATTGACAAGCATCCTGCTACTGTTTTGCCATTGAGGATGTGACAACTTGTCAGTTCACTCTAGACCCTTTTAATCCAGATAGTTTTGCAAAAATAGCCTGTGTGGGTACTAGTCTATTCACATGTAAATATATGTATGATATTGTATGTCATAAAATATTATATGATGGGTATGTTAAAAATAATATTGTCAAACCACACTTGTGTGTTAAATATACATAGTTTTGGACCAGTGTCCCGAAAGCTGCATACACATTAATAAACACACACAAACACACATACACACACACACACAATCTCATGACCTGCTCTGTTTTAGAACTGGCCTGACTGGGTTAAAAGAAAATAAAGAAAGGACAGGAACACACAGGAAGTGGGCCAGCACTGCAATCTAATGAAGGTGAGGCAGGAAATCTGTGACATTTATTATATACAGTGAAATGGGGAAGTGGATTTAATATGTACATGCAAATGAGGAGGCAGTTTTATTATGTACAGCTAGAAGTGGAGGTAGTTTTTCTAATTTTACTTAGAGCTCTGTAGGGGAGCAATATGACACTACAGCTAATCTGAAAGAGGAGGCTCTCGGACCAGGGAAAGACCTTGCCCTTTGCATGCTTCCTAGACATTGAGAAATTTGTCATGTCCACGCCCATACCAATATACAGTCACTCAGGACTTACTCTGCTCCCCATATATATACTTTATTTACTTAAATAATTTTATTTTTATGTACATAAACCATATACCATCTTTATTTGAAAAGTTATAATTTAGTAATTTTTTAAAGTTTTATATATTTATTATTTAGCCAGGTTACTTCTTTTTAGTAAACATGATATTAACTAGTTATGGGTTTTAATGTAATTTATTGGGAGTAGATTGAAACTTAATATTTACAGTGAGAACTTAAATGTTGAACTCGACATTGTATCAATGATAAATTCATCTTTAAAGCTGAATAAACATCAGCTGAATTTATTATCCTACATTATACATGGCCTACCAATATAAAGTTGATTCTAAACATGGCATGATAAAGAATCTGGTTCCATTCTTCTATATTTCCTTACGAGTATTCTAGTCCTTAAAACATTGTTATCATCATCATGATAGTGACACCAAGCTGATGGAAGACTTTACCTAGAGATAAAGCAACAATGCAGGAAGAACTTTTAGATCTCGATGAGTGACAATGTAGACCCCGTGAACTCACTAGTTGCTCATTTGCACAGATAAACTAAGTTAATTGTGTAGTCAGGCCATGATGGAGTTTCACAACTAGGAGCAAGGGAAGTCTCCCTTGCCACCCCCCACCCCTGGTTCTACAGTAAATCTCTCCATATCATATCTGTTGCCTCACTCTATTTATTTAATGACAACAATCAGTGTTACTCTGGTCTTCACTCTGGAATCCCATACAATTAAAAAAAAAAATTCCTTTCCATATCCCTTCATCTTTGAGAACACCAGGTCCCTGCACTTGACACTGGCACTGAGCAGGGAACAGGGTATGTGCAGGAGGCCACCCATGGACCCCTGCACAGACACGGTCTAGGAGCTGTGCCAGGGGACAGGTAGAGAACGTGGGTACACCGCTATGTCATGCAGCGGTCAGAGCCAGCTGGGAACAAAGACTACACTAATTTACCACTGCTGAGGTAAATTAGATCCTAAGTTTTACTTACAGAGTCCAACCACGTGGTTCTAGCTTTCTGCTTCTCCCGTTCCTCCAGTGCTAGCTCGCCCTTTTATCTCTGCTTTCTGTTCCCCCACAGATTCCCCTCCTCCTTTCTTTAATTTTTTTCTCTGTTACCAAAAAAAAAAAAAAAAGAAAAAAAGAAAAAAAAATCCGACCACATTTATAGGCTAAAACCTGCCTAACCACAGATACTTCTCAAATACCTAACCTCTGCTCTTGTCTCTAGGATTCTACTTTCTAACTCTTAAAAAAAAAAAAAAAAATCCCTCCCTCATTTCTTTTTCTGCTTTAAATATTTTCTCTTAAGATTATACTGTATTTCTAAGCATTTATAATTTGCTCATTGTGAATAATGTTCAAAATCTAAGTTAAAACTCTCATTTAGACCATATATATGTATACATATGTATTTGTAACGTCTGTGGAAACACAGATGTTTTAAATGCCTGCCTGTCTGTCATATAACCCCACCAACTTAAATAACCATATGGTATGAAGCGACATTTAGAAAGATTTTATTCATAATTAACTGTGTTTATTAATTTATTTATTTTTAGAAAAAATGGAATGTCATTTTACATTGCTATAGATTTTTACAATATTCTGTATATTGTATCCTGACTCAAAATGTTTTTTTTTTCATTTCAAGGTTATAATGGACTATTCAGATAAACAAGCTAATGTAAAATGTATATCTAACTAGTTATGTCTTTACTAGCTCCTCGATGCATGAATGAACAAGTGCAGCTTCTCCCACCACCAGCTGCTCTGAGTTCATCTACAGGCTTCTGGACCAATGAGTTTGATATAATAAATTCAAATGCAATTTTAAAATTGTTCTACAATAATGCCAGCTATGGAACTTGTTATATATTAATTAAAAAGAAATTAATTTGTTTACATTGTTACCATTTGGTTAAAAATCACTGCCTTAGAAATATGTTTAGCCTTGTTTTCTGAATATGGTTATGTTAATCTATTAATATAGCCTTAGAATTTTATAAGCTATGGACTTTTTATAAGCTAAATCATACAGGAAATTTTTCTGCTTTCTCTTTATGAGCTGTGTTTGTTTTGTAAGGCTCCAATTCTTTAACATGTTCAGAAACATATTTTTAACCATGCTAAGAACCAACGTGATTAAAAGATTCATTTTTATTTAGACTCCTATACATATTTTCAAAGCCAAACATAAAATAAAGTCATAACCTACTACTTTATATTTGTAAGATTTAGTTTTGAGCAAATAACTAAAGACATAGAGTGCTTAACTCCAATATACTAACCTTCAAGCTTGTCAGAGATCAGCTGAATGTGGCGTTTAACATGTGTAAGTTGATTAGGATAAACAGAGATTTCCAAATCCTAGCAATAGTTCCCCAAGGTCTCTGAGAAGATTTGTACACAACCTTGGATTCTGGTATGATAAACTCTGGACAAGACTGCTTCGAAAAGCCATGCCCTCTACTAGGGTCCTGCTTGAACTGTGGACAGACTGGACATCTGGGGAGGTATTATCTTATCTTTCTAAAAATGAGGTGAGGTCAGACTCTCCCATGTTCTTCCACAGAAAGAGCCTCTCGTTCCCTGTGACTGTGTCTGCGTATGTTGCCATGAAAACCACAGGAGCCTGAGACAATTGTATAGGTCCTGGGCTATGGACTGATCAGTCATCTCTGTCATTTTGACTGGTACATGGATTCATTTAGGTTACAATTTATCGTTCTCAGGATTCTGATCACATTGACAGCTAAGCTAATATTAGTTTCATAGCTAGAGAGTAGGCAACTGGCTCCTTAGATGAAAATAGTCCACTGTTTTTGTTCATTAAACAATTCATTACCTAGGTAAAACTACTGGATACTAGAGCTCTTATTTAAAAAGTCAAACAGGTTTGCCTACTCACAGACCTCATGTTAAAGATGAACGGGCTTCAGATGCTTTCTCAGTCCTCTTCGTATTCAGGGGACCAAACCTTAGGCTTCACTCCAACAGCTACTGATTTCAGGTCTAGATACAGTCTACGTTGCAACCACCTCAAAAAACAGGTCTCGGATACCATCTTTTACTACTCTTTTAACTAAAGGACAGTGGCTACTCACTGTAATTTCACCTACGTCTCATGATAAATAATTAGATAAGGATAAAGAAGTTTAAGTTAAAAACAAAAAGTGCCTAAGAAAATATTTGAGGGTCTAGGAAGGTGTTTTAAGGTTGGTAAATGCAACCTTATAGGTTATAGGGCATAAAAAAAGAATTTTAAAGTTGGTAAAAAGCAAGTTGTGAAGTTTGGAGGTATAAAGATTATTTAAGCTTTCCAAAATAGATTTTAAAATGTTTCAGATTTCTTCCTGTTGCTAAGCTACTGTTGTAATGAGGCTGCCTAGAGAGGTGACATTAATGACTGGAGCCCTGGTTTAGTAACCGAACTCTAGTAAAGATCATTCCACTTTATGATCCACTATCATAGTTCCAAATTCGAGATTTTAAATTTCTTTTGATTTGTCTTTACACATATACTTAAAATGTTTCTCATTGTGCTACATATATATATGTATGTATACATATATATGTGTATATATATACATATATATGTGTATATATATACATATATATGTATACATACACAGTCTTCTGGACAGGAGAAGTAGCTCCTCCTTCATGATGTGTATTGATACTGAAAATTAAGATCAAGTGAGCTTTTGCACTTCTGCTCTACAGGAGGTTTCTGTCTTCTCTATGTTATCATTTCACAGATGTCAGAAAGATATGTAAGGCTTCTGCCTTTCCTAAACTCAGCTCAAAGAGTATTCATGATTTTCTTTGTTGGTTTGCTTGTTTTGTTTCAAGGTATTGAAATTTTTCTTTTTTTTTTCTTGTTTTTTTATTTAATTAATTTATTCAGATTACCCCTCAATTGTTCTGTCATCCCTTGTACCCTACCGTTCCTCCCTCCTTCCCACTTTCACTCTATTCCTCTCCCCTATGTCTGTGACCGAGGGGGACCTCCTCCCCCACTGTATGGTCATATGCTATCAAGTCTCATCTTGGTAGCCTAGCCTGCCTATTTTTCTCTGAGTGCCACCAGGCCTCCCCACCAAGGGGATGTAGTTAAATATGGGGCACCAGAGTTCATGTCCGAGTCAGTCCCCACTCTCCACGCAACTGTGGAGAATGTCTTGTCCATTGGCTAGATCTGAGAAAGGGTTCGATGTTTACTCCAAGTATTGTCCTTGGTTGGTGCCGTAGTTTGAGCAGAACACTTGGGCCCAGATCCGCACTTCCTGATGTTCTTCTTGTAGGTCTCTAGGACCTTCTAGAACCTTCTATTTCCTCATTCTCCCATACTTGTCTCATCTAGAGTGCCAATAGGATGTCTTCACAACTATCCCAATCTCCTGGTAAGTGAAGGCTTTCATGTGACATGCCTCTTGGGCTAGTGTCCAATTATAAAGTGAGAATATACCATGCGAGTCTTTCTGCTCCTGGGTTAATTCACTCAGTATGATCATTTCTAGTTCTATCCATTTGTCCACAAATTTTGGGATTTCCTTGTTTTTTAGAGTATTCATGTTTTAAACCCAAAGTCTTTCCCAAAGTATCTGCTATGCTATAAACACAAAGATATATTCTTACTTTTTTACAACATGAATTTCATTGCAGATAACAATGAGAATGTGAACTTGTCTAAAATTTATTTTCCTTTGTAAACATAAAAGGAGCCTTGTAAGCTACAGAACATCCACCTCTCAGGTTAAATGGAGTCCAGATAAGTTATGCCAATCAACAGCATAAGTTTCCCATCTATTGCCTAGCTCAGAGGGTGGGATTCCACCCTTTTTCCTGGTTTGGGGGATCCCCTACCCCCTGCTACTGGATCATTACATTCTGTTACACAACACCAGCTAATTGCTGAATCTTCCCTCTTGGTTGAAATCAGTGCTTCCTGCTGTTCTTGCCAACAGGTTACCATATTTGCTTGGGCTATGTCCTTGGTCTCTGACCATCAATGATGAGCTGCTGGAACAGGTTGTACCAAGTTTGTTGTGTCAAACCTTGCTCTGAGATTGCCTAGACTCGTGCCTGATTCCAACTCCCCATGGGAAGAGTACATTTGCCATACCTCCAGGCTCCCCACTGTGATGCGTTCTGGAGAATTGCAAATCTCTATGCCCACATTAAGAGCTACTAAGAAAACAGGCCTCCACAACAGAACTTGTTCATATCCAAAGAGAGATTTTTAAATTGTTATGGCTACAAATTGGGTAACTGAAAAAGATGTTCCCTATGTTCAAGCTTTTCTCTTCTTCACTTCAAACCTTTCAATCTCCCTAAAGTTTCAAATATACCCCTAAAGTGAATTTGCTCTCTAACCTACTTAACTTTATCTTACACACACACTCACACATCACACACACACACACACACACACACACACACACACACACATATCAGACCCTGAACAGCAAATACAACAGCCTGTTCTTTCTCAACTTTGCCAACATATGAAACATTTGGCCCCCTACTGCTGCCCCAATGTCAGTAGAAGGCAGTCAAAGACAATGGATGTCCTCATACCTTATCCATTTATTATCAACAAAAGGCTGAAATGGTATGCTTCAGATCCACGACAAACAGCTCCAGGTTCTCCCAGCACTCCTTGGTTCCCTACTGCTGCAGGACATGGCTCGCATACCCTGCACTCTAATGTGAACTTTACTGGGCAGGAACTTTTCCTTTTCCTTCACCATATAATCTGGACATTTTGTTGCTCTTGATTTTTTTTCCCTCTTCCTCTTACCTCCTTGCATGGTGACCAAGAGCTGCTTCCAATGAAACTATACTCATATACTTTAAGTTACCTTTCATGAAAAGCAGTCCAACATCTTCATTTTCTTAGTTATAAGGGATAAATTTTAGCATATAGGAGGCTGCCTCTAGGTTGCTTAGCAGTCTATGATATCATCACCTGCATCCACCATGTGAGTGCCTGACTGTAAAGGGGCCAACCTGCCATCTTCCCTTACTCTCTTACTCTCTCTTTCTTGCATTCTCTCTCTCTCTCTCTCTCTCTCTCTCTCTCTCTCTCTCTCTGTGTGTGTGTGTGTGTGTGTGTTTGTGTGTGTGTCTCCCTTGGGCACTGTTTCTCCCATTCTTTCTCTGTTCCCCCAACACTTCTACAATAAATCTCTCCATAGCATATCTGTGGCATGCCATCTTATTTTTAATGATAACAATCGTAATGGTTTTGACCTGAACAAAGGATTAAATCAATGCCATATTTTTTATTCAGTAACATGATTAACAAAGGTAAAATTAGGAAGTAAGTCTTCATTGGAGTTCACTGGAGTAATAAGATCCCCAGTGGGGATAATTAAAGGGTTTCTCTTATTTGCATGATCTCTCTTTGCTAGTTTGTCTCTGACTCCTATTCATTGTCATATGATTTTTTCTGCCTGTTTCCCACCATGGTACTCTCTGCCTCTCTATTTACAAGCCCACATACAACAGAAAGGAGTAATTATGGGCTGAAAACTAATGAACTAAGAGTCAAAATCACCACTATCCCTTTAAGTTGTATTTTCAGTAATGTATCACAATCATAAAAATGGGCAAACACAGACATTGTCTTCTTGGTTGATTAATATTTGAAAGATTGATTATAAGTGGTTGTGAAAGGCAATCCTAGCTTGAGAGCTGGTTAAGTCAATTTTGAAGATTTCCATTTCAGGAAGACCAAAAAGATTACATATTTGAATGTAAATATGTTGGGTCATGTCTAAAATTTACTTATTCTTAGGAAAGACTCAGTGTTGCCTTCCTCACTTATAATGTGATTTCCCAAAGCAATTAATGCAATTTTCACACTTAATTCCAATGAAAGAAAGAAAAAAAGTATCAAACAAGTATATATTAAAATTTCTCATTGTAGTTATTTTAGTAATTCTGTACATTCTTGTGGAAGTTTTAGTTTATTGTGAACTTTGTCTTGTTTTAGTTTCAGGTATGAGGCACGGGGTAGCTCCATTTTATCCATAGCTGATAACTGCATCATGAGAGAGCAGGTGATCTATGTCATCTGGGAATTGCCTCATATGGGGGCATGGTTTTTGTCAGTTGGGATAAAAACTAGACCTGGAGAGAGACTGGGGCCTCTGCGAAAGAAGAAGGCTCCTAGCTGCTGTTGATGCAGTTTGAAGAGAAGTCAGAGATATCCTGAAACAGAGATTGGACTTGCCCTAAGGGACCCAAAACCCTAGACAACAGGAAGTAGCTCAGAAAACTACAACCACTTCTCCCCACTAACCTTTCTCATCTACCTGGTATTGGGGTATTAGAAGGGATTGGGGTAGAAAAGGGAGAAAGAGATATAAGGAACCCAAACTAAAAATAGATTTTGCAAGTATGCCATAAGCACTCTATTGATGATCTGTCCCTTAGTATCTGGGTCAATAATCAGGAACGTGGAAATCGTAATTTTTATTTATTCCTGATTTGCAAGACAAAAAGTACTTGAATTAAAGTTTTGTTTCTCTTTGGAAAAAGATGCGGTAAAATTGATTCTGATGTGAATGATTTTAATCAATTCTCATATTCCTTTAAATAATATATTTTAAATCATTTATTCTTAGCAAAAAGAAGACAAGTAATGCCTGTCTTTATATCTATTAATTGTCTAAAATGATCAAAGCCATAGAAATAGAAAAGAGAATGGTTGTAGAAGAGTGGTTCTCAACATTCATAACGCTGTGCTACTTTGGTACAGTTCCTCATGTTGTGGAGACCCTGATTCATAAAATTATTTCATTGTTACTTCATAATTGTAATTTTCCTATGGCTATGGAATCACAGTGTAAACGTTTGATATACAGGAGATCTGACATGTGACCCTCTAAGGGTCTGTAGTACAACTGGAAGGTAGACTCAGTAGTTGTTAGCGAGAAAGAGTTACCAAGTTTCAGATTTTCAAATGAAAAGTACTACATAAATTTTTCAACAACCGTATGAACAAACACGTTCTAATAAACAATGCACTTAGACACTGTTAGGAGATTTAATTTTATGCTGTATATTTACTACAGTAATGTTGTTTGGAAATATAAAAAGAAACATGAAGTATATAAAGTCAGAATGACAAGCTAGTAGTCATTAAAATATTTTATTCTTTGAAGATTTTATTTATGTATGTACTATATTTTGACAATGTTCACCTCTTATTACACTTTTATATATGTCACCAATCCGACATTTGTGCAATTGTCTTTTACATTTTTATAGTTAGGTTTCGCTCATTAAAAGGTTCTAGTCCTTATGTTGTATTCTTCATAAGATGAATTGTGATTGACAATGACACCTTTTGTATGGTTTATCAGGGAATATTTGCTATATTTTTCAATGGGGTTTCACTCATGGTCTCACAGTGGGTGTCCTGCATACCAGTCTTGCAAAAGAATGGTCCCAGCAGCATTTCATCCGGGGTGAAGGAGGCACACATGAGCTTCCACTCTTTCTGGAGAAGCACAGAACACAATTAACAGGGTTTGGCATAGGGGTAAAATTTCATCAATGGTGAATCCATAGATAAATTGCTCTTGCTCCACCAACTTACTTCTCGTGTGCTCTCAAATGAGTATCTTAAAGACAGATGGCTGTAAGAAAAACAAATTAAGATATGAGAAAAAGGAAATGAGGTCTTCATGAAAAGAAAGGTATCAGTGGGAGGGCATTAGAGGTTAAAATTATTAGAATTCATTGTATAGATACATGAACTTATCAAATAAAAGAGCAAAGTATTGTGATTAATGTTTCTGTGTTATAAAGGACAGAAAATATGTAGAAATACAAGGCACAAAACATTCACGCTACAATATTGGCTAGAATATAACACAATAGCTGGTTCTTATGCCTAAAAAATATGATATAGATAAACTTGAATTGCATTAAGTCATGCCATAAATAAAGGTACAGTTTTATAACATGAAATCTCTTATGGACACATAATAGAGGAGCACACTATTCTTAGACCCTAAGAAACTTATTGTATAGCAAAGTAAAGCATAAAAATTGAAGGTCACGGTAAATATTCTAACATAATTGTAAAATACCTTTTCTGTTACATTTATGAGTTCTTATTTGTAAGTCATTAACATATAATACATCTTGAACTAAGAAAGATACATTCTCATTGTTTAGCAATTAAAAATGATAGTGATCATAACTTTAACTTTTATCACGTTTTTCTAGAATATAAAACTTCAAGATAATGCATAATTCAGAACATTCAGATGTATCACACACAACTCTGTTTGAATAATAAAAGCGTAGTTTCCACCAGCAACCAGCTCTTCCGCAATAATTTACTAGGTGAGTTGTTTTATACACTCAGTATTTGCATAGATAATAAGTCAACATGTTAAGAAGCCTAAGTTAATTTGCACATTATGAGTTGCATATAGCTAGCAACAAAACCAAAATGCATGTATAGTTTTGACTGTATGAAATTTAAGATGTAACCAAAACAGAGAGAGAATGCAACTTCACTTGGATGAATTAGAACTGCATATTCCATAAAAGGGTTAAGTTTGTTGGTTTTTATCCTCTGTGCTATATTTTTCATTAGGGAAATTTGCTTACTTTCTTATGGAGGGGGAGACCTAGTGGCACTCAGAGGAAGGACAGCAGGTCACCGAGAAGAGACTTGATACCCTATGAGCATATACAAGGGGAGGTAATCCCTCTCAGGAACAGTCATAGGGGAGGGGAATAAGGGGAAAATAGGAGGGAGGGGAGAATGGGAGGATACAAGGGATGGGATAACCATAGAGATGTAACAAGAATAAATTAATAAATAATAAAAATTAAAAAAAAAAGAAATATACCCTGTGGATATTAATACTTTTTAACAAATAATAAATTTTACGTATAAGATGTAGGCATAAGATGTCTATATATACATATATATATGTATATATATATATATAATGGAGAAGTTTTTACAGAAGCATGGGGAGAACAGCAAAGGGGAGGGTTTTCCCCAATGGGACAGAGAGAGTGAGAGAGACAGACAGAGAGAACAAGAGAGGAAGAGAAAGATATAACGTTAGGACTTAATTAAATGAGCTTCTTGACTATCTCCATAAAAGTTTATTCTTTGTATATAAAATGACTAGTGCAACTGGTTTTGTAATTGTCATAATCTCATTTTATGTTAATAAGATAGGACCAATAGAAATTCATCAGACAAGGATTATCAAAGTAAATAGCTACATGAACACCATGTTTTTAATTACTTTATTACTCCTTCCACAAAATTATATAAGTTCAATAAATACTGTCTTTTGAAAACTCTTATAGAAATACCAAAATATAATTATGTATTATTCTGTTCAAATTGTAAAATGGAAAATGGTTCACACATTCAAAACCAACCCTTACAAGCTGTTTTATTTCCATTTGGTTTTGTTTTGTTTCAATTATTCATGTAAATCAGTCTCCATCACATATTGTCATTATCAACTTAAACATCTATATAGACCTATAAGCATTTTAACCTAAACAACTAAGCTTCATTGTAACACTAAGCTACCTCATCTTCAACTCCATCAGAAGCTTGAGAAGAAATAAACATGATTACCTGAGTATGCCAGGAGTGCAGGTTAGTAGCTTTCCAAATGAGGAGATGACAGAGACAGTTTTCTACCTAAACAGTCACCCAAAACTCTCTATAATATTGAACCATCTTCTTCAGCCTTCTGGTCCAATATATCTCACAATATATTTGTGAATCAGGAACTATTGAGGACTTGCTTACTTTGCCTTGGGAGAGTTCAGCCATCGACTCTGCCTACATCTAAGTTTGCCAATTTTTAGGCAGAATTTTGAACATGAGGATATTTTTCCCAGTGGCTTGTTTGTCACATTTGAAGCCATCTCTCTAAGGAAGTTCTTTGATGCTCGTCATCCTCTTTGTGGCAAGCTGGGCATTGCCAGCAGTTAACCTGTCTCATTGTCAATGAATCTGTAAAATAATAAAAACATTTTTAAATGTCATATTCTGCATGTCTCTGAGGTTTTTGAAGACCTTACCTAACTATCCTACCTCATCTTTCTATAGAATCATAACTATCTGCCACACCTAACATGTATATTCTTATGATAAAAGTAGACTAGTGATTGACATTACCATGATATGATCAAGTACCAATTAATTTATATAACTTATTTATCTTAAACCACCTACAATAGCACTTTCAAAGTATTAGAAGTAAACCTTGTATTATAATTGAGTTGTATGGGCACAATACCTCATACTAGAGTAGAACATATATATATTATATGTAATGTGTGTGAAGAATAAAATTACATTTGAATCTATAACACTATATCTATAATTAAATTTATTTTGCACATATTTACAAAATTCTGTACTGGTGAATTAAAAATAAGCTTGTAAGTGAAAAATTAAGACATTAAGTTGAGGAGTAGATTCAATAGTCTACTTTTTGGTCTATCTTCCATATATATTTCTATATTCCCTTTTGTTTTCAACTCCTATCTCCAAACCTAAGAATGTAACATAAAGGAAAGAGAGACATCACTGCGTCTAGACATGTTTTCTCTCTAAATAAGACCAATAATAACTTGTACCAACTCACATTGATATTAACCATCTATCGCCCAAGAAAGCAACCCAAAACCCTACCCTACCCCCACTAAAGGAAATGGGGCATTGTTCTCTTAAGTTTTCTTCTGATTGTTTTGGGATGATTAATACCTAATAGGGGCCCAAATAAAATTGTGGAAATGGTTAACCAAACTAGTAATCACATTTGTGGTCCAGTTTATAAATGTTGAGAAATACCAGGCTTAATTAGAGTCTTATGTGGGACAGTCTGAAATGCTGGACCAATTGGGATTGGAAACTTTCTTTGAAAATATCCTGGGAGCTGTCTCATTCTGATGAGGAACAGCAATTGAAGCACTTGATGCTGGACTATGAAGGATACAGTATATCAGTGTCCAACATGCTGAGAGGAATGTATCCTGTCAGGTCTGACCCAATGTCAGTGTCTGGTTCTTTGTTCTAAAAACATGTAAGTTCTCACAAGCATTTTACAATCCTAAAATTGTAAGTGTATAAAGTGTGAGTCATGCCCTAGAACAATTAAGGCTGGTTTCCTGTTCTTTGTATAAGCAGGAAAAAAAATACATCTGTAAATCTTCATTCATGTCATATGAAGAATGGCATCTAATAGTAATTCACGGGGTGGTGTGTGTGTGTGTGTGTGTGTGTGTGTGTGTGTGTGTGTGTCTGTATTCATGTCTCAGCCAGTCTCAGAGCTATTCCCATACAGTTGGATTAGCAATTAAGTTTCCTGCTTGTTCTGCAGTTTAAATTCTTCATGTCCTGATTTTAGCCCCCTCCCTCATTCTCTCCCAATCCCCCCTCTCACACTCATCACCTCCCCCCTCCCTTAGTACTCAGACAGGAGAGCCCTCTTCTCCTAACATCTGACCTCAGCCTATCAAGTCTCATATGTACTCCCTCTGTAGCCTGGCAAGACCATCTTGCCAGGAGGAAGTGATCTAAGTTCAGTAGCCACAGTGCATGCCCGAAGTAGTCCCTACTTTTCACATGTGGGTTACACAAGGAGACTGTGCTACTACATCTGAGCACTGGGTCTAGCTAGGTTCATAACATACATGGTGCTTGGTTGATGTTTCAGTCTCTGTTTTTTTTAGTGTAGTTTTCCTGTATTATGTGGCTAATATCCACGTATGAGTGAATATATACCATGCGTGTCTTTCTGGCTCTGGGTTACCTCACTCAGGATGATCTTTTCCTGTTCCATCTACTGATGTATTGGCAACTTCAACCGTATCTTCTACACTTGAGATTCTTTCTTCCAACTTTGATATTCTTATGATGTTGCTTGTGTCTGCAGTATTCCAATTCCAAGATTGTCTCAGATTGTGTTTTCTATGTTGCTTCTAATTTCCTCTTTAGGTCTTGAATAGTTTTATTCCTTTCTTTCTCCTGTTTAATTGTATTTTCCTATAATTTTTTATAGGATTTACCCAATTCCTTTATGTGTTTGAATATATTTTCCTGCATTTCTTTGAGGGATTTATTTTCTTCCTTCAAGGCTTCTATCGTTTCCATTACCTCAGAAGTAAAATCTTCTGCCTATGCTTAGGGGTTGTTAGTATCTCCAGGCCATGCTGCGGTAGGACCAATGGTTTCAAGTCATGCCATGTGGCTCTGAATTTTGTTGCTTGTCTCCTTTCACTGACCAATAGCAATCTGGTTGTTTCTAGTGTTAGCAGGTCTGGATGTTCCTCCAATGGGGTCACTGTCTGTTTCCCACATGGGCCAGGAAGGTTGGGAGCAGGCAAAAGGAGCTCCAAGCCAAAGGCTGTTTGGTATAGATCCTCAGAAGCCTCCTCAGAATAGTGGACAATGGGTGTTAGAATTTTTACTGAGATCAGCTGTGCTGGGTTCTCTACCTGTGTTCCAATTGTGTCAGGCAGGAGAGGATTAGGCAGAAAGCTGCTTGGGTGCCCATCAGGTCTCCTTGTATGGTAGATAATGTGGGCACTTTCTGTACCCTATTTGGGATGGGCCGGTAAGCAGTGGGCCGAGAGAGATGCATCCCAAAGCTGCTTGTGTTCCTACAGTCCTCTTCAGGATGTCATCTAATGCGGGTTTTGTCCCATGCCTGACTCATCTCTGCCTGTTTGTTCTCTGTGCCCCAGATGGGCATGACCAGTAAGCAGTAGGTGGGCAGAAAAACCCAAGCCAAAAGCTGCTGGGGTGTCCCACAACTTTTTCAGGGAGGCAGCTAATGAGTTAATGTAGGTTTTGACCCATGCCTGACTCAGCTCTGCCTGTTTGCTTTCTGTGTCCCAGATGGGCCATGATGGTAAGCAACAGGTGGGCAGAGAGGCCATATATTCTTAAAGGGTTATTATCACTAGCATCTTTTTTTTTTTGCCAGAAATCCTGTTTGCATATTGGAGGCTGAAAGAAGCCTCCTTCCATATTGCTAGTCTATTTACTTAAGATTCCCTGACCTGAAGCTCCTCAAGACATTAATGGGGGAAAGTGAGTGTCTTTGAATTTGAAGGCCTATCTGCTTGGGTCAGGCCAGCTTTAACTTTGGATGCCTATAGTTTCATTTCTTCTGAACTCAAAGAATAAAACATATGGACCACTAAGTATAACTTTTAGACAGTAGAAGTTGGAAGTTAAGAGAGGGAGCAAAGGCAGAAGTCCTGAATTCCAAGGAAAAATGATACAATCGGGCTGCTACTCTGATTAGGGGGAAAGTTTAAAGGACTTAATTCAGGAAGTAGGTAAGGAATGAGAGAGGATGAGCCAGTCAGTCCGGCTGGCACACACACACAAGCTCAGGGCCTTCTCGTTTTCTGTCACATCATCACTTATAGTGCCAGATAAGCATACATAGTAACACAGAACTCTCTTCCAGCATTCCTATCCTTACAAGGAAGTTTTCAGAATGGCTGATTTGTGGCTCTGGTACTACCTGGTTTCTTTGTCTTGTTCCCATCCCTTACAGCAGAGTATCTGCTTTGTTTCCTTTACTCCAAGTCTGTTTTCTTCAGCACTCTGGGATCATATATAAGACACTTAAAACAACTATTTTGTAAATCATCTGAAAAATCCTGAATAATTTTAACCACAAAGGAGATATCATTGTCCACTGTCCACTAGAATAGATATCAATAATAAAAAGTAACTAAATTACCCTATGGTGAGAACTATGAAATATGAATCTAAATGTTCTATCTTAAAGTACTTACTAAACTCTGAGAACTTTTGTTAGGAATTGAGATATAGGAAGACAATTAAAGTGAATTCAATTTCATTTAAAGAAAATGAAACAGCAGCACAAACAAGAGGCAAGAAGGGAAATATTGTTTTCCATGCTTGCAACTCTTTTCAACAAAACTTAAGTAAAATGTTTCTTATAATTTACCACCATCCTTTCTTGCATAACAAGCTGCTACAATACAATTCACAACAATATCAATATATTTAATAATTTAAAAGCTGGGTTTCAAGAAATGGCATAACCGATTGACTAGAGTAGGGAAAAGAGCACATTTGATATGAGTACAGATAAATAAAGAATGTGAATGAATGAATGAAATCATGAAGGCACCAAATAACTCCTTAGATAAGACTGTGCCCTAAGCAAATAAAACAGAGAAATTAAGAAGACAATGGTCTTGCATGAAATCAGTACATCAACCATTTTTGAATTCTCTTATGCTGTGTTCCTTCTTGAAGTATTGCATATTAAAAACAGTTTCATTTTACTATTTTCTTGACCTTATAAAAATCTTATTTCCAATAAGTTGTAATTGCTTTTCACATTTGTATAATTTAAGACACTTTGAGATATTAGCCATACCTGCCACATTTAAACATATCCTTACTCCATTACGCAGAGTGGCCTTTGTAAATGGCCTAATGGTTTGACAAGTAGAAGACTATTGTCATTTGTGACTATCATTTTAATGCTAATAATCAGAAGAACCTATCTTACTTTGTAAATTTCCTTTTATCTTTGTCTTACACCCTTTTTCTCCTTCACCACAGGAAGCCAAATAATATTATTTGTTATGTATTGTTGAATCTCAAGTATTTGGGTGGGTATTATTGTATATATGCATATTTTATTAAAGGACATTGGATTATCTTACTTTATTCCTCACTTTTCCTCCTGAGTACTATCTTATATGGTCACTTTGTTTTGGTCTATGCATATCCACTCAATTGCTCCTGTGTGATGAACCATTTGCATGGATCAGCAAGAACTTATTTGCATTACAATTTTCCTGTTAGTCTTCCATGGCTTCACTGATTCTGATTTTGTATGGAAGGTCTTCTGAGGTCAGAGGCATCTGGGATACATGGGCCTTTCTGCCCTGTGAGCTTTCATTTGGCCTTATTCATAACACATTGACTTGTGGTTCCCAGAGGATCAAAGAGAAAACTATAATTACACCGACAGCCTCTTCTAGGAAGTAAAATAATGTCATTTCTTCCATATCTCATTCATCTAAAAAAAAAAGTCAAAGTTCAGCCCAGATTCATGAATCAGGGAAACTGACCCAGCCTTGTACAGAGGCAGATAGCTAATAAGTGACATTACAGAGGACTAGGATAAATAAGGTCATGCTTGGGCTGGGAACATAGTTCAGGAGACCAGCACTTGCCTAGAATATATGAGGTCCTGGGCTTGATACCCAGTATTGCAATAAAGAAAAAGAAAGGCATGCTTCATCATGACCATCATTATAAACATTAGTCATGGAAGTAAAACAAGTAAATAATAAATGAAGGAACAATAGCAGTGTAGAGTGAACCGTTATAGACAGCTACTCCCCTCTGAATGTGAATATCATTTAGGAATCTCTGTAGCATTGTCAGACTTCTACATGTTAAATACTCAAATGTTGGTTTATAAATTCAATAAACTAAGGAAAACACACACACATACACACACACACACACACACACACACACACACACACACACATATATATATATATATATATATATATATATATATATACATACACATATGCACATATATTCTTTAAAACACCAAGGTGAATACTCAAATTTCTTGAAAATTTGAGAGTTGCTGTCTGTGATGGGGCTAATTTGCTGACTTGACAAATGTCAGTAGCTTCTTTTCATTATGGATTTTTTGTCACTTTTTAAAGTGTGCAACAGAATTTGTGTGATTATACTTTAAAATATCAAAGCTATATAAATCTTAAATAAATAAAACAATTAGATTATTTCATGTTTAAAACAGTGTTGATTTAGCCTCATAAAATTACATTGTAACAACACTAAATTAACTATTTAGCAGGACAGAATAAAAGCAAATTCAGCATACCATAAATGAAAATCTGAAGTCTGTTTCCATATTGCAAGAGGAAGAGTTATCAGTTACAAGGCCAAGTTACACATCTTTTAATAAAAGGATATGCTATGTCTTTTTTAATGTAATTCTACTTTTCTAAGTCTGTACCATGCATCAAAATTGGAGTATACTCAAAAATTTAACTAAAAAGGTTTGAGCAGACATGATGCCTACTTTCTAAATCAAACAGGAGAGAGCGACCAAGGCTCAACTCACCAGCTTCTTGAATCAACTAAAGACAATAGGCAGGAAATATTTGTTATCTGCAGCATAGTGTGCTATGGCAGAATTGAGAATCCTTGGATATGATGTCTCTTTTAAAAAGACTCTTTGTGAAGATATTGCCTCAAGCAGATCCAGGCAATGAACAAAAGCCCTAGTAACAGTTCAAAAGGTTTTGCATTCATTTGCATAGGTTTTTGCACTTAGTTTGTATATAATTGTATATGAAGATTTTGTTTCCGTATGAATTCTTGCCCTTTGAAAGTCTGCAAACTATGCGTGCACAAAAAGCCGATCGTATTACATTCTAGTAATGCAACAGTGAAAGAAAATCTGCATGGATTGGTTTGAGAGAGAGATTCTTGAATATCTTTGAACAAGCTCTAGGATAATTTCAGTTTAAGCCTAAAAGCAGGAGAAGGGGTTTTCTCTGACTCTATTGCCTGCCTTGGATCACTTTCTTTGAACTGAGTTGCCTTTTCTACCCTCAATAGAAGATGCACCCAGTCTCACAACAACTTGTTATGCCAAGTCAAGTAGATATCCATGAGAGACCTCACCTTCTCTGAAAAGAAAGGGGTGGGCGTGGGGTATGGGGAAAAGTGAAGTGGGAGGAAGAGACTAGGAGGAGAGGAGAGAAGCCCCATTCATGATGTAAATTAAAAAAGAAAAAAAAGGATGAAAAAAGAAAAGAAAATGAATTAGATGCAACTAATAGCAGAATGATCATATGTGATAGCAGAAGTAACAGGAGAAAAAAAAACCAATTGCTTGGCAGACAACTATAAAAAGTTCTTCTTTCATCTTTTCTCTTATTCTTTCATCTTTCTTCAAAACAATGGATGTACCTATGTACTCTTATTTTAAAATTTTGGTTTTTACCTTCTTTTTCTCAAGTATAGTAAATATGGATTTTACCTGTATCCCTCTATTTAGTAATAATACTCTGACCTTGTAAAAATTGTTGAATGCACGTGATTTGATTTAATACTATAAAATGATTTGTTCAATAAAATATAAGTGTTAAACATAATCATCAGTGTCTAATTTACAGCAATAACATTACTTAAACATTTATTTTTATATATTTAAAAATATACTTATTTAGCAGTTTTGTATGACAATAAAGGTACAATTTTTCCCTGCTTATTGACTATGGGCTTATGACTTATTTGGTGCATGAAATATTTACCGATAGACAGACAATAGAAGATGGGACTATGCTTGTAGAGCTGGCTTTGTTTCTGTACCTCAGCCAATACCATGAAAAGAATGCATTAAGGCAGCCACACTGGTTGAAGAAGGATCAAAACAAAAGCCTCTACCTAGACAAAACATCTAGTGGAGGGAAGGAACACCAACCCATACACAAAAACTTTGACTGAAAATTTATCCACCTACAAAATAGGTAGGGATAAAGATAGAGCAGAGATTGTGGGAATGTGGGAAAAATGCCTGGTCCAACCTAAGACCCACCCCATGGTAGCCACCCAACCCATGACACTATTAAAGATACTCTGCTATGCTTGCAGAAGGCAGCCTTGCATATCTGTCCTTTGAGAGTTTCCACCTGGCAGTGGACTGAAACAGGTGCTGAGTATTCCCCTTTCTCCATATCTTCCATTGCTGGTGGGAGTAAAAACTTGTAAAATCACTTTGGAAATCGATCTGGTGCTTTCTCAGAAAATTGGGAATATTACTACCTCAAGACCCAGCAATATCACTCCTGGGCATACTCCTGAAACATGCTCTACCATACAACAAGGACGTTTGCATAAGTATGTTAATAGCAGCTTTATTTGTATTAGTCAAAATCTGGAATCAAGCTAGATGCCCTTCTACCAAAGCATGGATTAAAAAAAAAATCATGATACATTTACACAATGGAATACTACTTAGGTATTAAAAACGAAGAAATCTTGAAATTTCCAGACAAATGGGTAGAACTAGAAAAGATCATCTTGAGTTAGGTAACCTAGATCCAGAAGAACAAACATAGTATATACTGTTATAAGCAGATATTAGCTATATAATACAGAGTAACTACATTACAGTCCACAGATCTAAAGAAGCCAATAACAAGGAGGACGCTAGGCAGTATGCTTAACTCACTCAGAAGGGCAAATAGAATAAACACTGGAAGCAGTTGAAGAGAAGGAACAGGATGGGAGCCTGACATAGAGGTCCCCTGAAAGATTACACCCAACAGGGGTTCAAAGCAGATACTGAGATTCACAGACAAATTTTGGGACAGAGCAAAGGAAGACTTAGAGAAGAGTTGGGGGAATAGAAGGACCTGAAGGCAAGAGGTGCTCCACAAGGAGACCAACAGTGCCAGCAATCCTGGGCCCAGCGGGACCTACTGGGACTGATACACCAACCAAGGGCCATGCATGATGAGGACCTAGACCCTCTGCTCAGATGTAATAGACAGTACAGTCTCCATGTGAAACTCCATAATATGGGGACTAGGGGCTGCCTCTGACATGGACCCTATTGTCTACTCATTGATCACTTCCTCCTGGTGGGGCAGCCATGCCATCCCTCAGATGATGAAGACAGGGGGAAGTGGGAGGGGAGGAAAGAGGGACTATAATCAGTATGTAAAGGGAATAGTTTTCTTTTATGTAAAATAAAATAAAAAGTAAAAAAAAACCTTCTATTAAGGAAAGCCATGTAATAATTCTTTTTTTGTGTGTGCCTAAGAGTATTTTATCTTATTTAAAGAACTGTCAAACATATATTTTCTTCTTTTTTAAAGATCAGCATCTCATCATTAATTTTTTATATATCTTGTGCATCAATGGGCATTGGTTGTTTGCACACCTTGTCAGATTTGAATGATACAACATCAAACATGGGAGTGCACAGATCTCTTTGAAATGTTTATTTCAATGCTTTTGAATAAATACACAGAATTAATTTGCCGGACTATAGGGAAGTTTTATTTTATTTTTTAATTTTTCAAAAGATTATCTTTGATCAATAATTTTTTGTCAACTTAATTAGATCTCAAGTCAGGTAAAAGGCTGGGCTTCTGTAAATACCTCCTGGAGGTGTTTCTAGGAAGGATTAGTTGAACAAAAGGAGACACCTTCAACCCAGGCAGTATCTTCCTACAGAGGATCTAGTTATAAGGACGATGTGGTGTCAAGGTGGAGGGGGGTGTGACCACTGTGCCTTGCATGGCTGTCTTTCCTTCCCTAGTGGTCATCTTTCCTATTGATGTGCTGTCATCGTGCTCTAACAGCAGAATCCAAAGTATTCAGCATTTCAGTGTGGAATGAAAAATGCAACTCTCTACACATTTACTACCTTCCTCATTAGAGTGGAAGTGTTGGGCATCTAGCTTCACAGACTAGCAGGCTCCTGGGTCCTCTGTGCCTCCAGGCTGCAGACAACTAAGTTTGGACTACTCTGCCCAGATTAGTTGTACCCAATTTCAGTTCATTCCTTTTGGCTTTGTATGTCTGTACATACACATATACATCATATAAATCACATGTACATATACAAGGCAGGCCAAATTTCATTCTTTTTCTGCCAATACCTATTTTTCTAATGCTACTTGTTGCCAGATATCACTCCCCACTGTGAACTCATGGCATCCTTATTTAAGCCCAGTTGTCCATATATAAATTCATTTCAAGTTTTACAATTTGTTATATTAGTATATATTTATACCAAGATTATACTGCTTACTTTATGTTTTATATGTTGAAATAAAATGCTGTTAATTATCTCAACACTGTTGGCGATTCAAAATATTACCTTCTGTATGAACTTTATAATTTGTTTTTATTTATTTATTCTTTTTTAATTAATTTATTCTTGTTACATCTCAATGGTTATCCCATCCATTGTATCCTCCCATTCTTCCCTCCCTCCCATTTTCCCCTTATTCCTCTCCCCTATGACTGTTCCTGAGGGGGATTACCTCCCCCTGTATATGCTCATAGGGTATAATTTATTTTTATACTTTTACACAGAAACTAAAGCCAGTCTTGTATTGACAGCAATACTTTCATTGGACTTAAAAACAGTTGAAAGATACAAAATCTTGTAATTTATGCAAATAGGTTATAACTTCATATAAAATAATTTATAGTCATAAATGTACTCATGTTAATTTTATCAATATTTTAAGATTTTCATCACTTGTCATTTACTCCTTTTGCTATAGTAACTTATCCAAGGTATTATGCTTTATATGCTAATATATTAGTGATTTTTATTGTTTTATTTTTGTATACTTTATCAGTGCATAGAAACAGCACATTTCTGTATGTGGATTCTTATATTAAAATTAGCTTATTTCCTTTATTAATTGTATTCAGTTTCATCATGTTGTATTTTTCTATATGTAAATAATTTCATCTACAAACAACGTAATCTTCAACATTCTGCCTAGTGCTTCCTGTGCTATGTGGGATAAACGAAGCAACACAGCATCCTTTCTGTTTTCTTACAGGAAAGGTTTTAGTTTTTCAGTCTACTTTGATATTACCTGTGGATATTTTAGGTATTGTCTGAATTTGATTAAGTTTCCTTGTATTCTGAATTCATAGAGGACTTTGTTCTGAATCTATAGAAGTGATCACATAGTTTTCACACATCATTTTCTTGATGTTGTTTATTTCATTAATTAATCTGCATGCATGGAACATATCCATACAGGAATATTACACTTTGTAATGCTATATGAACCTTCAATGTGTTATTGAATCCACTTTATAAATATTTGTTGAAAATATTTGTTCATGTTCATCAGGTATATTGGTCTGTTTTCATACAGATATTTTAGAAAACTTTGACCTTCAGTTGTTTGGAAAAATAGGTATAATCATAAAATTGCTTGGTAGAATTCACTCATGAAACTGTACTTATTATAGAAATATATTTGCATTAACTACTTAATATCAATGCTATGTAAAACTCTTATACATCTCTGTACACCTAGTGCTATAATGGAACAATTATATCTTCAACATAGTGTATTCTCTGATTTTCAAATTTTGATTACTTTCATGTTGATCTTTCATCTTGTATGCTGAAAGCAAAAATTATTGGCATGCGATGAACTGATGATTATCATATTGCATATTTCTGTGTATACTTGCCTTTATTAGTGAGTTTACAGGCCTATGAGCCATCACAATAGTTTTGAGACATGTCACTTCAACTTAAAGAGTTCCTTTTGTTAGCTATCATAGTTTTTTGTTATTTTTTTGTTTTGTTTTGGGTTTTTGTTTTATTGTGAGAACATTCTGCTTTTTATTTTTGAGTGAATCTCTTTTCCAGGTATGATACACATGGTTGCCAATGTCTGTGGTAGAAAAGGGGATCCAGGACATCTGATTCTAGCCTCTTGCTAATGTACTTCAGGCGATACATTAAAGAAAAAACAAAACATAGTTACTATAATCCTAAACTTGTAGCTTTGACCTCAACCTAGAAATCCAAGTGGCACAGTGGTGTCTTTACACAGTGTGAGGAGTAGAAGGAAACACATCAGCTGACAGGTTTGGAATGACAAGGGCTCTCAAGTGTACTTAAGAATAGGAGAGTCTGCCAACAGACTGTGTGTCACCTAAGAGAATAAAAGGCAACATATTGAGAAAATAGTGCTAGGAACCCATCTGTGCTGGATCATTTCCACTTTCCACCTTCTTCCTTACATTTTCTTTTTGTGTGATTTTCTTCAGTCACACTTTTTCCTCCTTCATCTTTTTGAGGGCCATTGACTGACCTTGTCAAAACCTGTGCACCCCATTTTCCTCATGCAGACCCACAGGCTTCTTCTCTTCTCTGGGAATCACTTATTTCTGTTCCCTCACCCATTATAGAGTTCTTTCCTCAGCTCACATGCCTAACAGTTTTAATTATGATGTACGTGAACTGAGCAGAACACCAGATTGTATACCAACACAAGTACAACCATGCCTCTTTCAACATTCTCAGTACTTCAGTGAATTTATAATAACATATTTTAATTATTGTCTAAGTATACATGTTTTTATTATGATATAACCTATATATTTCTTTTATATCTGTCATTAAATAAGTGATTGGAACAAGAACACTAGGGTATTGGGAAGAAGTTTGATGGCAGAGAATGTTAGGATGCCGCCAACTGTTCAAAAGCAGAATGGGATGCTTGTAAATACCAAGCTGGTAATCATTTGGCATTTTTAACTGGAGGATGTAAAACCATCTGTCTGGGATAATGACATTCCAGAAGAGTTTATACAAATATTGGAGAGGGAAGTTGATGGTCTCCAAGGTCTTTCCTGACCTTTATATTCTGTGACTTGCAAATTAACTTTGTAATACAACTTGCTCATAACTTAGAAATGCCAGCATTTAAGAACAGTCACAATCATTCAGAAACATTCATGTGAGAGTCCACTGGCTGATTCATAGTAAGTTCATGGGTAAATTAGTGGATCAGAGTGACATTTTATTTTCTCATTTTTTTTCCTGATAAACTTTGGAAGGTACATATACAGTCAGTGTACATAGAATGAACAATCTGCAGTATGTTGATATAATTTTACTTATTTATTTTAAAAATGTGTTTATTTATTATGAATACAATACACATCAGATCACATTATAGATGGTAGTGAGTCACCATGTGGTTGCTGAGAATTGAACTCAGGACCTCTAGAAGAGCAGACAGTGCTCTTAACTACTGAGCCATCTCTCCAGCTGTTGAGATTCCAGACACATATGTATATTGTTTAATGTTCAAACCAAGGTAGCCATACCTATTTTCTTAAACATTTATTTCTTTTCTGTGTGAGAACTTTCCAAGTGTTTCTTTCTAAAATTTCAAACTTTGTTAATGGTCTTGTTAAACTTTAAAGAATACTATTATTATTTTCTTTCCTTAATATACTTTTGCATGCCAGAAATTTGCATTGCTATCTCCTGGTACACATTGATCAAATGTTGACAATCTTCTTCTTACCTCCCTGTCCCCTGGTAGTCATAGTGTATCCTATTTTAAATGTCATTGAGATTGACATGTATTATATTCTAAATATTACATAGTTTGATTCTGGTCTTTCTGTGCCTGGCATAGTGGGTCTAGCCACATTTATCAAAATTATGGAATAGACTGTGTGTATATGTGTGTGCAGCTAATTTTATTTTTAATCTATTTAAATATATTCATACATGTGTTATATTTGTAATCATTATCCTGGTAATTAACTTCTCTAACTCATACTTTAAATTATATACTTTTATCTATCTATCTATCTATCTATCTATCTTCTATCTATCATCTATCTACCTACTTACATGAGTAGTATATTTAACATTACTGTGTGTATATGTGTTTTCATGTCCTACTCATCGCAACTATACAAATTATATATTAAAACTAATATTTGGCTCCATTCTCATTTTTTACAGGAGTTATTAATTGCCTGTAGTTCTGGGGCTAATGTGGAGACCAGGAAAACATATTTTCTGTATTGTTCATCCTATGATAGAATGATAGTTGAAGCCATTTAATTTGTATTACCAACAATTCTATATGATTGTGATTTTGAATCTAAGACACAAGAGGCCTCCATGCTACAGTCAACTGAAATTTTGATGACTAATTGTTCTTATTTTACTTTATTTATAATTGAGTATATAAGTGTGCCTTTGTGTGATTATATGCACAGAAAAGGGTGGCATATCTCTCAGAGCTAGAGTTAATGGTTGTTATGTAAAGAGTATAAATGTGTCAGGTCCACCCTAGGCACCAGCTCAGTGCAGCCCCGGTTCACCTGCTGTGACGCAGACTGGGCAGAGCGCTCAGGTCCATCGAAGGCACCAGCTCGGCACCAGCTCAGCACAGCCGCAGTTTACCTGCTGTGATGCAGGCTTGACAGAGAGCTCAGTTCCACTCTAGGCACCAGCTCAGCACAGCCGCAGCTCTCCTGCTGTGACGCAGGCTGGGCGGAGAGCTCAGTTCCACCGGAGGCGCTAGCGCACATTAACGAGCAGTTCTGCCCAAGACACTAGCTCAGCTTAGCAGGCAGTCCTGGGGTGCTGACGCAGGCTGAGGTCAGCACGCAGGTTCAGCCCAGAGGCCCTAGCTGGACTTGCCGGGCAGATTAGGCCCAGAGATTCTAACTGAGCTGTGCACACAGGCTCAGCGACCACAAGACTCTGGCTGGACTATCCACGCAGTATAGTCCTGGAGTCCTGGGCTGAATTCAGCGTGCAGTGTGGGTCCATAGTCCCTGGCTAAGCTCGATGCACAAATCTGCCCCAGAGACTCAGGTGGAGCTTGGTGTGCAGTTTAGGGTCAGAGCCCCTAACTGTGCTTGGCAGACAGATTGGACCCAGAGACTCTAGTAGAGTTTTTGGCACAGTCCCGGCTCTAAGACTCTGGTTGGACACAGTGTGCAGTTTGAATCCAGAATTCCTGGCTGAGCTGGGCGGAAGTTCGGACCTGAGTCAATAACTGACCACAGCATGCACTTTGGCCAAAAGCCCCTAGCTGAGCTTGGAGAGTAGTCCCAACCCCAAAATTCTGTCTGGACCCTGTGTGCATTTTGAGCCCAGAATCCCTAGCTGAACTCGGCAAATGGTTCAGGCTCTGAGATTCTAGCTGAGCTCGTTGGGTGGTTCAAGCCCAGTGTCCCTGGCTGGACTTGGCAGGAAACCCAGAAGGCTGTGGATACCTTGGCCTGACCCAACGCTCATCCAGAGACCCAGAACGATTGTAGGACCCAAAGCACAGGGGAACTGAGGATCACTGGCTGTGAGAGTCCAAAACAACAGGGCTAACCTCCTGCCATCCACACCAGTGAAGCATCCGACCTTCCAGCCTACGGAAATTGTGAGAAAACAAGTGAATCTATCATCAGACTCCCTCCATCCAACTCGGGAAGCTACCCAACAAAAACAAAGCCAGCAAGATGTCTAAAGGACAGAGTAAAAGCATACGCAAAAAAACCCAAAACAACATGGCATCTCCAGTTCCCAACTATCCCAAAGAAAACAACCCAGAGAGCTCAAATACAATGGAAATACAAGAAAATGACCTCAAATCCTTAATAATGAGCATATTAATGGAGGAAACAAATAAAATTCGTAATCAAATACAGGAAGACGCAGCCAAACAGGTGAGAGACGTAAAAGAAGCACATAGAGTGGAACTGGAAAAATTTCAGGAAAATGCAAACAACCAGATGAAATAAATAAATAAAACAGTTCAAGCTCTGAAGTCCTATAAAGAGGCAATGGAAGAACTCAGGAATATACAAAAAACAGGTGAAAGAAATAAAAAAATTCAGTTCAAGATCTGAAGATGAAAATGGATTCAATGAAAAACACACAGACAGAAGAAAAACAAGAACGTGAGACCTCAGAGAAGAAGGCAAGCAACACAGAGGTGAGCTTTTCTAACAGAATCCAAGAGACAGAAGAACGAATGTCAGGTCTAGTAGATACAATCACAGATCTTGAAACAACCATTAAAGAAAATGCCAAATCTGGAAAACTGCTGACACAAAACATCCAAGAAATTAAGGACACCATGAAAAGAAGAAATCTGAGGATAATAGGCATTGAAGAAAGAGAAGACATCAGACTCCAAGGCCCAGAAATATTCTCGACAAAGTCATAGAAGAAAATTTCCCCAATCTAAAGAAAGAGATGCCTATAAACATACAAGAGGCCTACAGAACACCAAATAGAATTGACGAGAAAAGGAAAACTGCCTGTCACATAATAATCAAAACACAAAACATACAGAACAAAAAAAATATTAAAGGCTGCAAGGGAAAAGGGCCAAATAACATTTAATGGCAAACCTATCAGAATTACACCCGACTTCTCAGCAGAGACCATAAAAGCCAGAAGAGCCTGGACAGAGATCCTGCAAACCCTAAGAGAGCACAGATGTCAGGCCAGACTACTTTACCCAGCAAAACTATCAATAACCATTGATGGAGAAAACAAAATATTCCAGGACAAAAACAAATTCAAACAGTACCTATCCACAAATCCAGCTTTACAGAAGGTACTAGAAGGAAAACTCCATCCCAAAAGGTCAAGTTTCAACCAAAACTACTCAGGAAATAGGTAACTATACCATGGCAAAACACAGCTACACAAACACTCGATTGGAAACAACATCAAAATTAAGACTCTTGACAGTCACTGGTCATTAATATCTCTCAACATCAGTGGTCTCAATTGTCCAATAAAAAGACACAGACTAACTGAATGGGTGCATAAACAAGATCCAACATTCTTCTACATTCAAGAAACACATCTTACCAATAATGATAGGCACTATCTCAGGATAAAAGGTTGGAAAAAAATATTCCAAGCAAATGGTCACAAGAAGCAAGTAGGCGTAGCCGTTTAAATATCAAACAAAATAGACTTTCAACCATAATTAATCAAAAGTGATGCAGAAGGACACTTCATATTCATCAAAGGTAAAGTCAACCAAGATGACATCACAATTATGAACATCTATGCTCCCAATACAAGGGCACCCACATTTATAAAAGATCTGATAAAAAAACTTAAACCACACATCGATCACCACACAATAACAGTGGGAGACTTCAACACCCCACTCTCACTGTGGGATAAGTCATTGAAACAGAAACTAAGCCGAGAAATAACATCATTAACCAATGCCATGAGTCAAATGGATCTAACAGATATCTATAGAACCTTTCACCTAAACAAGAAAGAATATACCTTCTTCTCTATACCCCATGGAACTTTCTCCAAAATTGTTCACATCGTAGGTCACAAAGCAGGCCTCAACAGATACAAGAGGATTGAAATAATTCCTTGTATCCTATCAGATCACCATGCTCTTAGGCTGCAATTCAACAACAACAGAAACAACAAAAAGCCTACACGTACGTGGAAACTAAACAACTCTCTGCTAAATGATACATGGGTCAGGATAGAAATAAAGAAAGATATCAAAAAGTTTCTGAAATTCAATGAAAATGAATGAACAACATACTCAAATTTGTGGGATACATTGAAAGCAGTGTTAAGAGGAAAATTCGTAGCACTAAGTGCCTTTAAAAAGAAATTGGAAACGTCGCACATAAGCAACTTAACAAAACAGCTGGAAGCCCTAAAAAAAAAGAAGCAGAAACACCCAAAAGGAGTAGACGTCTAGAAATAATCAAACTCAGGGCTGAAATTAACAAATTAGAAACTAAGAAAACAGTCCAAAGAATCAACAAAACCAAGAGCTTGTTCTTTGAGAAACTCAACAAGATAGACAGACCGCTAGCCAAACTAAATAAAAGACAGAGAGAGAGTATTGAAATCAACCAAATCAGAAATGAAAAGGGAGACATAACAACAGACACTGAAGAAATACAAAGAATCATAAGATCCTACTTTGAAGGCATATATGCCACAAAATTTGAAAATCTAAGGGAAATGGACGATTTTCTTGATCAATTTCACTTGCCAAAGTTGAGTGAAGAACAGATAAACAAGCTAAATAGTCCCATTTCCCCTACAGAAATAGAAGTAATCATTGATAGTCTCCCAAGCAAAAAAAGCCCAGGACCACATGGTTTCAGTGCGGAACTCTACCAGACCTTCAAAGGCGAGCTAATACCGATACTCTTCAAGCTACTCCAAAACATAGAATTGGATGGAACATTACCAAATTCATTCTATGAGGCCATAGTCACTTTGATACCTAAGCCTCACAAAGACTCAACAAAGAAAGAGAATTTCAGACCAATTTCTCTTATGAACATCAATACAAAAATACTAAATAAAATTCATGCAAAATGAATACAAGAACACATAAAGGATATCATTCATCATGACCAAGTAGGCTTCATTCCAGGCATGCAGGGATGGTTTAATATACGGAAATCCATCAATGTAATCCACTATATAAACAAACTGAATATAAAAAAACCACATGATCATCTCTTTAGATGCAGAGAAAGCATTTGATAAAATCCAACACCCATTCATGTTTAAAGTTTTAGAGAGATCGGGGATACAAGGTACTTTCCTCAACATAATAAAGGCTATATACAACAAGCCAATTGCGAAAATCAAAGTAAATGGTGAGATACTCAAGGAAATTTCTCTAAAATCAGGAACAAGGCAAGGCTGCCGACTCTCTCCATATCTCTTCAATATAGTACTCAAAGTTCTAGCCAGAGCAATAAGACAACAAAAGGAGATCAAGGGTATCCAAATGGGAAAGGAGGAAGTCACTATCCCTATTTGCACATGATATGACAGTGTACATAAATGACCCTCAAAATTCCACCAGAGAACTCCTACAGCTGATAAACACTTTCAGCAATTTGGCTGGATACAAAATTAACTCAAAAAAGTCTGTAGCCTTCCTATACACAAATGAAAACCTTGCAGAGGAAGGAATTAGGAAAGCCATACCTTTCACATTAGCCACAAGCAATATAAAATATCTAGGAGTTACTTTAACTAAGCAAGTGAAGGACTTGTTTGAAAAAAGTTTCAAAACTCTGAAGAAGGAGATTGAAGATGACATGAGAAGATGGAAGGATCTTCCTTGCTCATGGATCGGGAGAATTAACATAGTAAAAATGGCCATCCTACCAAAAGCAATCTACAGATTCAATGCAATCCCTATCAAAATACCTACACAATTTTTTTAAAGACTTTGAAAGTTCAATTCTGAACTTCATATGGAAAAACAAAAAAACTCAGAATAGCAAAAACGATCTTGTACAATAAAAGGTGCTCCGGGGCAATGTCGATACCTGATCTCAAACTGTACTATAAAGCAATAGTAATTAAACAAGCATGATACTAGCACAGCAACAGGCTGGTTGATCAGTGGAATTGAATTGAAGACCCAGATATGAATCCACACAGATACGGTCATTTGATTTTTCACAAAGAATCCAAATCCATTCAATGGAAAATGGAAAGCATCTTCAACAAATGGTGCTGGTCTAACTGGATATCTATGTGTAAAAAAAATAAAAGTGGACCCATATTTGTCAACTTGCACAAAACTCAAATCCAAGTGGATTAAAGACCTCGACATAAAACCAGAGACACTAAGTCACTTAGAAGAAATAGTGGGAAAGAGCCGGGATCATATTGACACAGGAGACAACTTCCTGAACAGAACACCAACAGCCCAGGCCTTAATGTCAACAATTAATAAATGGGACCTCATGAGGCTGAGAAGCTTCTGTAAGGCTGGAGACACTGTCAAGAAAACAAAGCAACAGCCTACAGACTGGGAAAAGATCTTCACCAACCCTACATCTGACAAAGATCTAATATCCAAAATATATAAAGAACTCAAGAAATTAAACACCACCAAACCAAATAACCTAATTGAGAAATGGGGCTTGGAACTAAACAGAGAATTCTCAGCAGAGGAATATCAAATGGCTGAGAAACACTTAAAGAAATGCTCAACCTCCTTAGTCATCAGGGAAATGCAAATCAAAACAACTCTGAGATTCCATCTTACACCCATCAGAATGGCTAAGATCAAAAACTCAAGCGACACCACATGCTGGCGAGGATGTGGAGAGAGAGGAACACTCCTTCATTGTTGGTGGGAATGCAAACTAATACAGCCACCTTGGAAATCTATCTGGTGCTATCTCAGAAAACTGGGAATAGGACTTCCTCAAGACCCAGCTATTCCACTCCTTGGAATATACCCAGAAGTTTCTCTAGCACACAACAAGAAAATTTGCTCAACCATGTTCATAGCAGCCTTATTCATAATAGCCAGATCATGGAAACAGCCTAAATGTCCCTCAGTAGAAGAATGGATAAAGAAACTGTGGTACATATACACTATGGAATACTACTCAGCTATTAAAAACAAGGAATTCCCAAAATTTGTGGATAAATGGGTTGAGCTACAAATGATCATAATGAGTGAGTTAACCCAGAATCAGAACGACTCAAATGGTATATACCCACTTATAACTGCATACTAGCCCAAAGGACATGTCCCACGAAAGCCTTCACTTACCAGGAAACTGGGATAGAGGGGAGAACATCCTATTGGGACACTAGATTAGAGAACCATGGAAGAATAGCAAAGTAGAAGGATCCAATGGGTCTTTGAAACCTACAAGTAGAACAAGAATTATGATAGGCAGATTTGGGCCAAGGTGTTCTGCTCAAACTAAGGCACTAGCCAAGGATAATACAGGCAGTAATCTTTAAACCCTTACCCAGATCTAGCCAACGGTCAGAACAGTCTCCACACTTGAGTGGAGAGTGGGATATGACTTTCTCATGTACTCTGGTGCCTCACATTTGAACATGTCCCCTGGAGGGGGAGACCTGGTGGTACTTAGAGGAAGAACAGCAGGTCACCGAGAAGAGACTTGATACTCTATGAGCATATACAGGGGGAGGTATTCCCTCTCAGGAACAATCATAGGGTAGGGGAATAATGGGAAAATGGGAGGGAGGGAAGAATGGGAGGATACAAGGGATGGGATATCCATAGAGATGTAACAAGAATAAATCAATTAATTAAAAAAATAAAATAAAATAAAATAAAAAGAGTATAAATGTGAAGTCTTTTTTAAATACCACCCTCAGAGCTCAGGGAGTCACTAGGAAGAGTAATAAGAAATCGTATAAGATCCAGAGGTGATGGAGGACAACATAAGGACAAGGCCATCTGAATCAACCACTTTTAAGTAAATATATACTATGTTTATCTTCCTGCCTATGGGTTGCCTCATTCAAGATAATTTTTTTTCATGGTGTCATTTTTTTAACAGCTGAGTATCCCTCCATTGTGTAAATCTTACATATTTTTATTATCTATTTTTCTGTTGAGGGACATCTAGTTTGTTTATTTTTTCAGTTTTGGGGTATGTATCCGAGAGTTGTAGAGCTGGATCTTGAGGGATATTGATTCCAAACATTACAAGGAACCACT
>OU015748.1:32883280-32896039 GCA_907169655.1 Acomys percivali | reverse complement strand
GTCTCAAGTTGAACCCAGATACTGACTCTGATCTATCCTTAACACAATTTTGTCCCTAATAACAAAAGCACAACTGTGTGTGTGTGTGTGTGTGTGTGTGTGTGTGTGTGTGTGTGTGAAGCTAAGATATTGACAATCCCCCTCGCTTGCCTCTAGCCATTTCATTCTACATACTGGTCTGCCTTTATTATTGCACCAATTTCTAAGCTGTAAATTCAGCCATACTAATGATTAGTATTATAGAGCTTTGGACACAATCTGTCTTTCATCTCTTGAAAATCATCTAATGGTTATCACTGCATCTCAGTGCTAACTTACCCTTGTCAACATAATTCAGTAAATGTATTTTTCAGAGTCTTTGGGTTCTCTGACATATTTTCAGGGGAGTTTTTCTCCCACAACTTAGCATGACACTTCTTTTAATTTAATTCAGATGTCTCCTGAAATAAACTTTAGAAAGAATGCATAGAATTACTGTTATATTTTACAACAGTGTAAAATTTTATATAATATTTTATCTAACTTTTAAAAGCCAGATTATCTTTATTTTATGTCAAATTAATACTATTTTATTATTCCTTTACTTATATTCTCATCTGTCAATTATTCACCTCTGTCATTGTTATTTAAGTACTATAACAATGACTTTTTCTTGTATGTTTCTTTATATGAAGAACTTAAAATACTGTGGTGAGTGAATGAGCAAATCATCAGGGTACATAAAAGATTTAGAATGCATCTGTTTCATACTTGAGTCAACATTGCCTTAAAGAGAACTATTGAAATGAAAGGAGAGAAAATATATAAGGTTGGAGAAAGCTGAATCCTAAAGCATTCTGTGGTTACTTCTGTTAAGACCTCACACATTTGTCTGTAGAAATCCTGCATCTTCTAACTGAGCAGTCATGTTTCTGCTCTTGCCATTATGTTTGTCTTAAGAATCTTTGAAAAGTGCAACCAGACTGTTTCCTTCCAGAAGGTTTTCTTTTCTCATGCTGAATGTAGGACTTTTATATTTAGAAACATAAACTCTTTCCTAATTATATACAACCTACTGTTCTAAATTCTGCATTCCATTTAGCAGTTTAGTGCTGTGCGCTTTTCTTGGTAACAATTTTGGTGTCAGAAATTTGACATTTAGATTGCTTTTGAAAACCAATGGCAAAGTGGAATCTACACTGAATAAACCTTGCCTTTGCTTTCATGCCTTCTTTTTAATTGCTTTTTCATTTATGTGCAGTGACCTATCTGCCATGTTATATTGAGAGTTCAAATGCTCGTCTGGATTTATAAATTCATAGGAAATGTTTATATTCCTCAGTGGGATGATTTTGCTAATTGTTTTCCTTCAAACAAGAAGGAATATATATATATATATATATATATATATATATATATGACTCTGATATTATTAAGATACTCTACTGTATAGTGATAAAGTAACAGGAGTATCAGTATACTAAGGCTACTGATTATCTAGTCATGCTTTTGAATTTTAAGTGATATCATTTCTCCTGTGGAATTGCACACTTTCATTTTTTATGAAGTATTAATGTCCTTCATTCTCTCTCATTGCTCCTGCAGCCTTCTATGCATGTATGTTTTACTTATACATGTGTATCATATATTAAACATGCAGGAGTGTGATCTCAATTATATGTAGCTATTATAATAAGACATGATTTTATAATTGAAGGCTAATTTTAAAATAACAAGAAAATAAAATCCTTCTTGTTTATCTTAATGCTGTTTTTTTTTTCTGTTTACTAATGAAAAACATTGGCTATTTTAAATGGTGTGAGGTAACCCAGACTCAGAAAGACATGCCTGGTATATACTCACTTATAAGTGGATATTGGCCCAACACAAATGTCCTCTGAGTGTCTCCACTCAGTGGGGGATTGGGACTGATGCTGAGACTCACTGCTGGACTCCAGGTGATAGTGGTATAGAAGAATGGGAGAACAGAGAGACCTAGAAGGTTCTGGAGCCCCACAAGGAGACCATCAAGGCTGGCAGAACTGGACCCAGGGGGCCCTGCATAAACTGTTGTACCAACCAAGGACAATGCATGCAGTAAACCATATATCTAATGGATATATATGTAGAGAGTGGGTACTGCCTCTGACAATGAACTCTGGTGCCCCCAGAGTTCATCCCCTTGGTGGGGAGGCCTGGTGGCACACAGAGGAAGGGGAAGCAAGCTATCTGGATGAGACCTGATAGGCTATGGTCATATGATGGAGGAGAAGGTCCTCTTCTGACAGAGGTCTAGGGGATGGGAATAGAGTGAAAGAAGGAGAGAGGGGGAATGGAAAGATACAAGTGAGGGGATAACTATAGGGATGTAATCTGAATAAATTATAATATGTTGTATATCATGTCTCTAGTACTATTTCCTAATAGTATAAAAATAGTAATAATATACAAAATCTACCCAGGTAGTGGTCAAGTGTTAATCATACTAGAAGATAGTTTGAAAAATGGCAAACACATTAAATGATTTCTATAAAAATATTTTACCTTTAAAACAAGAGTGATATTAGTGTTTATAATTTAGCCTCGAAATATTTTTCTCTTTCATTGTAAAACAAGAGCAGTGGCTTGTATTCCCACTTGCTAGCCAAACACTGAATGCTCTCTTATAGCTTTTGGTTGCTTGTTTTTATCTTTCATTACATGTAACAGAGATAAAATGAGAGTTGAGTTGCTCTTGACATTTGCACATTATAGATGACAAATTCTTTAACGCCAGTATATTTTTGGCTGTACATTTGTAAAATTAATCTTATTTAATGTGTTAGAATCCTATCAGATATTAATCTCATTTCCATGAACATTTACATTATCTAACCTAAGACATCCTGCTGTTCAAAAGCTGGAAGGCAGCCTTGTAGATAACCACAGTTGGATTAATTTTAATTTAAGCAAGTTGCATGTTATGTTTTGCCTTCAGTTTCAATAAAATATCTTACCCTTTTCTTTCAGGAAAAACATAATAACCTGATTATTACTTTAATAATTTTATTGCTGTGCATATGGTTTTCATATTATTTCTTATATTTCTGTCACCTTTTTGCATCTTTGTATTAAGGAAAAAGTGTTGGAGTTAATTACTTGTATGAATTTTTATTAAACATTTTATAGGCATTATTTATATTATGATAACTGGTAATTACTCTTAAATATTTAATGTGAAGCTCATTTTTATGGTGCAAGAAAATTGAAGATATATATGCAAACCAAAAAAAAAAAAAGAAAGACAGACTATTTCACTACTTTATAATACACTTACTAATCCTCTAACAATAATTTAACTTTTAAGTAGAGAAAAAAGATTAAAAAATATGTTTTCATTATAGATGTCAAAATGTAATTATCATATTATGCTTTTATAACATAAATCTATCATAGTTCTTTTTAAACCACATGAAGAAATAATTTAAAAAGCAAAATTACAAAAATGCCTCACGGAACTATGCATTCTTTATTGGGTTTGGATTATATTATCTAATGTTGAATTGTAATATATTAATAATATTTGTGTTTTCTGCTGCTTTGTTTTATTTCTAGACATTTCCTCTTATTCTTATTCTTCCTATACAAAATTTTATCCAATATAAAGTGTTAATAAGTATTGTCAATAACTAAAACTAGAAAGGAAAGATGAATATCTAGCCAATAAAGATATTAAAGCCATCCTGTGAATATTTATGTCATAAAGCAGACTAACTATTTCCTAACAATATAAATTTCAGCCTCATTTGGGTGTTGGGTGAAACTGTAGACATTTTCTAAATAGAGGATGAATAGACATATCTGTACAAAAGAAAGAGAAAAGTAATATCTGGTGACGAATAAAATCTCAGAAGAAATAAAAGAATACTCAGCCTAGGGGAATAAGTCAATGGAAACTAATCCAGAATAATATAAAATGATATCAAAACTAGAATTGCGTATTTAAAAAGATCAATGAAATGGAGTCTATAAGACAAAGAGGGCAAAAACTAAATCATCAATAAGTTATATGGAGAATCATGGGGTTATAGAAAATATAAAATATTAACCAAATTGATAATTCAATTGACTTAAAAGCTACACACATGCAAATTTTTAAAAAGTTAAAATAGCTTGACTATTTTACTACTGTGTAGCTTACTTTTAGCTAATAAAGGGCAGTAATGCTAGAGGTCACAATGTAGGACATCCTAGATGCTTGGGGGCAACAACTGCTGTTCTGTACAGCTGTTTGCACACTACGTAAAATGGTTGTACTTTCAAATATATGTTCTAACTCATAAACTTTATGGAAAGAAAATATTCACAATGGGTACTTTTACTAAGAAGTTTTAGCACTTATGTGTAAAGAGTTCAAACTAAAGGAGACATGAAGGTGATCCATTAGGTACAGAATGGAACAGAAGTGACTTGAGCTGAGAGAATATCATTTTGACAAATGAACTTTAGTCTCTTTGTCTTCATGGATGAGAGGCATGGCATGACACAACACTGTGCATGTGCATTAGCAGTAGTGCCAGAGGGTTGATAACTGGAAGATGGCAGTACACCAGGCAGGCCAAAAACATCAGAGACAATGTGAGAACTTTAATAGACATCTTTTAGTCGATATTGGCAATTTAAACTATGAAGTTTGTGCATATTCAGAAAATTGCATCATGTATTAAAAGAACCTGCAAAGTAATCATCACTGAGGGTTCCACATAAGGGTTGTGGAAATTTAAGTTAAGATCCAATAACTGATGACATCATATTCCTTGACTGAAAAACAAAATGAAGGCTGGAAATGAACTTGGAAACTGCTTCCTTGCTGGCTTGATCTTATACTGAGACATGTTTCTATGAAAGCAGGTGGAAGGGGAGGCATCAGCAGTCTGTCTCAAAAGCGGATTCTGGTAATCCAAAAACAATCCTTTAGACAACATTTTTTCACTGTTTCAGGAAGGAGTGCTTGCCTGATAACATGAACTTGGTCATTGGCCCATGGCTGGGAACATTGTATACCTTAGGAATGAGTTTAGTGTTTTTAATTTACTAAATTAAATTGTTAACAATCTGCCTTCTAAATATACCCAGAGATAAATTGTTCTCAACATTGTTCAGACCAAAGTTTTTTGGATAGATAATAATTCAGAGACTCCTTTCTGCCTAAATAGTTCAAATTCAGTGGCTTTTGACTGACCACTTCTAAATTGCTCATATTTACTATACCCCCCAATGCTTATAAAACATCAGAGAATTGGAGGTGCCAAGGATGTAACACCAAAATATTTGAAGGAGGAGTGAGTTCTCAAAAAAAAAAAAAAAAAAAAAAGATTCCAGGCTGTTGCATTCATAAACTCACAGAAGCTTAGTCTACCAGCACTAGAACTGCATAGCCCTTAAAATGCCCTTCATGGGTGAAGGGAAGGTTCAAAGGCCATGTCCTTTCTTTGGTGATAGTGGTTGTGGATGGATGTGAGAGAAAGAGGCAGTATGTTCAATCAGTGCTGTAGGCATTAATTAACTGCCTACATTTCAGTGGACAAATCTATCATAATATTCAGGAATATAGCCTTTTCTAAATTCAGTGGGCCAAAAACAAAATAGGAAAGAAGAGGAAATATTATTGAGAAGAAATTTGTTGGAATATTTTGGGAGAGAATGTGATCAGACTATATTATATGCATGCATAGATTACCAAATAATATTAATTTAATATATTTAAAATGAAATAAGTTTAAGTCAAGTAAACAAATTAGTACAATATGAAAAATAAAGGAAAGTTAAAAATATAAACATTTAAAAAGGAAACAAGTACCAGATAGCCTACCTTATATGAGCATGGGATAATTGTGAATGTTTAAAGTATACAATGATATTTCTTTTTACTATTTGAAGCTGAACTAACTGTTTATAATATGAAAGAGAAATCCTGATGAACTGTTTATATGTTACTTCAGAAAAGTCTCCTTCACTGGGATTCAACAGAAAACAAAACAAAATCATTCATGCAAGCCATGAAATTAAATAAAACCTTAACAAACATAAGTTTTCAAATACACCAGAATTTTCTGTTTGTTTGGTTTTTGGTGTTTGTTTGTTTATTTGTTTGTTTTGCTTGAAGTTAAGACTGACAGCAAGCATTCAGAAAACACCCTGCTTACCTGGATAAGCACAATAAGGAATTCCTGCGTGCTTTACTTTTTATAAGTCGTCAGGAGTGTTCTAACATTAAATGATTTGATGTTCATTGTATGTTCACTTCTTCCTACCTCTCAGGACCTCCCGCCATTCCTTTAATGCTCAGTAACAAGCCTACTCTATTTTGAATAATGAGGCATTGTCCAATTACATAATCATAAAAAAATCATTTGAATCTTTAAATTCTATTCATATTGTAATTTATCTTCTGGATGTAACCTAGGAGTTATCAAAATCTGGACACTTCTTGTTATATGCATCCAAAATATGCACTCCTTGTTTGTTAGCATGCTACTCTGGAAGACAATTTGATGGATTCATATAAAGCTAAACACTCTCACAATATGATTCAATAATTATAATCAACATTTAGCCCCACTTCATTGAAAATATGTTAATATAAAATCTTACATCTGACTGTAACATCTTTATTGACATTTTACCAAATTTGGAAGCAATCAGTGTGTTTTTTGAAAATTAAATTGGTAGTAAATAGGTATATGCAAAAAATGGAGAAATGAATTATTCAAGCCATAAAAAGACACATAAAACTAATAATATGTATTGCTAAGGGAAACTCAATCTAAAAGGAGTAGATACTCTGAAGTTCCAATATCTTCACATTCTTGTGGACCTATTGAGGTCTTAACCACAGCAACAAAATCAGAATCTATGACATAATAAATCTTTTGTTCTTAGGAAAATGGAGAGAGATGAATAACTGTAACAGACATTCTTTATGACATGAAACTATTTTGCAGCATACACTGATTTTGGAAATGTTCCATTATGAATTCATTCAAAATCTTCATACAATATAGCAAAAAGTATGATTCTGGGGTAAAATAATGTATCAATGTAGGTTGGTCAGTTAGAAAAAAAGTTCTACAATGTAGTATAGTGATATTTGCACTGGGGAAGTATATGTGTCTATAGATAAGGAGAATCTGGAAAATCCTATTTTCTGTTCTGAGGTGGTACTAGTTTAAATAAAGTTTACTTAAAAATAAATATGTGAGGGCAGGCAAGATGACTCAGGTGGTAAAAGCACTTTTCATCCATACCTGTAGACCGAGTCTGACTTCTGAGAACTCATTTGAAGGAATAAATAGACTCTAGAAAGTTTCCTCTGACCTCTACTTTGTGGCCTTCATTAACATCCAAACACAGAGACAAACAGAAGTGTGTGTGCATGCAAACATGCACACAACACAGACAGACCGACACACATACACATACATGCATGCACACACACCAACAAATAAAATATAATTAATCATGCTTTCATTGTGGAAAATACTTATATTCTCTTGTACATTCAGGCTAATAAAGAAATATGATTTTATGGTTCATATACAACTGTCCCAAAGGATGTGATAGAAATTGTAGGGTTAGAATTTTTGCTATGAAGCCTGGCAGAGTGGTGCATACCTATAATCCCAGCAGTCGGTGAGGCATATAGAAGCAGGTATCTCTGAGTGTGAGGCCACCCTTGTCTACAAACTGAGTCTAGAGAGCCAAGGCTATAGAGAGACTCTGTCCCAAAAAACCAAAAACCAAAACCAAATGGAAAGAAAGAAAGAAAGTTTGCTAAGAAATGATGATGGTGCCCCATTTTCCCCATTACATCACTTGAATCCTGCTATTCCTCTGTACCTTAGTCTCATCTTCTGTATTTACTCCCCTATTAGACAAATTGTCATTCTGTATTACCTTCTCATCTTCTTTATTTACCCTGTACCACTCATTGAAGAGGTCCCCTTTTCCCATTTCCCAGATCAGATTTCTTATACCCAACTACTCTCCTCCCTATGGCTAGTCAATACACTTAGCTTGTCAATGGTACCATTTTAATTTTCTGGCTTTTGTAGTTAACTCTAGGCTATGTACTCACATCTGAAGACTTACAGCTTGAGGCCTCCAATAAGGCAGAACATGGGGTATTTATCTTACTAGATATGGATTATCTTAATTAATACTTTCTTTTCTTTTTTTTAAATTTTTTTAATTTTTTTTATTTATTTTATGAATTTATTCTTGTTACATCTCAATGGTTATCCCATCCGTGTATCCTCCCATTCTTCCCTCCCTCCCATTTTCCCCTTATTCCCCTCCCCTATGACTGTTCCTGAGAGCGATTACCTCCCCCTGTATATGCTCATAGGGTATCAAGTCTCTTCTCGGTGACCTGCTGTCCTTCCTCTGAGTGCCACTAGGTCTCCCCCTCCAGGGGACATAGTCAAATGTGAGGCACCAGTGGAGAGTGGGATATGACTTTCTCATGTAATACTTTCTTTTCTTATACCACTCATTTATTTGAAATCCAATTGGTGTGCTTACACCTAGGGAATACCACATTTTCTGTTCTGGCTTTACTTGGTTGCTTGTAGACTTTTGTGGGCATTTCCTCTTCTTTTGGCATGTTCATTGGTGACCTTCTTATTTGGTCAGTTATTTTTGTCATTCTTAATGGGCATACCTTTTATGTTACTCGAAATACACAGTCACAGAGCAAAATCCCTCATCCTCTGGCTCTTTCTAACCCTTTACTGAAATAGTGCCTGAGCAGTGTGTATGGAAATGTTTTATAGATGTATCTATTGGAACTGGTCTCCAAAATTCTGGATTTTGATTGGTGTCTTTTTGGTGTAGCCCATCTGTTTAAACAAGCAAACAAACAAAACAAAACAAAAGACAGAAAACAAAAAACTCATTTCCTTCAGAATTGAAACATCCATTAAAAAATACTTAAGAGTATTATTATGTGGATTTACCAAGCTAAATTAAGAATATATATTTATATATGAATGAATACTTTTGGAAATCAATATGGAATTTTCTCAGAAAATTGGGAAAAGTTTTACCTCAAGACCCAGATATACCACTCTTGGGCATATATCCAAAAAGTACTCTAATACATCATAAAGATACTTGCTTATTTATGCTCATAGCGTCTTTATTCATAATAGCCAGGATCTGGAAGTGACCTAAATATTCCTCAATTGAAAAATAGATAAAGAAACTGTGATCAGCTATTAAAAACAAGGAAATCATGAAATTTGCAAGCAAATGAATGGAACTTGGAAAGATCATACTGAGTGAGGTAATGCAGAACCAGAAAGACACAAATGGTATGTACTCATTCATAAGAGGATTTTAGCCTTATAGTACGGGATAAACATACTAAAATTCACAGAACAAAAGAAGATAAGTAACAGGGAGGACTCAAGGGAGGAGGCTTATATTTCCATCAGAGATGAGGTAGAATAGAAAATGGAAGTGGCTGGAGAGAGGGAACAAGGTAGGAGACAGAAAGAAATGAGGATGGAGATCAGACCTGAGGAGAGCAAGGGAGGAGTACAGAGGGCCTGCAGAGAGAGGTGAAACCATGTCAGTCTGGGGGCATCTCTGTGACAACCTGAAGACTTAGGATAGGTTAGACTTCTGGGAGAATATGGGGATGATTCTAGCTAAGACTCCTATTAGCAGGGGTCATGGAGACTAAAAAGGACACCTCTAACTAAACAGGACACCAAGAGGAGGGAGGGAAACACCAACCTACTCACAAAAACTTTGATCCTAAATTTACCCTGCCTACAAGATGTGTAAGGATAAAGATAGAGCAGAGATGGAGGGAATGACCAACCAGTGTCTGGCCCAACCTGAGACCCACACAATGGGAGAGAGCCAACCTCTGACACTATAATCGATATTCTGCTATGCTCTCAGCAGAAGCGTAGCATAGCTGTCCTCTGAAAAGCTCCACCAAGCAGCGGGTTGAAACAGATGCTGAGACTCACAGCCAAACATTGGGCAAAGCATAGGGAGTCTTGTGGAAAATTGGAGGGAAGGATAGAAGGGCCTGGAGTTGACAGGCACTCCACAAGAAGACCAATAGATCCCATTTACTAGGGCTCAGCGGGGCTTGTGGAGACTGAAGCACCACACAAGGACTGTGCATAGAGTGGACCTAGGTCCTCTACACAGATGTAGCAGATGGGTAACGGAGGCTTCATGTTGGTCCCCTAGTAAGGGGAGCAGGGCCAACTCTGACATGGACTCTGTTGCCTGCTTTTTGATCACTTCCCTCTGGCAGGGCTGCCTCAGCAGGCCACAAGGTAAGAGGATGTACTCAGTCGTCACGTGACCTGATGAGCTTGGATGGGGTATCTGGTGTTCCCCTTCTTTGAGGAACATGGGAGGTTCTGAATCTATGCTGGAAATGTTTTTTTGTTTTTTGGTTCTTTTTGCCACTAGTTATAACACTTAGCTCTTATTCTACTACTTCATGTACTTTTAAAAATGCTATTTCTTAATATTGTTGATTATAAAGATATGGAAAATTTTGTGTTTCCTCAATTATACTTATTATTTCGTGTAATATTTTATTGAACCTATTGTTTTTGGCAGCTACAAACATCAACATCTTTAATAAAAGTTCTTCATTTAAAACTCTAACTGGAGCAACAAAATGTCTCCAACTTCATCTTTGTAATTTTTTTCATGTTTACATTCATGCAAAGTTAAATTTTCTGCTTTCATATTTTTTTTATCAATAGTATTCTTAGAAACACCTTTCTTATCTTCTCATATCATCAATATCAGTTTCTACTTGATGAGACAAAACTAAATATTTTGCTGTAGTTTAGGAAAGGTGCTTTAAAGGACAGCAGACACGTGTTGCATGGTCTCTTGTTGTTTTCCTATGCTCTCTGCTTTTGGATACTTGAAAAGATAGCTGGTAGCAGGATCAGAATCCAGGTATACATCTTCAAGCACTGGGCAACCTTAGCGACAGAAATTACATATGAAGATGGAATGAGATGAAGGGTTCTCACCAGATGTTATGATGGGTCTCACTGTCTTTGTCTATTTGCTACATCAGAGAGAGCTAACTCTCTAGTCTGATTAATTTACTTCAAAGTACTTCTAATTGCAGTAGAACTTAATCAATATTTATATACTGGTTATCAAATTGCCCTTAAACAAATATGGAAGAGAGAGTAGAAAGGTGGTGAAGGAAATATATGAGCAAAGATTAAAAAAAACTCTAATGGTAATGATTTAAAATATTCAAAAAGCCTACACTGTTATAACTTGTTACATTTTCTTTTTTCCTTCTATTGGCAGTAGATTACTTTCTCTTAATCTTGGCTTTTTCTGGTCTATCTTTATCCTTGCACATCTTGTAGGCAGAGTGAGTTTTGGGTTGAAGTTTTTGTGGGTGGGTTGGTGTTCCACCTGCCACTTCTAGGAGACTTGTATAGTTAGAGGATGTCCTCTTAAGTCTTATTGCCCCGGCTACGAGGAGTCTCTTCTAGCGTCCCCCTCCTGTCTTGCCTGGAGCCTATCCTGATGTAGGTCTGCAGGTTGTCCCAGAGAATCTCTGGCCTACAGTTCCCCTTTTTCTCTGAAGGTCTTCTGTCCTCCTCCCACGCCTTGCCCTCACCTCTGCACTGCCCCTCTCCCACTCTCCCCATGTCAGATGTCCACCCTTATTCCTCCTTCTGCTCATTCTCCTACCTTGCTCCCTCTCTTCATCCACTCTAAGAGAACAAGAGAATGTCCAACCAATGCCTGGCCAAAGATCCACTCTATGGAAGGAAGCCAAACTCTGAGACTAATAATGATACTCTGCTATGATTGAAGATGGAAACCTAGCAGAATTGTCCTCTGAAGGGCTCCACCAAGCAATACTTCAAAACAGATGCTAAGACTCACAGTGTATGGAGTGTTGTAAAAAAGTGGAGTGAAGGAAAAAAATGACCCAAAGAGACAGGAACTCCACAAGAAAACCAACAGAGCCAACTCACTGGGTCAGAGAGGGTCTTCCTGACATTAAAGCATCACCCAAGGACCATACATGTACTGGAACTAGGCTCCCTATAAAGATGCAGGCAATGAGTAGCTCAGGCTTCATGAGGTACCTCTAAGGTACCTCAAGAGGTACCACTTCCTCAACCATGGGCGTTATTGCCAGCATTTTTTATCACTTCTTTCTGGTGGCACTAGCTTGCCAGGCCACAGAGAAGAGGACATGTTCAGTTCTGATGTGACTTGAGCTGGAAAGTGGGGCTCCCCTATTCTGAGAATTAGGGGATGGGGAGGGGAAGAAGAAAGGAGGGCAGGACTGGGAGGTGAGGAAGGATGGGGCTATGACCAGGATGTAAAGTAAATAAATAATGAAAGAAAAGAAAAGAATATAGGTTCTTTTATCATACAATATATCCTGATTGTAGATTTTCCTTCCTTTACTTCTGACAGCTCATCCAAATGTGTCCCCACCTCGCTTGTTGGGATCCATTTAGTTTCTCTCATTAGAAAAAGTATGGGGTACTAAGAGATAATAACAAAACCTAACAAAATAAAATATAAAGTAAAACAAAAGCTGTCACATCAAAGTTGGACAAAACAAACCAACAAAGAACCCAAGCAAAGGCACAAGATTTAGAGATCCAGTAATTTACATACTCAAGAGTCTCACAAAAATAATAAGCTTAAAAGCATTTATACACACACACACACACACACACACACACACACACACACACACACACA
>OU015748.1:32813687-32883270 GCA_907169655.1 Acomys percivali | reverse complement strand
ACACACACACACACACACACACACACACACACACACACACACACACACACATACACACACACATACATACAGAGGACCCATTGGAGACCTCAGACACCCTGTGCTTGCTGCTTCAGTCTCTGGGATTTAATATGACCTTGGCTCAGTTGATTTAGAGGAACTTGCTTTCTGTTGTTCTCCATAAACAGTAGCTTTTACAGTTTCCTCCTCCTCTTCTATGTGGTTCCCTGAACTCTAAGGGAAGGGATTTGATGAAGAAATCTCATTTAGAGCTGATTGTTCTGAAGTCTCTCTCTCCCTCTCCCCTTCATCTCTCCCTCCCCCTTCTCTCCCTCCCTTCCTCCCCCTCCCTTTCCCCCCTCTTCTCCCCATTCCCCCTTCTCTTTCTCCCTCCCTTCCTCTGCCCCCTCTCTCCTCCTTTCTGCACAATGTCTACCTATGGTTCCTTTTGCTTGTTTCCATCAGCTGAAGGAGGAAATTTCATTGATGATGGCTGAATAAAGCACTGATCTATGAATAGCAGAATATAATTATGAGTCATTTTATCACTATTACTTTTTATTAAGAACCACTGCATTTGTTTTTACCCTAGGTCTCTGAGCTATTTAGTCTCTTGCTCTAGGATACTGAATCAGTGCTGGGTATGGGTTTCACACCATGGAGTGGACATTAACCCAAAACAAATATTGCTTGCTTATTCCCCAAAACATTGTGCCATCATTGTCCTAGCATATTTTGCTGGCAGGACAGACTGTAGTAAAAGGTTTTGTAGCTGGATAGGTGTTTCCGTTTCTCTTTTGGTATTATGCAGAGTACCTTCCTGTAGCAAAGACACTAGAACATAGAGGTAAAAGTTCTGTGTGGGTATCAGATCTATCTTACCATGCATGATCATGGTGAGGGTATTATCCTCAGCAATGGGGACTTGATGTCACTTTATGGAGAGCAAGCTATTGGCTTGGCAACACGCTGGCTCTCTTAGGGATTTCCATGTTCATTTGGTGACTCCATCTCCCCCATTATTTTGAGACATCCACACCATATATTTTAGGAAGTTTCTAATGGAGATTTATATGCCTCCCCCTGAGTCCCTTTCACTATATCTAGCCTCTTTGGGTCTAAGGACTGTATCTTGTTTATCATTTACTTAGCAGGTAAAATCCACACAATATTGAATATGCACCATATGTACCTTTCAATCTCAGTTACCTCATTCAGGAAGCATTTTTTTCCTAGTTCCGTGTGTTTGCAAACTTTATGGTATCATTTTTTTTTCTAAACATGTGACTAATACACCATTGTGTAAATGTGGCACATTTTAAAAATTCATTCATTGAGGGACATCTAATGTGTTCTATATTTACTTTTTCGATGCTATTTTTCTCCTTAGTTTCAGGCATGTCTGTTAAAATAGAATTCTTGTTGATATTGTAAGATATTATGTAATACTGATTAAAAAATAAATTTGAGGATTGCTACTTATATTGGTTTCATAAATTTCTTAGTTTAATGATCTTTTAGAATACCAGAAATGACTAACTGATCAATACATTATTATATGTTTGGGAGATTTAAAAAATGTTTATTTTTATTTTATATGTTTGATTTTAGCCTACATATGTGTATAAGAAACAAGTATGTTCCTGGAACCCACAGAGACCAGAGGACGGCATCTGAAATCCTAAACTGTGTTTAGAGATAAATGTGAACCAATTTTTGTTGGTTTTGGAAAATGTACCCAGGTCATCTACAAGACCAATAAGTGTTATTTACAACAGACCTTTCTCTAGCCCTTGGAAAAAGATTCTGAACTATTTATATAGAAAACTTTCCATGATGACATTTTTTAAGGAGGGGGCTTGGTTTGTTTTGTGTGTCAGGGGTTGGTTTTGTTTTGTTTTGTTTGATTTATAAAACAAAAAAATTGAGGTGAAGAAGACACTTCTTTGCCACTGACTATGAAATAAGTTCTCATTTGAATTAAATCCAAGTGTAATAAATAATTCAAATGTGGGAAATGTAAGAGAACTTCGAACCCCTACCCAGATCTAGCCTATGGACAGGACATTCTCCATCGTTGAGTGGAGAGTGGGGACTGACTTTCACAGGAACTCTGGTGCCCCATTTTTGACCATTTCCCCTGGATGGGGAAGCCTGGTGGCACTCAGAGGAAGGACAGCAGCCTACCAAGAAGAGACTTGATACCCTAAGAGTTATTTTTAACTTTACAGGTTGTGTATTGTTTTCCCCAAATTGCAACTATTTCATTAAAATGACTTCACCTTCTGAATGCATCAGGAACAAAGAATAAAATCCAAGAATTTGAACCTTACAAATGAAAATTTAGTACAATACTATCTTTGGGTTTTGGTACTATCTATAAATACCCCAAAATGAGAGCACTTCTCACTTTTAAAGGACATGAAATTTAACAGTTTTGTACTAACAGTTTCATTTGTTTTCTATATTTAGTGTCTTGAGTCTTGCTCCAGAAGTCAAATAAATACAACTGAAGCTTATACATGAATATCAATTAGTATAAAAGAGTCTGAGGAATTAAAAAAAAGCAAAACTAGTATTGACTATGTACAGAAAGCTTGTTCAGAGATATTTTAAGCTTTTTAATATATAATAAAATCATTGTAACTTACATTAACCTTCACAAGTTTTATATTTAAAGTGTGTATACCTTGGGGATAGAGAAATAATTCTGCTTTTAAGAGCATGCCCTGCTCCTTAGGAGGACTTGGCTTAGCACACACACTAAGCTATTCACAACTATGACTCCAGTTAAAACAAATCCATCTCCTTTGACCTCCACAGTCACTTTTATGCATATTCATGCCCTTATGCAGACACAGATGCATACACATTATTAAAGATAATATGAATAAAAACAGACATAAATTCCAGGATATTATATTCAATGAACACAATTCTAAAATAAAAAATAAAGTCATTCTTCTCACTGTTGGGTGGCAGGGTAAATAAGATCTAATGAAGTATATCTAAAGTGATATACTAGGCTACATAAAATGCATTCTAGAACTTTTTGTGTTTACTTCAGGTACAATAGAGGAAAATAAAATACTGTTCAACTTGTAACATGATATAATATAGATGTCATAGATTTTCTATGAATGTAATCAACATAAAAAACTTTTCCACAATCCATTAAAATGTTGTGTGTCCTCATTACGATACTCTGCTATTTACAGACAGGAGCCTAGCATAACCTTCTGAAAGTCCCCACCCAACAACTGATTGATTCATATTCAGCATTAGGTGAGCTTGGGAGTCCTGTGGAAGAGTGGGGGAGGGGAGGGAGAAGAAAAGAAGGACCAGACCAAGAAAAGGAGAAGGACACCACAAGAATAGCAACAGAGTCACCTAACCTAGACCCAGGGGTGCCTACAGAGGCTTGAAACACAAACCAAGCAGCATGAATGGACTAGACCTAGGGCCCCATACACATATGTAACTGATAGGCAGTTTGATTTTCTTGTGAGTGCCTTAGTAAGTTGAGTGCCCACAATCTATGACATGGACTCTGCTCCCTGCTTTAAAACATTTCTTCCCCTTAATAGGCTGCCTTCACTGGCCTCAGGGGAAGAGGATGAGATAAGTCCCAGTGCTACTTGGTGTGCTGGGGTGGGTGGATTGGATGGGTCCCCTTTCCTGAGAAGAAGAGGGGGCAGGATAGGAGGAAGAGTGTGGAAGGAAGGGACCAGGAGAAGAGAAGGAAGAGAGCTATTATCAGAATGTAAAATGAATATATAAATTAAAAATAAATTTAAAAAACTGTACATTCTGAGCTGAATGTCTTCCATCCAAAATCTTCATTGAAATGATAAATTACAAAATTATATGCAAAGAGAAAAATGATGAGCAATTGAATCCAATTGTTTACTTGTTATGGAACAATCTGGTGAGATTCTCTTCTTCATACTCCACCCAGCATCTCTTACCATCCTGTTTTTATTTTTTGAGAGATAATAGCTGTACTCTGTCTTGATGTTCCATGTGCTCAAGACACCTACACAGTCACCTCTCCAATTTAATAGCATTAAAGTATTTCAAACAATTTCCTCACAACAATCTTCTTTTCCTTTTGTAGATAAATTGACTTTACATTTTTATTTCTAAAATGTTAATATATTTTCAATTGAATGTGTTTTTAATTGAAAACTAAAAGTTGTGTATATTTATGAGGCAAAATATTTACCTTTAATGTCATATTTCCTAATTACTATTATTTTAATTGTTCATAATTTAAGAGTATAGTGTGATAGTCAGACACACACACAATATGTGATTATCAAATCAGCGGGCTAGCATTTTCATCTACTTAAACATTTTTTAATATTTTGATTAACATAATACCTATCTATATTTATGATTTTCATTATTATATTACAATAAATGTTTTTCTAATGCTCCAATCAGTGTAATTAATATTTGTATATTTTAATTACTTTATAATTCCAGTCTTTGATCTTCTTTCTTGTTTTTAATACATATGTAGGTTATTTGGTTATCCCATTTGTATGGAATCATGGAATTATTCTGTGTATTCTATAAGCAGTATCAACCTTTCCTTACCACCCTTTCCTCTGCCCTCTCTGGTTCTCTATTCTCTATGTTCAGATTTTCCTCAGTACCATCCAATATGCACAGTCATCAGTACAGGAGTCAGCTGGGACCAGACAAGTTCACATTTCTTGATGAAGCAGCACATTATTAGAAAAACAAAGTGAAGTAAGAAATAGCATATGTATGTTATCTGTTCTCAGTTTTATTTCTTAGTGTTAACAAAAATTTCAAATGTCTGAAGAGCAGATTGGAACAGTTGGATAATCTGTTAACTGTTATTTAACTGTTAGAGAAGCTATATATATTAATTGATAATTGCCTGTAAGAAGATGAGGGAAAATGCTAGAAATTAGGAGAAAAAAATGAGTCAAAAGGGAATGACAATTGGAGACATAATAAAAGTAGTGAAGATTATGTTTATATTATGGGTCAATAATTAAATTTTGGGGGAGAGTAGTAATAGAAGTTCTGAGTAGTCTTGATGCCACAATAGTCTTAGAAAAGCATGAAAAAATGAAGCTAGCAACAGACCACTGGTTGTACAATGTGATGGAATTACAGGCAATTTCCCTTTTATTTCTTCTTCATTAATTAATTTATTTTACCACTTTACAACCTAATCAAAGACCCCTCCCTTCTCCCTTCCCTGCCCCACCCAAATCCCCTTACAGTATTCTCCCTCCCCTTTTCCTCCAATAGGGTACCAACCCACCCTGGCAAATCAAGTACTGAGCACTTCCTCCTCCACTAAGGCCAGACAAGGCAGTCCAGCTATGAGAAAGGAATTCAATGCAAGCAAGAGAGTCAGAGACAACCCCAACTCCGATTTTTAGGGGACCAAGGTGAAGACCAAGCTGCAGTTTTGCTACACCTGTGTAGGGTGCCTACGTCCAGCCCATGCGTGTTCTTTGGTTGATGATTCAGTCTCTGTGAACCTCCATTGGCCTAGGTTTCATCTCTCTATAGGTCTTCTTGTGTTGTCCTTGACCTGTCTGGTTCCCACAATCCTTCCTTGTACCCTTCTACAAGACTCCTTGAACTCAGTGTATCATTTGACTGTGGGTCTCTACATCTGTTTCCATCATCTGCTGGAAGAAGAATCTCAGAAAAGAGTTATGCTGGTTACTGTCTCCAAGCTTAGCAGAGTATCATAGTATCATTAATAGTGTCAGGAATTGGCTTTCTCTATGAGGTGGGTCTCAAGTTGGGCCAATCATTGGCCAATCTCTGTTCCATCTTTATCCCTTCACTTCTTATAGGCAGGACAAATTTTGGGTCAAAGGATTTGTGCATCGGTTAGTGTTTCCTTAATGCCACTGGAAGTGTGCCTGGCTACAGGAGGGAGCCATTTAAGCCTCTAGATCCCCTGCTGCTGAGAGTCACATCTAAGGTCACCCCTTCTCTAAAGTGTCTGCATCATTGGTTTCCTTTTCTCTGTCCTCACGACTTCTATTCTCCCCACACCTGATCCCCAACCCTGCGCTCCTCTCCTACTGAGTTTCTTCCCTCCATCTACTTCAGATTTCTATTTTATTTCCCCTTCTGAGTGAGATTCAAGCATCCTTCCTTGGGCCTCCTGTGTTACTTAGCTTCTTTGAGCCTGTGTATTGTAGCATGGTAATCCTGTACTTTATGGCTAATATCTACTTATAAGTGAGTATGTACTCACTATGTAGTGTGCAGTGCATTGCATTTCTTTGTATGTCTGAGTTACCTCATTCAGGATGATATTTTCTGGTTACATCCATTTGTCTGCAAATGTCATGATGTCCTTGTTTTTAATAGTTTTTAATCCTTTAAATAGTTCATAATGTTTAAATGTTATTAAAATGTTTTAATAAGTTAGAATAATATTCATTTTTTAAAAACTATTTATTTAGCAGCACAACAATCTTATTTAAAGCATATGCATTTTTCTCTATTCACTATTTTAATTTTGGACTCTACACTGAAATTCCTTGATGGTTGAAAAAATTGCTAAACTATTTCTAATATTATGTTACAATGAGTTTAAATCTGAAGGAGAAGCATACATATTTATAACTTCTTTTTATTTTTAATTAATTAATTAATTAATTTGGTATTAGGCTTTTTATTTGATATAATTGGTGTCTGGGAGAGGGATTGTCCCCATTATGGGGTACTTACAAGCATGTATTTTAGGAATCTTCTACAGTAATAGGTTTCCATATAATATTTTCAAAGTTTTTAAGGTTATATATTATTTCCCACATGCTCTATACTTCCCTTCCATTCTTGGCCACATTTTTTCTTTTTTGTGCAATTTAGTTTTTATTTTTATTTTATTATTTTGTTTTTACACTTTTATTTTATTACACATGTATAAAACAAATTACATACAGCAGGGAAAACCATGTGACAATCATGAGAATAATGAGTTATATAAATGTTACATTCATAGTGAATTGGCCATCTGCATTTGTCCCATTTGAATAAAGTGTCTTTCCTGTCTTGTTGGGTCTAAATTTCCGAAGGAGATTCAATATATATATATATATTTTTTTTTTAAATGAATTATTTTCTTACACAAGTGTCCCAGCAAGTCACTTCTAGAATGGAATGACAAGAATACTGTTAGATTTTGCTTGGAAGAAATAGATACATGAAGAATGTCTAAGTTCACTTAGGATTTACTCGTTCTAGGGTAATAATATTCTATTATTATAGAATAATAAAATATAGTTAACAAAGTACAGAAAGCAAATGAACGTTGGTAGTTCAATCCACTGTTTGTATTGCCCCTAAAGGCCAACAGAAGCCAGGAAATGACTCAGCAAGTAAGTCAGGAAGAGAAAAACCAAATGGTGAAGCATGATGTACCGCTGAAGGGAGAAACACATCCTCAGGCACAACCTTAAAAAAAAGTCTATATTTCTGATTGTCTCATGGTTCTTCCTACCGTATGTAGTTTATTTTACCCATGTCTAATAATATAAATGCATATATTAAAAAGGAAACATAAAAATATCTAATTTGCAATTTCAAATTACTAAACTTATGACACTGTGTTTATGAAAGCATACTTTTGCACTTTTCCCCACCCCTCCCTTCACGTCTTCAGCTTTTTTATTTCTCTGGGAAAATTTACGTTTAGTTAAATGAAGTACAGGAAAATGTCTTTTGTAGAAAATGGGGGCTTGAGAACTTAAATGGGAGTCAGGAAATTTAGCATTCATTATAATTTGGGAAATTGTCGCCACAGAATTTCCCATGTACTTTAGGGAAATAGTACCTTAATTTTATGAAGTTGTGCACATGCTAGCTAAAGTTCCAAGGTTAGAAAAATGTACGCCTTACAACCTGAAATTACAACAAAAGTGCATTATTATCATTTATCTAGTTGTATTCCTGTTGTGTTCATTTATAGAAGAATAATCATGATGTTATACTTACTTTTTCAGCTTGATGTTTTACCTGCTTTGTTTAGGTATCATTTTAAGTGAGCAGTAAGGAATTTACCTATGTATTTCTGACATACCAATAATGTGTCTTCATAGACAGCTTTAAAAATACTGATAGCTGATACTTTCTTATATTTAAAAATAATATCTTAAAGAAATAAATCTCACAGTTATGAATACAACAACAATTTTAGTCCTTGAATTATGCAGAAAAAAACAATTAACTTTCTAAAGATTTTCCCCAAATTCTTGTTGAACAGATTTAAATGTAGGAAAGACTTGAATGTTTTCAATGTTAAGAAAAAATAACATCTGTTTTATGAAATATTACCTAATATCACTGTAAATACTTAAGCAGTTTTACTTCATCTAAAATCAGCTACTACTTGGCATTTTAGCAATACTAAGTTGTATAAACAGAGTATTTCAAATCCTAAAAGGCTTTATATCTGTTTAATTATTTTTGTCTCTCAATATCTCCACCTTGCATTGTAAATAGTAACCATTTATTGAATTTATTTCAACAAATGAATAAATAAAAGCTAATAAAACAAAACAATGACACAAAAACAAGACATACTTCAGTTAGAGAATCAAGAACTCAGTAGTTCTGCCAAAGATGCCTAAAAGATATTTAGATTTACAGTTTCAGATAAGTCAGCTTTTATGTTTTCTAAATCCCCAAACAAGCAGAACTTACTAGAAAATTTGTGGTAGAAAACTTAACAAAATATCAAAATTTATGCAAGTATCACTCTGATCTTTTGATAATAATATGTTGAAAAGGGACATAAATTAAAGTCAATATCAGATACAAAGATTCCTTTTTACCAAAATACATATGGACATTCACTATGAGGTATTTATTAAAGCTGCTTGTGGTAAACATGCTTCTTTTAAAGCTGGTGTTCTGATTCATCTCTGTGACTATGGCTTTGATTGTAACGTTTCATTCGAGCTAATGGAATGTTTAATAAAGCCGATGTAGTTGAAAAGCATATCTCACAGACATGATGTTTGTTTTCTATTCTTAGTGGGTTGGTAAACGTCTACGCTTTTTAGAGTTAGATGAGATCAGCGGGGAATGTCTAAAAGGCTTCACAGTGGGGACTTCTGCCTTGTGCTAATAAGCATACATTTCATAATTAAATGGGGGAACTTTTATCATTCCACAAATATTTAATTGTCAGAGTAAAGTCAAAGTCAGCTTTGTTCAATTTCCTAAAATAAACCTTGACTCACTGTGTCAAAGATCCAGAAGAGACAGGAAACTGCTGTTGCTGCATGGATCAATTATAGCATTGAAACTAATTTAAATGAACAAACTTACTATGCAGGTGCTCGAGAGTTTCTAGACTATGCAAGCATATTTTCTATTTTATGTATTTTTGTGTATTGCTTACAGTTCAAATAACATGACCTGAAGTGGAAAGTAAAAGGACAGTGGTGTGTCTTTATGAAAACCACATAGACACATCTTGAAATTTCTGTTCAAACTATAAAACACAGTGAATGTATCTATTTCTTCTTGTTCATAAACATCAACTCCTTCTACTGTCCAGATCTTTAAAGAGTATTGTGGGAGTGTGCTATCCAGATTTCCAGACTATTATAATTTTTGGTTCTCTTATTTAGTGAGTACAAAATTAGCAATCTATACTAGACTATGTCATATGTTCATGTATAAACCATTCATTGCAACTGTGCTGTGATAAGCTGGATTTTAGTTTCAAGCTCACCATTTTGAGTTGGGTCAGCAAAGCTGCACAGTAAAAGCTTGCTCTGCAGAGAAATAGTCAGGTAATGTTGCTGAGAATACAGAACTGGATACGTCTAGCTCATACCTTACAAAAATCTGTAATACTATTTTTAAGACTCATCTGTTTTGCCTTGTTAAAAATATTTGGAAAAATTGACTATATTTAGCATATTTAAATGGTTTCAAGATAGCTCAACTATATTAAATATGAATTTATTAAAGCATATATACAAATAAATATATAAGTTCCTTTCTTGCTAATTTATATATATCATTAAGTTAATTTAGACATTACATCATAAATTCAGCCTAAAAATACAAAATAACAACCCACTTCAGGAAAAGAGAACCAAATAAAATATATTTTGGAGCTGAACTTTTGGAAGTAAACTGTAATCTACAATATAATTAAAGTACTTATAACAACTTTCATAAACCCACATCGTTTTGAAAAACTAAGAATGTAGAAACTTTTCTGTTTCTTAAAACTATGTTAAATGGCTCACTAAAGCTTTGTATTTAACAGTCTAAGTTGTGTAAATTTCTTTAGAAATGATTTTCTCTTTTTTCATACTTTGTGCTTGAAATCATTTTGTGAAAGAACATTTCAAAATGAAGCGGGTGAAATTTTTTCACAAATAAATTTGAAATACAAGGTTCTGTAGAACTCATTTCATACATAATATATATAAAAAAAAAAAAAAAACAATGAGCACTGAAGTACTGACCATGGTTCCCACTCATGGATGTACCGTAAAGTCAGCCTTAGGAGTTTTTGTGATTGCCCTCAACTTTGATGATATATCATTTAAAACTATCTTAGTCACCTCCTGAATGAAATTGCCATTGCTTTCAAAATTCCAGCTAATTTTTTCAAAATATATCTCATTTTCGAAGATTGAAGAGGAGTTAATTTTGAGAACAAAAACCTCATGTAATTTTTTTTCTTTTTCTTTTTCTTTTTTTTTTTTTTCTGAGTCAGAGTAGAAGAAGGATGCACTTAAGGTGTTGCCCACCTGCCTCCTCACAGGACGCCTTTCCCTGTAGTCAGGAATATATCTTTACTTATATTGAGACAAGCAAGTTGTAAAGTACTCATAACTACAGGAAACCTTCACTATTTATTCTGGAGTTGGTTCAAAAAAACTTTCAACAGGAAAAGCACATATGTCTGCTGAGTGGTGACAGCAGATTATCTCGTTGGAGCAACCTCAATACATCTATGAGTGTCATCTGCCTTCATTACCACCCTTTCCAAACAATTCCTACAGAAAGCAAACTTAGTTCTGGCCATTTTGACACTTCCCACAGGTAAATACTTATTACTGAGAAGTGTTTTGAATTTCAGTGAATTCTGGATAGACAGATCCTTTCATTAACACTGAGGTATAACTTCAGATTTCAAGGTAGAAGAGGCACTAAACTCTTTGTTTAAAGATGTCCTAATTAAACACACACGATAGATTCAGGGAGATGACAGGCACCGAGGATGGTGAGATAAGAGAAAGAAGGCTGCCTGCATAGCACACTCTAAAGACTCACACTGGGCAGCAGCACTCTTCCAGGCACCTTGTACTCCATACCACTTTCTTTGCTCCAAAATGCAGCCACACTCTTACTTCACCCTTCCTGCCCTCCACCATCTTCATACTCCCACCCGACCTAGTTCCCAGCTTTCACTGTAATGCTGTTTCTCCTTTGTTATCTCTAATTACCCTCTTAACCTGCAGTCATCCTCCAATCTCCCCACACCATCTTACTTTTCAACAAGATACACACAAAACAAAAAGTAAGGAATTAAAACAGCAATTTTGTTTCTAAATTCTTAGCAAAGCTATTTGAAAAGGAATGTTATGGATATCAAGACTCAGTTTTAATGATTTGATTTAATCAATAAAAATCTGTTAGTGTCAGTATATTCCTCTACTGAAATAATCCTGTCTTCAATGTCCTTCGCCATTTTTTTTTGTTACCAATAGAATCCAGGCGGTGGTACATATGGCAGGATAGACAATGTAGGAATACTGAGAAGTGAATGAAAAAGGAGAAGACATGTTCTTTGTGCTTACTCTCCCACAGCTCAGAATTAGCTCACTGTAGGCATACAGCCATCCTGCAACCCAGTGGGAAGAGACATGCTTCCAACATTGAGGAAGAGAGATAAGAGTATTCTAATCCTAAAGGTTTCAGAGATGCCTTAAAAGTCAGAGTCTGGCCAACTTCTGGACAATTCTGCTAAAAAAAAAAATGTCCCTCTTGTTTAAGGCAATTATTTCAGGCTACTGTTACGTGTTGCTAAATCTTATCTTAATTACAAAACATCTAGAAGTAGAAAAGAGCTATTTTTTTTCAAATAGTGACTCTATAAAGTTCCTGAGTGAATTAACATGAACTAAACGTTTATAGTATATCTTCATTATGTCTCCAATTAAATGTGTCTAAAAGTTGAGAGGGTTACAAAAAGCCTTTTTAAAATTTATTTATTTATTTTTAATTTTTAATTTTTTTATTAATTTATTCATGTTACATCTCTATGGTTATCCCATCCCTGTATCCTCCCATTCTCCCCTCCCTCCCATTTTCCCCTTATTCCCCTCCCCTATGACTGTTCCTCAGAGGGATTACTTCCCTCTGTATATGCTCATAGGGTATCAAGTCTCTTCTCAGTGACCTGCTGTCCTTCCTCTGAGTGCCACTAGGTCTCCCCCGACAGAGGACATAGTCAAATGTGAGGCACCAGAGTACATGAGAAAGTCAAATCCCTCTCTCCACTCAAGTGTGGAGACTGTCCTGTCCATGGGCTAGATCAGGGTAGGGGTTTAAATTTTACCGCCTGTATTATCCTTGGTTAGTGCCCTAGTCTGAGCGGGACCCCTGACCCAAATCTGCTTATCATAATGTTCTACCTGTAGTTCTCTAGGACCCATTGGATCCCTCTACATTGCCATTCTCCCATTGTTCTCTCATCTAGAGTCCCAATAGGATGTCCTCCCCTCTGTCTCAGCTTCCCGGTAAGGGAAGGCCTTCGTGGGACATGCCCATTGGGCTAGTATGCAGATATAAGTGAGCATATACCATTTGAGTCTTTCTGCTTCTGGGTTAACTCACTCATATTTTATTTAAGTAATTATTTCCAAAGCAAAGATATCTATACAATAAATTAGCTGTATATATAAAAAAGCAACCTCTAGAGGCACAAATGTCACAACATGTCGCTGCCAATTATCACCAATTCTCAATAAAAATTCTATTAGTATTGATATCATTAATATTTGATGTAATAGTTCTCATTTAAAAAATAGGCAACTTGAGAGTATAGAGCCTGTAATTATCATCTTACATGTCTGAATCGAATGCTGATATGTGTGATGATCCGCATTATCAGTGAGATAATGAAATATCCTGCTCCTCCATAGCCCTCTACAATCTGAGTTTATCCACAGTAAGAAAATACCAGGTAATAGGGTTGGAATTTGAGTCTATACTTATTATAGAAGTTCCTTTTAGAAATTGCAAATGGTATAATTCACCGTTATACTATTTAATTTCCAAAGATATTCAAAATACTGTACAGAAATTTATGATATTAGTAGGAGCAAAAAAATGGGACATAAAGTTCACACTTTTATAAATAGGATTGTTAATGTAATTTTTGAGAATTTGATACATAACTATATTTGCATCATTTCCACATCCTACTGTTCTTTTTTAAAATTTTATTTTATTAATTTATTCATATTACATCTCAATTGTTATCCCATCCCTTGTATCCTCCCATTCCTCCCTCCATCCTACTTTCCCCTTACTCCTCTCCCCTATGACTGTGACTGAGGGGGACTTCCTCCCCCTGTATATGCTCAGAGGGTATCAAGTCTCTTCTTGGTAACCTGCTATCCTTCCTCTGAGTACCACCCTGTCTTCCCATCCAGGGGACATGGTCAAATATGGGGCACCAGAGTTCATGTGAAAGTCAGACCCCACTCTCCACTTAACTGTGGAGCATGTCCTGTCCATTGGTTAGATCTGGGTAGGGGTTTGAAGTTTGCTGCCTGTATTGTCCTTGGCAAGTGCCTTAGTTTGAGTGGGACCCCTTGGCCCAAATCTGCCTATCATAATGTTCTACTTATAGGTTTCTAGGACCCACTGGATCCTTCTACTTTGCTATTCTCACATGGTTCTCTCATCTAGAGTCCCAATAGGATGTCCTCCCCCCTGTCTCAGCTTCCTGGTAAATGAAGACTTTCATGGCACATGCCCCTTGGGCTAGTGTGCAGATATAAGTGAGTATATACCATTTGACTCTTTTTGCTTCTGGGTTAACTCACTCATTATGACCATTTCTAGTTCAATCCATTTGTCGACAAAATTTGGGAATTCCTTGGTTTTAATAGCTGAGTAGGATTCCATAGTATAAATGTACCACAATTTCTTTATTCATTCTTCTACTGAGGGACACTTAGGCTGTTTCCAGGTTATGGCTATTATGAATAAGGCTGCTATGAACATAGTTGAGCAAATGTTCTTGTTGTGTGCTAGAGTATCTTCTGGGTATATTCTAAGGAGTAGAATAGCTGGGTCTTGTGAAAGCCCTATTCCCAGTTTTCTGAGATAGCACCAGATAGATTCATCCTACTGTTCTTGCTTCAATTCTTCTTTCATTCTCTATAATCCTAATCAAATTTATGATCTTTTTTCTTTAATTATTATTGCTATACACATTCATACATGCATATAAAATACAACCTATTAAGTCCATTTAGTGTTTGTTCATGAATATATATGTTCAGGGCTGACTGTTTGGGATATTTGCCCATGAGGGAGCATGCCCTTGGAGAAGACTGATACCCCTTTTCTCTTGGGAACCATTAACTTCATATTACACTAAATCTATTGGTAGGGTTTTATGAGATATTCTCCCATACATATATCATGACAGCTGGTTGTCACTAAGCAGATATTGTTTAGGTCACCATTTTGTTGAGCTTCCATGGTTTCAGTTTCTCTATTATATAGAAGACACTGTTTCAGAACAGTTTCCTGACTACAGGCTCTTACAATGTTTTTGTGCCCTGTTCTGCATGGTTCCTTGAGCCCTATTTATAAGGGTTGTATTGAAGATGTATCAATTATCATTGAGTCTTCTATGGGTAGTTGGTCTCTGTGTTTTGAGCAATTGTGGATTTTTGTGATAGTCTTTGTCTGCTGCCTTGAGCAGCTTATTGGATGAAGGGTGGAGAGGCAAGGGTAGAGAGTTGCACTCATCTGTATAGGTGTATGGATAAATATTTAGAATGTGGTTAGAAATTTTCCTGTTATTGGAAATTTCACCAGTAGCTTCACTGATGGGCTCCATAACCTTACAAGCCATAGGTAAGTGGCTGGATTTACATTACTACACATAACTTATTTTCTCTTGGATTGATGTTTAAGTCTAAATAGAGACCTTTTTGTTAACCCCAATATATAAATGGCTACTGTTGTTCCTTTGGCATATCTCGCCCTGCTGTTTATTATTTTGTGTCATAAGTTTTATAACTGGGTAGGACTATTGCTTGCTTTTTAACTTCTTGCCTTACTTAGATGGTATGAGAGAGAGACTTCAGAGAGGAGTCTACAGGTCAAGTCAAACATTATTCTAAATATTTGTCTAAGTCTAGGCTACTAAGTGTATGATGTAATCAGAAACAGGCTCTTACCCTCATGTTCTATGAGCTATCCAAAGGCAATGGCAGTGATCTATATTCTTTGAGAGTCTCTTGGGGTCCTCTGACCAACAACTACAAAAGATATGTTCTCTGCTTAGCAATGGGGGATATTAAATAGTCTATGGCTCTTAGAGGTAACATGATCACCTTAAATGCTATAATTTCACTTAATATAGGTGTATTATATATATATATTTTTTTAATTTTTTAATATATTTTATTAATTTATTCATATTACATCTCAGTTGTTATTACATCCCTTGTATCCTCCCATTCTTCCCTCCCTCCCATTTTCCCTTTACTCCCCTCCCCTATGACTGTGCCTGAGGGGATTTCCTTCCCCTGTATATGCTCATAAGGTATCAAGTCTCTTCTTGGTAACATGCTATCCTTCCTCTGAGTGCCACCAGGCCAGGCCTGCCCATCCAGGGGACGTGGTCAAATATGGGACACCAGAGTTCGTGTGAAAGTGAGACCCCACTCTCCACTCAATGGTAGAGAATGTCCTGTCTATTGGGTAGATCTAGGTAGGGATTTGAAGTTTACTGCATCAACCATGTTCACAGCAGCCTTATTCATAATAGCCAGAACCTGGAAACAGCCTAAGGGTCTGTCAGTAGATGGATGGATAAAGAAACTGTGGTACATTTACACTATGGAATCCTACTCAGCTATTAAAAACAAGGAATTCTCAAAATTTGTCGACAAATGGATTGAACTAGAAATGGTCATAAGGGCTGAGTTAACCCAGAAGCAGGAAGAGTCAAATGGTATATACTCACTTATATCTGGACACTAGCCCAAGGGGCATGTCCCATGAATGTCTTCACTTATCAGGAAAGTGGGACAGGGGGGAGGACATCCTATTGGGACTCTAGGTGAGAGAAGCATGGGAGAATAAGGAAATAGAAGGATCCAGAGTGTCCTAGAAACCTACAAGAAAAACGTTATGACAGGCAGATCTGGGCCCAGGGGTCCTGCTCAAACTATATATCTATCTAAAGTGCATTATATGTACCCATTTTTAAACATGTATAATGTTATGAAACATGAACATTTGATGATTTTATTTATTCAAAATGTTCTCTAGTAATGAGAACATTTAATGATTTATTATATCTTTTTAGAACCTTCTCTAAATTTTTTCATTGCAAAATAACTGCCAATCTTCTACTATTTTGTCAGGGCAACAACATATAAGTTATGCTATTTATTCTAGCAGATATCGAAATTGATAGATTATATGAGACATATAAATATTCCTATTTCATTAAAAATTATTTTATTAACTAATTAGAAGAGATAGGGAAGTATATTACATATTCATTAAAGCAAGTATCTACTAGATTTTGTAATTATAAACATAAACGAACAGAACAAAAGGGCATCCACATTCATAAAAGAACCACTACTGCAACTAAAACCATATTTTCCCCTCACACAGTGATACTGGGTGACTTTACACCAAAGTCTTGCTAAAAGACAAAAACTTGCATCTAGATAAAAACTAACAAAGAAATGCAGAATACCAAGAACATCATAGACCAAATCGACCTCACAGATATCTACAAATTACTCCACCCAAACATAAAAGAATATATATTATTTTCAGCAGTTTATGGAACTTTCTCCAAAATTAGCCACATACCTAGACACCACTACAAAAAATTGCAATGGCATACTGCATCTTATTTGACCACCATGGATTAAAGCTGGATATCAACAATAACAGAAACAACAGAAAGTCTAAAATATCATAAAAACTGAAAATGAAATGCCAATGAAAAAAATATGCTGAGAAAATTTTAAGAAATAAATTAAAGCCTGTTTAGAATTAAATTAAAATGAAAACAGAAAATACCCAACTTTATGCTCCACAATGAAGGCAGCACTAAGAGGAAGGTTCATAGCATTTAGTGCCTACATTCAAAAACATTGGCGGAATCTCAAATTAATAATGTAACAGCACACTGAAAGATCTTGAAGAAAAGGAAGAATTAATACCCAAAAGGGGTAAATTGCAAAGTAATAATAATAATCAGCCCAGGCCTCCGATTAATAAAATAACTCCAACAACAAAATAACAATACAAAGAATCAGTGAACGGAAGAGCTGGTTCCTTGAGAAAATCAGTAATATTGACAAGCCCTTATGCAACTTAAGTAAAATATGGAAAGAATATACAAATTAATAAAATTAGAGATAAAAAGAAAGCATATCAACAAACACATAGAGAATCCAGAGAACCACAAGGACATATAATAAAAACCTATACTTTGCTAAATTGGAAAATCTAAAAGAAATGGATACATTTCTTAATATGTTAAAGCAAAACCAAATAAATAACTTGAAGAGACTACAACCATAGTGAAATCAAAGAAAAAGCTCTAGGGCAGAATTGTAATACAATTTCTAAACCAGTTAATCCTACTATTTTTCAACAAATATTCAACAAAATAGAAACATAAGGAGCAGCTCCTAATTTTTTTTTACAAGGCCAGGATTACCTTGACATAACAAACCAATCTGTTTCTCTCTCTCTCTCTCTCTCTCTCTCTCTCTCTCTCTCTCTCTCTCTGTGTGTGTGTGTGTGTGTGTGTGTGTGTGTGTGATTTTCGCCTCTGACTTTTGTTTGCCCTTGTTTTTGTTGCCAGTAGTAAAGCCCTCAACACATCACGATAATGTGATAATAGCTGCCTCAGGCATAAGGAACCCAATGTTGGTACAGAATCACTCCGTGCTGTGCAGGAATGTTAAATTGTTTCTTTCATCTAACTCTCCCACATCACAGGGGGATGCATAGAGTAGTTAAACAACTGTCCACTGTCACAAAGCTCAGTCTTAGGGCTGTAGCCATGGTTGATAATAGACCTAAGTGACAAGGAGGGGGAAGGTTACCTGTTATGATGGGCTCAGCTGAAGAGCTCTGGCAATGAGCTCCAAAGAATGGATTAACCCTTCCACTCCTGAGATCATTCTGGGCCTCATACATTTCCTGGAGTTTGTATCCATAGCCTCAGTGTCTGTCTGTTGCACCTCACAGCAGCTCTCTAGAAAATGATTGCCTGGACAGCGTGTGTGGTGGGAATCAGTGCCCTTTTCAGGACAGTAGTGTGTGGACCTCAGGCCAGTGTAATTTGCTGGAGTTGGGTGCTTCTGAGGAAGATAACATTTACATATGGGTTCACTGTCACAGGCACTTGCTTCAATTTTGTTAAATAAACTCCTTACTGAATTATATTCACTAGTTTGTTGGCAAACTGTGGTTTGAATCTTGGCTTTGGTATTTCCTTGTTGTGAAACTTCTGCTGTTCCTTCCATAATAATCAGAAGGTTGTATTCATAATTAGAGGATGTGCAGAAGACCCCAAGGAGATGTTTAATATGCTCAATAGGAGTTTGATTTTTTTGTTCCTATCTCTATTGTGAGGCTGGTGGGGAAGGTGTGCTGAGTAATTGAATTATGATCTATGCCTTCTTTTTGAGACTGTGTCTCTCACTGAATCTGGAGTTCCCTGACTGGGCTACCTAGATGATCAGCAACTTTCAAGAGCCCTCCTGTGCCCATTTCCTCAGTACTTGGATTACAAACATATTCGATTCTACCTAGCTTTTATATTAGTACACACACACACACACACACACACACACACACACAGAGAGAGAGAGAGAGAGAGAGAGAGAGAGAGAGAGAGAGAGAGAGTTAAATACAACACATTCTGATCATAATTTTTCCTTTTCATTTGTCCACCCACCCTAATCCATACTTTTCTTTTTCTCTTAGGATGGCATCAGGCATCCTAAAATAAAATAAAAGTTATTTTGACAATAAAAACAAAAGTTATGTAATATATAAACAAAATCCAAAATAGAATTTAAAAAAAACACACAAAAAGGAAAGCCCAAGAAAAAGCCACAGAAACACAAATAGGTACAAACACATTGCACACATAAAAATTCCATAAAAATGCAAAATCAGAAACTAAAATATATATACAAAGGAACTGTTAAAAAACTGCAAACAAAACTCCTGAAAGCATTAAAAGAAAAAGAAATTCCAAAAGTGTCATTGAATTTATTCTGTGATGGCAAAGAGTGTTTTGTGTACCCAGTGAGATCCCATTGGAGAAATATAATTTTTCATTTGTGAGACGTTAACAATTGGAGATGGCTTCTGGGTTGGGGATGGGGTCTTGGCATCTCCTTCCAGTGCCGGCACTTGCCTGGTGTAGATCTGTTCAGGCCATGTATATGTTGCCACCATTTCTATGAGCGCATATGTGCAGTGGTCAGGCTATGTTTAGATCTGGGTGTTATCCTTCCTCTCTAGCTCTTATAGTCTTTCTGCCTCCTCTTCTATAGGGTTCTTGAGTCATCAGGGGGAGACATTCCATGTGGGACACAATTTTACAAGGTGTTTTACTCTTTCCATATTGTCCAGTTGTGAGTCTATGTGTAATTGAACACATATCCTCAAGTCTTTGTGGCAATCAGTTTACAAAGGAAGCCATTTTCTAAGCCCCAAATGCTGACCTCTTGACAAAATCAAATATAAAAGAATGTATTTCTTAGTCACTATTCTATTGCTGTGAAGAGACATCATAACCAGGACAACTCTTATGAATAACAGCATTTTTTGGGCTTCTTTATGGTTTCCAAAGTCACTCTGTTATCATCATGGCAGGAACCGTGGTGTCATGTAGGCAAGCTCTGGGGCAGTAGCTTGGATCTATATTCTATAGGAAGGAGGGGAGGGAAAGAGAGGAAGAGAGAGAGAAAGAGAGAGAGACAGAGAGAGAGAGAGAGAGACAGAAAGAGAGAGAATATGGATTTGACATAGTCTCTTGAAATCTCAAAGGTCTCCCACATTTTCCAACAAGAACAATTATCCTAATCTTTCATTAAGACCTATCAGAATCTCATTCTCTGAGGAATAATTTTTTAAATATATGAACTTATGGAGCCACTGTTATTCAAATGTCCACACTATAAATCCAAACCCTATTATTTTATTTTCATGATAATTCACCAACAACTATTGGTATGGCCTAAATCACCTTAAAAATTATAGATACATATGTTGAACCATAATGCCATTGAAACATACTAAAGGATGAATGCAGAAAAAGTAGTATTTTAAAGGCACTGCATAAGAATTCTAGTGGAAAGTCCGTTAAAGTAAAAATTCCATGAACAGCATTAAATAGCATACAAATTCAGGTGGGTAATGGTGTAGAATTTAAAACTAAGAAAATTGTAGAATATAGCATTGCAATAAGAATCAAATATAAATATAGAAAAAAAAGGCCATTTCAAGGATTCTTAAAGTAATGAAAAAATGATAAAAAGAAAGCTGATGAGGCAGCAACTAAGGATTTTCCAAGAATTGAGGAATATATAAATCTTTATATTAAATTGCTGAGCATGAGAAAGCAAACAATACAATAAAATATATGACTAGATACATTCAGTTAAACTGGGAGCAAGACCTGACAGGTTAAAAAAAAAGAAAAATTAACCATAAAATACCAAATGTTGTAACTGTGAGATTCAAGTCAGCAAGAAAAGCCTAAAGACAATAGGATGGTAACTTCTGGAAAAATATGTGCCAGAATCATATTTCATTCTATATTTAAGCTCCTACTGGAAGAAAAGTTAAGTAAGCATATATTTAGGACAACTAAACCTGAGAGACAAATCACTTCTGAGCAAAGATGACTTGTGTCCCTTCCTTTGTTGGATTTAACATCAGTCTGTTTATTGACTTGATCCTAAGTATGTTACTGACTCCTCTTTCAATGTCCTGATTCTGTATTCTACCGACATTATCATTGAACAATACACACTGCTTAAACTAAGACAACTATATGAAACTAAGGAATACTGAGTGAAAGAGAAAGTTTTACCCAAGGAAGAGCTGGCCAGTTATCTAATCAATATCAACCAGTTAAGCAGTTGGCCCCAAATGTTATAATATAAGTATATTATATGAACTTAGCCTGTTGATTTATGTGTATAGGAATCTCTGTGTGTGGGGGAGGGCAGCCATGAAGTGAGTACATTAGAAGAAGTGGAGGGAGGAAATCATATTTTAATAAAAAAAAAACAACTAAAATATCATTAAACAAGTCTCAGCTACCTTCTCAGTAAACATGATCTCTCAGCATAAATGCTTTCTAAGTGATGCCAGCATACTTTGATAATACAGCTTTTAAGTCTGTCTCATATTTGTGACTATCACATTGCACGACAATTCAGACAAAACTTTCTCTTGTCTCACTGTTCTTTGTCTTGTGTGTTCACCGTCAATCACTCCCTTTGTAGACAATTCTTCTTTCAGTTTATATTGAATTCTAACATTTATTTCTGCATGCAGATTTCCTTTTTTCCCCAAACTTTACATTCCCTCAAAATTGATTTAGAGTAGACCATTTTTTTTTCAGTTTTGGAGATTTTATTTATATTTTTCATTATTATGTTTCTTTTTTAACATATACATTTATATTATTACACATCAGTATAATAAACTACATATAACAGGGAGAACAATGAGACAATCAGGAATTATATAAATGTTACATTGATAGTGATTTGGCCATTTGTATTTGGCAATCTTGAAGTAAACATCCTTCCATCTTATTGGGTCTAAATTTCTGAATGGAGATTGATATCTATATAATATCTCATCTCTATTAACTTAAAACATCTATCTTCATCTAAAGACATCTTAACCCCTAACCTACTATGCTTAATTCACAGACTAAAATATCTGGTCTTCAAACCCATCAGAGTCTTGAGAAGAAATAAAACTTAAAACCTGAGTGAACTTGGAGTGTAGTTTAGCAGCTTTCAAAATGAAAAAAAAAAGACTGAGACTGTTTACTGCATGAACAGTCACCCAACATTCTCTATAATGTTAGAGCATCATCTTCAGCCTTCTGGCCAAATATATCTGACAGTCATATCTGTGAGGCAGGAACTATTGAGGACTTGCTTACTCTATCTTGGGAGAGTTTGTCTGTCTACTCTGCCTGCATCTAAACTTGCCCATTTTTAGGCAGAATTCTATCTTTGGAAGAAATGAACTATTTGCTCAAAGCAGCCTGAAGAAACCTTAAGAGAATGACATCTCGTTTCCACTGAGGGAGTTGGATAGGCTTCTGTTTACTCTTTTGGTCTACAGATGCCTATTCTCATTGGTTGTTGGTTATAAGTATTATTTGTCTTTTACAGAGAGGAAACTAGGTTTGACTCAGGGACATCTATCTTTTCTTTTACCTTTCTTTTGTAGGTAAGGAGATAGGAGCTGAGAAGAAGGAAAGAGAGATATAGAAATATAGAGGGAGGATAGAACAAAAGGTAGATTATTGAATCTACTCCCAATCTTAAGGCCCTAGTTGTTACTCACAAACAAGGGTAAGTTTTAATTCAGTGGACTGAATATTGTATATTGATTCACAACATGCTCATGTCATAAACTAGTCTAATTTTATCACAAGAATATACACTCTAATAGACAGATATGATTCTATAGATATATGAGGTAAGATAGTTAAATAAGGTCAATAAATACCTAAGAAACCTATAAAACATGTCATTTAAAGATGTTTTATTGTTGTAAAGATTCTTTGACAATGAGACAAGTTAACCCTTGGCAACACCCAGCCTTCCTCAAAGAAGAACATGAGCATCAACAAACCTTCTTATGGAGTTACATTCAAATGCGGCAAACCAGCCACTGGGCAAAATGTCTTTGTTTCTGCCATAGATAGAGTAGACCATTTTTTAAATTAATTTTTTTATTAATTTATCCTTGTTACATCTCTATGGTTATCCCATTCCTTGTATCCTCCCATTCTCCCCTCCCTCCCATTTTCCCCTTTTTCCCCTCCCCTATAACTGTTCCTCAGAGGGATTACCTCCCCCATATATGCTCATAGGGTATCAAGTCTCTTCTCGGTGACCTGCTGTCCTTCCTCTGAGTGCCACTAGGTCTCCCCCTCCAGGGGACATAGTCAAATGTGAGGCACCAGAGTACATGAGAAAGTCAAATCCCTCTCTCCACTCAAGTGTGAAGACTGTCCTGTCCATGTGCTAGATCAGGGTAGGGGTTTAAATTTTACCGCCTGTATTGTCCTTGGCTAGTGCCTTAGTTTGAGCGGGACCCCTTGACCCAAATCTGCTTATCATAATGTTCTACTTGTAGGTTTCTAGGACCCACTGGATCCTTCTACATTGCTATTCTCCCATTGTTCTCTCATCTAGAGTCCCAATAGGATGTCCTCCCCTCTGTCCCAGTTCCCTGGTAAGGGAAGGCTTTCGTGGGACATGCCTATTGGGCTAGTATGCAGATATAAGTGAGTATATACCATTTGAGTCTTTCTGCATCTGGGTTAACTCACTCATTATGATCATCTCTAGCTCAATCTGTTTGTCCACAAATTTCGGGAATTCCTTGTTTTTAATAGCTGAGTAGTATTCCATAGTGTATATGTACCACAGTGTCTTTATCCATTCTTCTACTGAGGGACATTTAGGCTGTTTCCATGATCTGGCTATTATTAATAAGGCTGCTATGAACACGATTGAGCAAATTTTCTTGTTGTGTGCTGGAGCATCTTCTGGGTATATGCCGAAGAGTGGAATAGCTGGGTCTTGAGGAAGCCCTATTCCCAGTTTTCTGAGATAGCACCAGATAGATTTCAAAAGTGGTTGTACTAGTTTGCATTCCCACCAGCAATGAAGGAGTGTTCCTCTCTCCCCACATCCTCTCCAGCATGTGGTGTCGCTTGAGTTTTTGATCTTAGCCATTCTGATGGGTATAAGATGGAATCTCAGAGTTGTTTTGATTTGCATTTCCCTGATGACTAAGGAGGTTGAGCATTTCTTTAAGTGTTTCTCAGCCATTTGATATTCTTCTGCTGAGAATTCTCTGTTTAGTTCCAAGCCCCATTTCTCAATTGGGTTATTTGGTTTGGTGGTGTTTAATTTCTTGAGTTCTTTATATATTTTGGATATTAGACCTTTGTCAGATGTAGGGTTGGTGAAGATCTTTTCCCAGTCTGTAGGCTGTCGCTTTGTTCTCTTGACAGTGTCTCTAGCCTTACAGAAGCTTCTCAGCCTCATGAGGTCCCATTTATTAATTGTTGACATTAAGGCCTGGGCTGTTGGTGTTCTGTTCAGGAAGTTGTCTCCTGTGCCAATATGTTCCAGGCTCTTCCCCACTTTTTCTTCTAACTGACTTAGTGTCTCTGGTTTTATGTTGACGTCTTTAATCCACTTGGATTTGAGTTTTGTGCAAGGTGACAAATATTGGTCCAGTTGCACTTTTTTTACACATAGACCTCCAGTTAGACCAGCACCATTTGTTGAAGATGCTATCCTTTTTCCATTGAATGGATTTGGCTTCTTTGTCAAAAATCAAATGACCATATGTGTGTGGATTCATATCTGGGTCTTCAATTCGATTCCACTGATCAACCAGCCTGTTGCTGTGCCAGTACCATGCTGTTTTAATTACTATTGCTTTATAGTACAATTTGAGATCAGGTATGGAGATTCCTCCGCAGCGCCTTCCTATACACAAATGACAAGCTTGCAGAGGAAGAAATTAGGAAAGCCATACCCTTCACATCAGCCACAAGTAATATAAAATATCTAGGAGTTACTTTAACTAAGCAAGTGAAGGACTTGTTTGAAAAGAATTTCAAAACTCTGAAGAAGGAGATTGAAGATGACATGAGAAGATGGAAGGATCTTCCTTGCTCATGGATAGGGAGAATTAACGTAGTAAAAATGGCCATCCTACCAAAAGCAATCTACAGATTTAATGCAATCCCTATCAAAATACCTACACAATTTTTTTAAAGACATTGAATGTTCAATTTTGAACTTCATATGGAAAAACAAAAAACCCAGAATAGCAAAAACGATCTTGTACAATAAGAGTAGACCATTTTTTAAAATGATCCAAAGACCTCTGAATCTCATATTTGGCCCACAGCCTGAGCCTATAAATAACAGTGTGCATAAAGCCTTGTGCAGAAGTGTGAATACAGACAGGAGAATTATGGAAAGCTCTCAGAGACATGGTTCCTTCAGCTTTAAACCCAGCCATCACTATCTTTGAGATTTAGGAAAAAACTATGCCTAGTGATTGCCTTGAGGCTTTAATGACTACACAGCCATCTGAAATAGAACTCATGGTAATAGAGGAAATTCTAAATTCTGTGGTCTTTAGAAGGTGAAATTTCTTCGGAGGCTAAACACTCAGAGCAAACGTAAAAGAGTGTGTCACCAGTGGTTCATTATTGTTTTTAGTCTCCAAGGTTCTGTAGCCTAATTTTAAGAGACTTATTTTGATAATGGCCTTAGAGAGAATAAGCTTCAAATAATACATTAAAAATACTGCTAGCTGAAATTTACATGAGAAATTGCAAGAAGTTGAAGTCATGCCTTAATAATTTCTGACTTGAGCAGAGAAAAAGGTGGATCTTAAACTCTCTGCCTATGCCTAAGTGAAGAGTGGATTGAAAGACCATAGTGAAAAATCCCATTGCAATGGTCTTCCATCTAGACAAATGGTTTAATACCAAGGAGATAACTTGAAATAAGGTTGCTCTTTCTTTCAAGGGGCAAAGAGATACTTTATTCTGGAGAAAAATATAGCTGATCATGTATTGAGATCACAGGCTTAGATTTCTCAAATTCCATGTTCCAGCACGTAAAACTCTTTTTTTTTAAATTTTTTATTAATTTATTCTTGTTACATCTCAATTGTTATCCCATCCCATGTATCCTCCCATTCTTCCCTCCCTCCCATTTTCCCCTTACTACCCTCCCCTATGTTCCTGAGGGGGATTTCCTCCCCCTGTATATGCTCATATGGTATCAGGTCTCTTCTTGGTAGCCTGCTATCCTTCCTCTGAGTGACACCAGGTCTCCCCCTCCAGGGGACATGGTCAAATATGAGGCACCAGAGTACGTGTGAAAGTCATACCCCATTCCACTCAACTGTGGAGAATGTTCTGTCCATTGGCTAGATCTGGGTAGGGGTTTAAAGTTTACCGACTGTATTGTCCTTGGCTGGTGCCTTAGTTTGAGCAGGACCTCTGGGCCCAAATCTACCTATCATAATGCTCTACTTGTAGGTTTCTAGGACCCTCTGGATCCTTCTACTTTGCTATTCTCCCATGCTTCTCTCATTTAGAGTCCCAATAAAACTCTTAACAGATTGTTACAGTTTCTTTGTAACAGAAGAAAGAAAATCATAAGTCAAAACATGTTTCAAATACATTGACGACAATATCAGGTAATTGTGTTAAGAACAAAGGTTGTTGCTATAAAGCTCAAGTCCTGTCTGACATCCTTAATCTTTAGTGGTCAGCTCACTTGACCTACTTCACAAAGTTTTACTTGATAGTAACAAAAATGTTATCTTGACACAAAGCACCGCATGAGATGGCTACTAAGAAGACTAAAAATGACCCCATATAACTTGTAATTATGCTCTGGAACTGTGACATCCCACTGTCTTCAAAAATATTGAAGTTGTTAGGCTTTGTAAAAGGTTCTAAGTAATGTAAGGCATCTTTATACATTTTTGTTAACAAAGTTTATAGGGATGACAAATCTCTGTCAAATAAGATACCAAGTATTTTACAAGGCCTTTATGGATAAGGACGGAATATATGGAGCAGTAGAATTGATAGTGATGTTAGTAATATTGGAAAGTATCATCTTTATTCGTTACATAGCACTTGCATTAGTATCATTTATATGTTCTTCATGGGGCTAAAAGGAAAAAAATCTTCCCAGTTACTGCACTTGGAAAATATGCAAAAGACAATGTTTCTCCTTATTCTTTGTGTTGAAGGAATAGCCCAGCTAAGCAGTCCTCATAGCTTTAGCAGGATTTCAGTACACCAGAGGAAAGAGATTTCACCAGGTTGAACCAGGTTTTTGTTTTTTGTTTTTTGTTTTTCTTTCCTTTTCCTTTTTTTCTTTTTCTTTACTCCCTTTGTGTGTGTGTGTGTGTGTGTGTGTGTGTGTGTGTGTGTTTCCATACACATGTGCATGCTTATGCAAGAAATTAGAGATAACATCCCACTAGGTCTTGTGGTGTAGATTTTTTTTAAAAGAAAACGATCTAACATTAATGATGTAATGATATGAAAATATAAATGGAGGTGAGGGGAAAACGTTTTCTACTCAACCATGCTGTCCAGAATTACCTTTTAGAATTTTTTTTTATAATTCTCTTAAAAGATTTATTGCTGGTGGTAAGGGATAAAAATCAAAGTGTACATGCTATTATGATTAAGATGATCTTTGGAGCATTTATATCCTTCATTATTATCTATGTATGGCAATGGGCAAGGGATCTTGGTACCTTTATTTCTGATATATTGAGAATAACCTTGTGTAGTTTCAAGGACTTTTAGCAAAAAGAGGGCAATCTGATCTCCAGTAACTGAAGCTATCAAGACACAGCATTTGATTCACTGGCTTCCTGACCAACCACAATGTTCAGCTTCAGCTTCTAAGACATAGGTGTTCTTCTGGTCACCTCATATCTAATGTGCACATTCTGTCTGTGAAGGTCTGTAATGAATGCAACAGAAAAAAAAAGAGCCTTGTTTTGCCTTGTTTCTAAAACCTTCTGTTCTACGGAGACACATGATCTAATGATGTCTGCATTAAATATCTTAGCCATGATCTTCAAATATCAAATTAATACTGATTTTCTGGCTTTGTAGAAGAAGATAGAATAATTTTGTATGTTTCTGTAGAAGTATTTCTTTCCTATTACAACTCACAGTTTATTATATTTTAAAGTGAAAACATGTCAAAATAATCATATTAATCACTTTTCTTTGGAAATTAGTCTTAATAATTCTTTCTTTTATTTGTGAGAGGGGACAGGGTTTCTCTATGTAGGCTTGGCTTTCCTGGACTCAAATTAGACCAGGCTGGCCTTGAACTCCCAAAGATCTGTATGCCTCTGCCTCCCCAAGTTCTGTGATTACAGGTCCATGCCAGTGCAGCCCACAATTATTAATATTATTCAGTTTTCAAGTTTATCACTCAAAATCAAACCTCATCAAATAATGTGATGATTTAATGACTAAATTCAGAGAAGCAATGAATAATTATGACTAGTAAGGTTATGGATCTAAGAAGAAAATAAGAAGTGGAATATATTATAGAATTGAACAAAGATTTCAAGATGAACAAAGAAATGAGACCAATGGAAATTGTATTTTAATGTGTCTTAGCATAAAATAACAGACATATTCAAACTGAGAAAATGAAGAAATATCGATACTATTTATAAATGAAGAAAATTATACCAGGGGAAAAATCTAAAACGGTGGAATAGATGAATGAGGACTGGAATGAGTTAGCACTAAGCACTGTATTTTTCACAGAGCTTTCATCATGTGACGTTTTGCTTTACTGTCACATGATACAAGTTAAAATCAAAATAAATATATAATAAATAAATCCATAATAATAAAGCTACCACCTTTGCTATCACCAGTATCTTTCCTACTTTGGACATTTGTAGTATATATTTAGTCAGGGTTCACTAGAGAAACAGAGCTAATAGAGTGAACAAATATATATATATATATATATATATATATATATATATATATATATATATGATTTATTAGAGTGGCTTACAGGTTATAGTCTGTAGTCTGAGCATTACAGAAATGGATGTCTCCTGATAGAAATTCCAAGAATGCAGTAGTTATTCATCTCATGAAGTTAGATATCTAGATATATCCACAGGTATTCAGAATATGCTAAAGAAATATGCTCCAATACCTGTGAAGAAATGAATTTGTCAACAAGAGTGAAGACAAGCATTCAGGATTCCTTCTTCCATGTCCTTTATATAGGCTGTCACCAAAAGGAGTGGCTCAGACTTAGGATGGATCTTCCCACCTCAAAAGATCCATATTTATGGTGGGGCTTTCCACTCAAATGATTCAATCAAGAAAAATACCCTAGCAATATACCAAGCTGCATGAACTTTAGTTAATTCTAGATGTGATCAAATCTACTAACAAGAGTAGCCATCGCACATCACAAGGAATTGCATAACACCAGGTGATTTTTTTTTTTTTTTGGCTTTTAAATCCTGCTTTTATTATTTTATTTTATTTTATTTTTTACACAGGATTCTTTTTTTTTTTTTTAATGGCACATAACTAAGAAGAAGCAGGTCTAATTTCCAGTCAGAACTCACTGTTCTACAAAGCATCCAATACATACATAGATACATACTTATAACAAGAATTCTCTCATCACTAACACCTGTAAATGTGAAGGCATAATGTGGTATGTGTGCACATGTGTGTATGTGTATGTGTGTGTGTGTGTGTGTGTGTGCATGTGTATGTTTGATAGTGTGCACAGAAATACAACCCCTTAGACTGTTTCCTATCAGTAGACTGATCACTGACACTCAGAGTCAGAGCCATGTCATCAGGCCTATACTCTAACTACAAGGGAATGGATCTTGCAGGAAGGATATCCCCCAGCCTCCGTTCCTCCCTTCATGTTCTCTCTACCCTCATCACTTAATGTTTCCATAGTTCTTCTTCCTTTTGTTTTTCTTTTTCTTTTTTTCTTTTTATTAATTTATTCTTGTTACATCTCAATGGTTATCCCATCCCTTGTATCCTCCCATTCTTCCCTCCCTCCCATTTTCCCCTTATTCCCCTCCCCTATGACTTTTCCTGAGGGTGATTACCTACCCCTGTTTATGCTCATAGGGTATCAAGTCTCTTCTCAGTGACCTGCTGTCCTTCCACTAAGTGCCACCAGGTCTCCCCCCCAGGGGACATGGTCAAAAGGGAGGCACCAGAGTACGTGAGAAAGTCATATCCCACTCTCCACTCAAGTGTGGAGACTGTTCTCACCATTGTCTAGATCTGGGTAGGGGTTTAAAGTTTAATGCCTGTATTGTCCTTGGCTGGTGCCTTAGTTTGAGCAGGACCTCTTGACCAAAATCTGCTATCATAACGTTCTACTTGTAGGTTTCTAGGACCCACTGGATCCTTCTACATTGCTATTCTCACATGGTTCTCTCATCTAGAGTCCCAATAGAGTGTCCTCCCCTCTGTCCCAGTTTCCTGGTCAATGAAGGCTTTCGTGGGACATGCTCCTTGGGCTAGTATGCAGATATAAGTGAGTATATACCATTTGAGTCTTTCTGCTTCTCGGTTAACTCACTCATTATGATCATCTCTAGCTCAATCCATTTATCCACAAATTTTGGGAATTCCTTGTTTTTAATAGCTGAGTAGTATTTCATAGTGTATATGTACCACAGTGTCTTTACTCATTCTTCTACTAAGGGACATTTAGGCTGTTTCCATGATCTGGCTATTATGAATAAGGCTGCTATGAACATGGTTGAGCAAATTTTCTTATGTGCTGCAGCATCTTCTGGGCATATTCCAGGGAGTGGAATAGCTGGGTCTTGAGGAAGCCCTATCCCAGTTTTCTGAGATAGCACCAGAGAGATTTCCAAAGTGGCTGTACTAGTTTGCATTCCCATCAGCAATGAAGGAGTGTTCCTATCTCTCCACATCCTTGCCAGCATGTGGTGTCACTTGAATTTTTTATCTTAGCCATTCTGATGGGTGTAAGATGGAATCTCAGAGTTGTTTTGATTTGCATTTCCCTGATGACTAAGGAGGTTGAGCATTTCTTTAAGTGTTTCTCAGCCATTTGATATTCCACTGCTGAGAATTCTCTGTTTAGTTCCAGGCCTCATTTCTCAATTGAGTTATTTGGTTTGGTGGTGTTTAATTTCTTGAGTTCTTTATATATTTTGGATATTAGACCTTTGTCAGATGTAGGGTTGGTGAAGATCTTTTCCCAGTCTGTAGGCTGTCGCTTTGTTCTCTTGACAGTGTCTCCAGCCTTACAGAAGCTTCTCAGCCTCATGAGGTCCCATTTATTAATTGTTGACATTAAGGCCTGGGCTGTTGGTGTTCTGTTCAGAAAGTTGTCTCCTATGCTAATATGTTCCAGGCTCTTCCCCACTTTTTCTTCTAACTGACTTAGTGTCTCTGGTTTTATGTTGAGGTCTTTAATCCATTTGTATTTGAGTTTTGTGAAAGGTGACAAATATGGGTCCAGTTGCCTTTTTTGACACATAGACATCCAGTTAGACCAGCACCATTTGTTGAAGATGCTATTCTTTTTCCATTGAATGGATTTGACTTCTTTGTCAAAAATCAAGTGACCATATGTGTGTGGATTCATATCTGGGTCTTCAATTCGATTCCACTGATCAACCAGCCTGTTGCTGTGCCAGTACCATGCTGTTTTAATTACTATTGCTTTATATTACAATTTGAGATCAGGTATGGAGATTCCTCCACAGCACCTTATATTGTACAAGATCATTTTTGCTATTCTGGGTTTTTTGTTTTTCCATATGAAGTTCAGAATTGAACTTTCAATGTCTTTAAAAAATTGTGTAGGTACTTTGATAGGGATTGCATTGAATCTGTAGATTGCTTTTGGTAGGATGGCCATTTTTACTATGTTAATTCTCCCAATCCATGAGCAAGGAAGATCCTTCCATCTTCTCATGTCATCTTCAATCTCCTTCTTCAGAGTTTTGAAATTTTTTTCAAACAAGTCCTTCACGTGCTTAGTTAGATTCACTCCTAGGTATTTTATATTGCTTGTGGCTAATGTGAAAGGTATGGCTTTCCTAATTTCTTCCTCTGCAAGCTTGTCATTTGTGTATAGGAAGGCTACAGAGTTTTTTGAGTTAATTTTGTATCCAGCCAATTTGCTGAAAGTGTTTATCAGCTGTAGGTGTTCTCTGGTGGAATTTTGAGGGTCACTTATGTACACTATCATATCATCTGCAAATAGGGATAGTTTGACTTCCTCCTTTCCCATTTGGATACGCTTGATCTCCTTTTGTTGTCTTATTGCTCTGGATAGAACTTCGAGTACTATATTGAAGAGATATGGAGAGAGTGGGCAGCCTTGCTTTGTTCCCGATTTTAGAGGAATTTCTTTGAGTATTTCTCCATTTACTTTGATTTTGGCTGTTGGCTTTCTGTATATAGCCTTTATTATGTGGAGGAAAGTGCCTTGTATCCCTGATCTCTCTAAAACTTTAAACATGAATGGGTGTTGGATTTTATCAAATGCTTTCTCTGCATCTAAAGAGATGATCATGTGGTTTTTTATTTTCAGTTTGTTTATATGGTGGATTACATTGATGGATTTCCGTATATTAAACCATCCCTGCATGCCTGGAATGAAGCCTACTTGGTCATGATGAATGATATCCTTTATGTGTTCTTGTATTCGTTTTGCAAGAATTTTATTTAGTATTTTTGCATCGATGTTCATAAGAGAAATTGGTCTGAAATTCTCTTTCTTTGTTGAGTCTTTGTGAGGTTTAGGTATCAACGTGACTATGGCCTCATAGAATTAATTTGGTAATGTTCCATCCAATTCTATGTTTTGGAGTAGCTTGAAGAATATCGGTATTAGCTTGCCCTTGAAGGTCTGGTAGAATTCTGCACTGAAACCATCTTCTAGACCTGAGATTCGTTCTTCTGTCTCTTGGATTCTGTTAGAAAAGCTCACCTCTGTGTGCTCGCCTTCTTCTCTAAGGTCTCACGTTCTCGTTTCTCTTCTGTCAGTGTGTTTATCATTGAATCCATTTTTGTCCTCAGATCTTTAACTGATTTTTTTATTTCTTTCATCTCATTTTTTATATATTCCTGAGTTTCTTCCATTGCCTCCTTATAGGTCTTCAGAGCTTGAACCGTTTTATTTATTTCTTTCATCTGGTTGTTTGCATTTTCCTGAAATTTTTCCAGTTCCACTCTATGTTCTTCTTTTACATCTCTCACCTTTTTGGCCTCGTCTTCCTGTATTTTATTACGAATTTTATTTGTTTCCTCCATTAATATGCTCATTATTAAGGATTTGAGGTCATTTTCTTGTATTTCCTTTGTATTTGAGCTCTCTTGGTTGTTTTCTTTGGGATAGCTGGAAACTGGAGACGCCATGTTGTTTTGGGTTTTTTTTGCGTATGCTTTTACACTGTCCTTTAGACATCTTGCTGGTTTTGTTTTTGTTGGGTAGCTTCCAGAGTTGGATGGAGGGAGTCTGATGATAGACTCACTTGTTTTCTCAGGTTTTCTATAGTCTCGAAGCTCTGATGCTTCAATAGTGTGGACAGCAGGAGGTTAGCCCTGTTGTTTTGGGTTCTCACAGCCAGTGATCCTCAGCTCCCCTGTGCTGTGGGTCCTACAATCGTTCTGGGTCTCTGAATGAGCCTTGGGTCAGGCCAAGGTATCCACAGCCTTCTGAGTTCCCTGCCAAGTCCATTCTGGGACACTTGGCCCGAACCATGCACCGAGCTCAGCTAGATTCTCAGGGCCTGAACTGTCTGCTGAGCTCAGCAAGGGATTCTGGGCCCAAAATGCACACAGGGTACAGCCAGAAATTTTGGGCTGGGACTGCGCACCAAGTTTAGCTAGGGTTTTTGCCCCAAAGTGCGTGCTGTGGTCAGTTATTGACTCAGGGCCCGAACCGTCCGCCAAGCTCAGCCAGAAATTCTGGATTCAAACTGCACACTGTGTCCAACTAGAGTCTTAGAGCGAGGACTGTGCTAAAAGCTCCATTAGAGTCTCTGGGTCCAATCTATCTGCCAAGCACAGTTAAGGACTCTGGCCCTAAACTGCACGCCGAGCTCCACCCGAGTCTCCAGGGCAGAATTATGCACGGATCTCAGCCAGGGACTATGGACCCACACTGAAATCAGCATGGTACTCCGGGTCTATACTGTGTGGATAGTCCAGTCAGAGCCTTCGGGCCGCCGAGCCTATGCGCACAGCTCAGGTAGAGACTCTGGGCCTAATCTGCATGGCAATTCTAGCTAGAGCCTCTGGGCTGAATCTGTGTCAGTGTCCCAGAACTGCCCGCTGAGCTGAGTTCGTGTCTTGGGCAGAACTGCTCATTGATGTGAGCTGGTGTCTAGGGTGGACCTGAGTGCTCCGTCCAGTCTGCGTCACAGCAGGAGAACTGCGGTCCCACTGCGATGGTTCCTAGGGTGGACCTGAGCACTCCGCCCAGCCCGCGCCACAGCAGGAGAACTTCGGCTGTGCCAAGCTGGGACCTAGTGTGGACCTGAGCGCTCTGCCCAGCCCGCCTCACAGCAAGAGAACTGCAGCTGCGCCGAGCTGTGTCCTAGGGTGGACCTGAGCACTCCGCCCAGCCCGCACCACAGTAGGGGAACTGTGGCCACGCCAAGCTGGGACCTAGTGTGGACCTGAGCTCTCCGCCCAGCCTGCGTCACAGCAGGAGAACTGCGGCTGTGCCAAGCTGTGTCCTAGGGTGGACCTGAGCGCTCCACCCAGCCTGCGTCACAGCAGGGGAGCTGCGGTCCCACTGTGATGGTTCCTAGGGTGGACCTGAGCGCTCTGCCCAGCCCGCGCCACAGCAGAACTGCAGCCGTGCCAAGCTGGGACCTAGTGTGGACCTAGCGCTCTGCCCAGCCCGCCTCACAGCAAGAGAACTGCAGTTGCGCCGAGCTGGGTCCTAGGGTGGACCTGAGCGTTCCGCCCAGCCCGCATCACAGCAGGAGAACTGCAGCTGCGCCGAGCTGGGTCCTAGGGTGGACCTGAGTGCTCTGCCCAGCCCATATCACAGCAGGAGAACTGCGGCTGCGCAGATCTGGATCCTAGGGTGGACCTGAGCGCTCTGCCCAGCGCGTGCCACAGCAGGGGAACTGTGGCCACGCCAAGCTGGGACCTAGTGTGGACCTGAGCGCTCTGCCCAGCCCGAGTCACAGCAGGAGAACTGCGGCTCCACCGAGCTGGATCCTAGGGTGGACCTGAGTGCTCCGCCCAGCCCGCGTCACAGCAGGAGAACTGCGGCTGTGCCGAGCTGTGTCCTAGGGTGGACCTGAGCGCTCCGCCCAGCCTGTGTCACAGCAGGGGAGCTGCCGCTGCACTGACCTGACGCCTCAGGCAGAATTGCTTACTGTGCTGAGTCAGCGTCTCCATGGCACTGAGCTGAGCCCGGGACTCTGGGGCCAAACTGTCTGCCAAGTCCAGTTTGGGTCACAAGGCACCCCGCGGCCCAAATCCTGTCCACAGTCCCCTCTCCCTCAGCTACTCCCACCGGCCACCACACCAATCACCTTCACCGGAAGGCTCTGAGCTGCAAACCTCAGCCGCTGCTGCTGCTGTAGCTGGAGCCGCTACTGGTGCTGCTGCCTCTGCTGCCGCTGCTCCAATCTGAGAAAATCCACGCTCCTCCCGGGTGTAGGGGCACGCAGGTCCTTCGCATCCTGGTCCCTCCGAACCGTGGAGCACTCCTGCTGCCTTGGTGTTGGGACCCTGGTGTTCCTGGCTCAGAAATCCGTGCAATTCCCTGAGTTGTTCACTGGAGCCTCCAAACACAGTCCACACTGCTCGGCGCCATCTTGGATCTTTGTTTTTTTTTTTTGTTTGTTTGTTTTTTGGTTTTTTTTACTGTAAAGGAAACTATTATTGCATTTGGAGAATCAACAAAATGAGAAAAAGTACTTGAGATTTTTCTCATCTATTTAAGAAATTGTCTTAAAACTTTCATATGTGGGAGAGTTTGGTAGGAGGAAATGGAAGTGAGAATTGTAGTTATATTATAATCTCAAAATCAAGATTAGAAAGTAGTAAATGCTGAGTAGTATTCCATAGTGTAAATGTACCAGTTTCTTTATCCATTCTTCTACTGAGGGACATTTAGGCTGTTTCCATGATCTGGCTATTATGAATAAGGCTGCTATGAACATGGTTGAGCAAATTTTCTTGTTATGTGCTGGAGCATCTTCTGGGTATATTCCAAGGAGTGGAATAGCTGGGTCTTGAGGAGGCCCTATTCCCAGTTTTCTTACATAGCGTTGGATAGATTTGACTCTAGATGAGAGAAGCATGGGAGAATGACAACGTAGAAGGATCCAGAGGGTCCTAGAAACCTACAAGAAGAACATTATGATAGGCAGATTTGGGCCCAGGGGCCCTGCTCAAACTATGGTACCAGCCAAGGACAATACAGGCAGTAAACTTCAAATCCCTACCCAGATCTAGCCAATGGACAGGATATTCTCCACAATTGAGTGGAGAGTGGGGTCTGACTTTCACAGAAACTCTGGTGCCTCATATTTGACCATGTCCCCTGGAGGGGGAGACCTTGTGGCACTCAGAGGAAGGATAGCCGGCTACTAAGAAAAGACTTGATACCCTATGAGCATATACAGGAGGAGGAGGCCCCCCTCAGTCATAGTCATAGGGGAGGGGTGTAAGGGGAAAATGAGAGGGAGGGAGGAATGGGAATATACAAAGGATTGGATAACCATTGAGATGTAATATGAATAAATTAATAATATAAAAAAATAAAGTTCATTACATTACACACAAAAAAGTAGTAAATGGAGTACACGCTACAGATTAAATATCTTATGTTCTTCATTTAGTGCATTAAAAATGAAATTTTTCTATAAAACCTTTCTGACCTTTTAAAAATATAACAACAACAACAAAAAAAAAACATGTGCATAGAAGCTATGATTGAAAAGATCTTGCTTTTTTTTAAAGTCTGCATTGTGAGCCTCTACCCAATACTTCTGAGGAGTGCAAGCACATGCTGGATCATGTTATTGTCTTTAATTAATTTAAAAAGTGTGAATATGTATATGTGGGAATATAACTGTGTACACTCTAGTCCTTGCACATGAAGACCAGAAGAGTATGTTTGGTCCTTTTGAGTTACAAGCAGTTGTTATCTACCTGAGATCGGTGGAAAGAATGTAGTTTACATCTGCAAGGAAAGAACATGCCCCTAACTACAGAGCCATCCCCTCAGCCCACAGTGCTTCAAAAGAACCCACGAAGTTCCCCATGTTTCTATACTACATAATTATTGCTCAACAAACACAAATAAATAAATATGATTGAAAGTATTATTTTCCAATTTTATCTTTTGTGTTTTTATTCTTTCATCTTATCTCATCTTTGCCTCAAGTAAGGAAACAGTTTCAACTCATGGCAATTTTTATAGTTAAAGAAGTAGCTTAAGAAAAGTCTTTTTTATGATTATGTTATCTTTTCATACTAGATACTAGAAATATACAACTTATGGAAACATACAAGTACTTTAATTAAATTTTATATAACAAATAAGGCTATATATTAGCAAGAGAGATTATCCAAAGAAGTTTTAAAAATTAATTTACCAGCCGTGGGTGATATAAGAATATCCGTTTCTTAAGAGGCATTTTATTATTCACAGTGCGAACCAGTTTTCACTGTTATTAAGATATCCTTAGGGAAGCTTTTCAAATATATTTTGATAAAGAGTTACTCTTGAACAGAAATATAAAAAAAAAATCTATCTTGATTTAAATTCTCCGTTACTCACTTATTGCATATTAGCAATACTTAATGAGAGACAGACTCTCATATAATCAGACACAATTTATTATAAATTAATGTAAAATTTAGCTGCTTCTATTCTCCATCTAGTGACTTCATTTCACTTATCCTGCTTGTCATTTCAGTGTTTGATCTTCCTGGGCACACATTTTGATTAAAATGCATCTGCTTTGCTTATTTGCAAAGAGATGTTGCTCTGAAATACTTCTGTCTTTCTGAAAATGACAGTAAGTGATTGAGTTAATATATTATAACTTCTATTGCATGTTTATATATCATACTTCCTCACAAGATGGATCTCTTACAGTTTTTTACTGTAAAACATTGTGTATGCTAATGTAAAATGTGAAACACTATAAACTGAAGGGAAAATAGAACCTATTTAAATGAACCTATGTGAAAATTTCCATTTTTAGGCTTCTCACTGTAATTTGAACTTGGAAACATCAAAGGACATATTTCCCCATGAAATAATAGTTGAGAGGAAATCTCAACTATGTATCAAATCATGAGTTAATTTCTGTGGTTATAAAGTCAACTTTTAAATACATAAACTCCTAATGAACATGATCATATAGAAAATTTTGATATACTACATTGCTTCAGTTATCTTATCAAATGATGAAGATTGATAGTATATTGTATTTACCTAACTATAAAAAAAATTAAGAAAATCCACCATTTCAGTGTTTCCAGAGGACAGGGTATCTGTCTTTACTCACATACATTCATATTTTTATACAGTACTACAGAGCTTAAGTCAGAATATCATTCTGATGAGTAAGATATGAAACACAATAAGCCTTTAAAAATATCCATTTTAATAGGAAATTATGTTCCTCTCTAATTTATAATTATCAACTTGCTATAGTTACATTAAGAACCTTAATTTTCATGCTGGCTTTTAAAAAGTATCACAACATTGTATAATATACCAGTTCACTTTATGTAATGGTAGAACTGCTTAATAAACTGGGACCTCATGAAGCTAAAAAGCTTTTTATAGCAAAATACATCATAATTTGATATAAGAGGCTTTCTATTTAATGTAAAGTTATACTGCTAACAGATGATTATTATCTAGAATATTTTGATGTCCAAAATAAAGAATCCAAGAAAAACAGGACTATCACAGAAAAGCAATTAAAATGGATTATAAAACTAAATGTTTATTCTCAAAAAGTGAAACACAAGTTCGTCATAAACATTGATATGTCATCAACAGTCTTTACCATTAAGAAAATACATACTTAAAGTTTTAAGTATCATCCTAACTAAATCAGAATGACAAAGCCAAGATTAATCAAATAAATGGCAGGAGATGCTTGTGAGGGTGTGGGGAAAAGGAGCCATACAATGCAAACTTGATGCAGCCACTATGGAAATGGAATCACTGTAGTGGCAACTGAAAAAGCTGAAAAGCAATATGTCACAACAATCTGTACTATACTACTCTGGAGCATATACACAGAGGGCTCCTATGTGCTCAGAGAAGAGATATGTGCTCATCCTTGTTCATTGACTTTTCTCATATTTGCAATATTTAAACTGTGGTTTGTCAATTATGGAAAGAGGCATTCTAGAGTAAGAAATGCCATCTAATGCTTTCTCAGAATCTTCTCTTTCCATATGAGTAATCATGGAATTTGCTTTATACCTAATCTATAATTTCATCTTTAGAAGAATTTTATCACTATCTGGTTTAACTATGCTTCCAAATTGCTTTAAATATGCATTTTAAAACTTCAATAACTATATTTATTGCTTCTCTACTCTTCTTGTTTTTCTTCTCAGTAAGGTGCATATCCAGGCCTTTCTGTCTCATACAGGAATCCCTGGACACAATGCATCCTCCACACAAAAACATTATTCGTTCTGCTCTTTTCTTCTCTTGCCATCTTGATGTTTTAATTGCTTTTATTTTATCTTCAATTTTGTGTCTCATGTAACATACCAGCTAGCTTCTACAACTTTGTTGTTTTCAACATTAGATATATGTTATTTTTGTAGTTACAGGTCTGCTTCATATCATCTTTAAGTTGCAATTTGTTAATTAAATCTTATGAACTTCAATATTTTATTAAAGTTTTTCTTTTATCTTGTATGTATGATAATGTCTTTACATTTTATCACTATTAATTTTATTGACATATATTTATGTGTGTGTGTCATGAAATGTAACACACTTTTTTTAGAAGTTTGATTATGTCTTTCAGTCATATTTGTATCATATCCAGACACATCATTTGCTTGCTGTGTAATGATTTTTTTCATTCATTGTATGGATTATTTTTTCATAAAATATCTACTTATATTTACTATTTATAAGAACTGAGAATGGCTATTCTCATAATTTCTCTTTCCTAAGTTTATGGTATTCCCTTAAATACAGTAAATTATAAGACAACACTTATTGCATGGAAGAGTTTGATTTTATTATTTTCCTCATATAAAATGTATGACATAGATTTATTACTGCTTTTATCAAGTAGCATGTGTGGACTTATGTCATTGTTATAGAATTTCTAAGCAATTGTTCATGTTTCAGAGTTGTAACTTTGCAGGAAACTTGTTCTTCTTAAAAATAGAAGACCCAATTTTATTTTAATCGGATGGTACAGAACATAGGACTTTATAAATATCTTGTATTTTTTCCTCCTCCAGTGAACGTGGGCTGTTCCTTTTTTGCTCATCTGTTTATACTGAGATTTTTAGGATCTGTGTGTAGGGAGAAAAATGTTTCTGAGAATAAGAATTACATCATAACAAAAATAATTTAATTTATTTCAAAGTAATTGAAGATATTTTAAATGAGAGAATAAGTAATATGCTCTTAGTTTAACAAAATAGAATATACCCAGAGAAGAGGACATCAACCAATCCTAACAGTTTCAGGAAAGTAACGTTTGTTTAAATGCAAAATAAAAAAAATGTTTAAATGCATTTTATATTTGGATAATGATTTTTTACATGAGTTCTAGATTTACTGTTTTTTTTCTTATTCTAATATTCTGACAAAACTAACCTTCTACCATTCAATTAATATAGTTTTGTTTATCATATTCCAGCATTTTCAAGGTATTGAATAAAATACGTAGATGTATAATTTTAAAAAGACACTGCCTTTCCTGGACTCTGGATGAGGAGGAGCTCAGTCCTGATGCAACTTGACAGGATGGGGTGGGATTACTACTGAGATGTTTGGAGGGAAGGACCAGGAGGAGAAGAGGGATGGGTCTACGATCAAGTATAAAGAGAATATATAAATTAAAAATAAGGCCGGGCATGGTGGCTCACGCCTTTAATCCCAGCACTCGGGAGGCAGAGGCAGGCGTATCGCTGTGTGTTCGAGGCCAGCCTGGTCTACAAAGCGAGTCCATGACAGCCAAGGCTACATATGGAGACCCTGTCTCTGAAAAACAAAAATAAAAAAAATTTAAAAAATCTATCTGTCCTCCTCTCCACTCTGTCTTCCTGTCTATATCTATCTGCCTATCACCTGTCAACTATGTTACTCTATGTCATGCACAAACCTGCTCATATGACATGTGTGTGTGTGTGGGGGGGCTTGTATTTAGAAATTATATTGAGGGATTTACTTATTTTATGGTATATGTTTTAAATAAAAATTTTCAGTGGGTGTTGTCTTAGCCAATACCCATTGAAATCTAAATTCTCATTGTAGTATTGTTCATGAAAGTCAGCGTGATACAAGTGGAAGCGAAGCACACCATTGCAGATGAAGATTCCCACCACTGAAACGACAGACTGCAGAGACAAGAGCGCCCAACGCTGCTGCGCTCTTACGATGTCTCTTGAGTCAGTGATTACTAGTGCCAGACCCAACTGAAGAAAGGACGGGAAAGTAGTAGAGAAAGTAAGATACTTTGAAATGTGAACGAAAGAAGGGAGGTTTTCACGAAGAGGCAAACAGATCAACGCTTAATTGAGCTGGCAGTTAATCGAGACTTAGCATTAGGAGTGGTAGACTTTTGCTTTGAGTGACTCAAGATGTGGCGTCCATGCATTTCTATGATTGCAATAACTTGATACTATGCTTGTTTGTTTGTTTTTTAATTTTGCTCAAGCCAAACAGAAACTCTGAAGAGTGGTATATACTGACTTAGGAGGAAAAGAACAATATAAGGAGATTTGGAGAATTCAGGGAACTATTAAGTTACTCTCAATACATGCAGTAAATAACATGGGACATGATTTTTAAACTTATTATAAAACAAATGTTCAACCAGCAAAAATTTTATTTGCTTTTAAATGTATCTATGAGGGTTTCTTACATTTCTTTTTAAAATTATTTTTATTTTAATGAAACTTTTTCTATTCTTTACATATACATTTATATTATTGTACACATATACAATAAACTACCTGTAGCAAGAAGAACCATGATACAATCAGGAATTATAGGAATGTTACATTCTTTGTGTTTTGGCTCTTTGTATTTGACAGGCTTAAGGAAAACATCTTTCCTACCTTGGTGAGTCTAAAATTCTGAATGTAAATTAGTCTTAATCACATCTTTTCATTATCAACTTAAAACATCTATCTTGACATAAAAATATCTTAAGCCCTAAACAACTAAGCTTCATTGTAAAACCTGGTCTTCAACTCCATCAGAGACTCGAGAAGGAATGAATTTGATTACCTGACTATCAGGGAATGCAGGGTAGTAGCTTTCTAGTTAAGTAGATGACAGAGACAGTTTGCTACCTGAATAGTCACCAAAAACTCTCTATTATGTTGGAGCATCTCCTTCAGCCTTCTGGCCCAATATATATGACAGACATATTTGAGAGGCAGGAACTATTGAGGACTTGCTTACCCTTTCTTGGCAGAGTTTGGCCCTCGACTCTGCCTGCTTCCAAGCTTGCCCTTTTTTAGGCAGAATTCTGTATGTGCTAGCAATGTGGACATTTTCCCCAGTGGTTTGTTTGCCACATTTGAAGCTATCTTTGTAAGGAGATTCTTTAATGCTCATCATCCTCTTTGAAGTACGCTGGAGGCTGCCAGGAGTTAAACTGTCTCATTGTCAGTGAATCTTTAAAATAATAAAAACATTTTAAATGCCATATTCTTCATGTCTCTGAGGTTTTTGAAGATATTATTTTTCTATAGAATCATATCTATGTGCCACACCTAACATGTATATTCTTGTGATAAAAGTAGACTTGTGATTGACACGGCCATGGTTTGCTCAACTAATATTTAACTTGTGTAACTTATTTATCCTAAAAAGCCTTAATAGCACTTTCAAAGTATTGATAAACCTTGTATTATAATTGACTTATATGACACAATACCTTATATTAGAGTAGAAATATATATCTAATGTGTGTGAAGAATAAACTTATATTTGAATTCTATACCACTGTATCTATAATTAAACTTATTTTGCATCTATATACAAAGTTCTATATCAGTAAATTAAAAATAACCTCGTGAGTGACAATCGAGGCATTAAGTTGAGGAGTAGATTCACTAATCTACTTTTTGTTCTATCTTCCCTATATATTTCTATATTCCCTTTCTTTCTTTTAAACCCCAATCTCTAAACCTTAGAATGTAAGGTAAGGTAAAAGAGAGACATTGTGGAGTCTAACCTTGTTTTCTCTTTAAATAAGACCAATAATAACTTGTAACCAACTCCCATTGAAAATAACACTCTATAGCACAAGAAAACAATCCAAAACCTACCAGAACCCCCTTAAAGGAAGTGGGGCATCATTCTCTTAAGGTTTCTTCTGACTGAATTGGGAAGAATTATACCTAGTCGGGGCCCAAATAAAGTTGGGAAATGGTTAAACAAGCTAGGAAATGCATTTGTGTTCCAGTTCCTAAATGTGGAGAAATTCCATGCCTAATTAGAGTATTGTGTGGTACAGCCTGAAATGCTGGACAAACTGGGGTCAGAAGCTTTCTTTGAAAATGTCTTTGGAGCTGTCTTCTGATGAGGCACAGCAACTTAAGCACTTGGTGCTGGACCATGAAGGATACAGGAAGTCAGTGTCCAGCATGCTAAGAGGAATGCATCTTGACAGGTCTGATCCAATATCAGTGTCTGGTTCTTTTGTTCTGGAAACAGAACAAAATATAATTTCTCATAAGCAATATACAGTCCTACAATTATAAGTGTATAAGGTATGCATGATGCACAGAACAATTAAGGCTCGTTTTCTGTTCTTTGTATGGGCAGGAAAAAAAGATATCTGTAAATCTTCATTCATGCCATATGAGGAATGGCATCTACTAGTATTTCATAGGGCTTTTGTAGCCAAGAAGAAGCAATGTCTATGCCTAGACATTTATTTTACAGCCAGTCTCAGAGCTATTCCCATATAGTAGGATTAGCAATATAAGTTACCTGCTTGTTCTGCAGTTTAAATTACATTTCTTACATTCTGAAAGGGCAACACTTCAATCGACTAGTACCAACTCAGAACAGTTCTGGAAATATTAGCAGCACTTAAGAGATACAAAGACAGACAGAGGCAGGAGGTGGAGGGAAAATTTATACACAAAGTAAATATGTCACCGATGCCTATGAACAGTCCCAAGGATAGATGTGCAAAAGCCCGTTATACTAAAGGTTACTGATAATCTGCCTCTGCCTCTCATACAATCTGTTTTCATGACATCACCTAATTACATGAAAGGTCACCAATGATAAAGAAATGCCTCATTATTTTAAATGCCAATATCTTTATTAGCATATTTCCCTTACATTCTCAATGTAGTCTTTATATAAATATTCCTTTTCTCATTTTACTTTAGAGACTTCATATTTTCTGCCAGTTTATATTTATTATTACTAGACTCCTTTTTTTAGGTTAAGCCTCCTAATCTAGCATTCTTTTTAAGTTTAATTTGTAATGTTGAGTCAGTTTTATAGTCCTTTTGATCATATTCAAAGCTTTAAACATGTCACCAGGAACACATAATGGCGGTGGTTTTTTTTTTTTTTAGATGTTTCAATGAAATCTATTCAGAAATATTTATATATCACAGTGAAAGAAATGCCTTGATTGAAGTAACAAATTATATTTCCTTGGAGCACATTCTAAGTAAAATGTAGCTGTAAAGTCATTGTATTACTGTCAAAAAGTTTTAATGACTATTTTAAAAAGATGTCTTGAAAATAAAATTAATTTTATAATTTAGCATGAATATAATTGAACCTAGTGAAGTCAGTTTGTTCCTTTTTTCCCCTAACATAAATTTGTTTAACTTACACAAGAGAGAGAGAAACAAGAAGAATTGGACTTTCTTTCACCACCTGGTGTTTCAGTTGATGCGCTTGTACCTTTGAAGAAAATATTTAAATAAAGCCCAAAGCAAACCAAATATCATTTCATTTAACAATGCTCTCTTGCTAACTTACACAGCTTCAAACATAAGACACTCTACTACTTGGGAGAAAAAAGTTTTCTTATGTAGTCTTTTAACTTTTAAAAAATGTAGTCTTTTCCTTCAGATTGCACAGTAAGGATTTCAGAGCCTCTTCTCTATGAAATGGCTCAGAAGGGCCTTCACTTAAATGAAAGCTAGTTGTAGCTTCTATTTTTATGGAATGACAATTTCCATGGTAATGAACAAACAAGCAAACTAACAAACAAAAGTATTCTTAGACACTCTCTTGCAATATTTGAATACTAAGTAATCACATATAATAAAAGATCAAAAATAATTTCATATTATTATTTAATTTTATTTTATATTACTGGTGGGTTTTTTTACAATTTTATTAATTCATTTAGAAATTTTACAACATAAGTATCGAAATGGTAAAAAAAAAAACACTTCTTACATACATATTAAGTGGCAAAAAAACATTAAAGTCATCTTTGTGGTTAGGAAGAGAAGGAGGATTTAAGGACAATTCCAGCAAGACTCCAGTGTTTAAAGGTATGCTTTGTCTACTAGAAATTTATGTATTTATGCAGAGAAATCTTTACATTAGTACCAGTTTCTAGGAGCTAATTTTGACAACTGTAGGTTTGGAAAATGACCTGATTAACAGAAGTCATTCAAAGCCACCACCGACCGACAACACAACTAAGAATACAGAAATATTCACTGGACAATTTGACGCAGCCACTGATTGGTCATTGTCATTTCTACTCATTTACTATCCTTTGGGGGGTAATACAAATGAATCTCTTATCTTGACATGTAGAATAAATTAAAAAATATACCAAAATTCTAAATCAATTTTATACAAAGTATTGAAAATAATAAGAGAAATTCATAAGTATTAAGAATCTTTGTATTTATTTTAGCTTGCCCCACTCATAGCATGACATTGTAGTTAATTTGAAAAGAAACTAAGATATTGATGCATTATTTGTAAACCTCACTGTTGTACATAAGATAAAGGAAAAACTAAAGATAAACAACATCCCAAGAATTTTATGAGACAGAGAAAGGATGAGATTATAAAACATTCTTCTGCAAGAGTCGTTATAAATATTTACTTTAAAACTTAAATACTGATTATGTTCATTGACTTTTATATGGGAAAATAGAATAAGATTGCTATTGCAAATGTCTTTGAAATTAAGATTTTCATGCCATAGTATTTAGTTACAATTAAGAAACAGAGTGACCTTGAAGTAACAGATTCTCCAAGTAGAGACTGCACAGTGACTTGATCTAACTTGTCTGGCATAATTTTTCATTCACAGTATTATTGCAAAAGCAGTTAATTTGAGAATATTAATTATTGCAGAGAGAGATGAAAAGCAAAGTAGAAAAAACAGATTTTAAAAAACTTTCCAGAAAATAGTTTAAACTTTTGAATAAAATGTTTGAGGAAAATACTCTGGGTAATTCTTCCATGTTATATAAGATATGCAGGACACAGGGTTATAGCATTCACCTGATGATTTAAAACAATTTACTTTCTGTAAAAACTGTATATTGTTTTTTAATAATATCATGAGTTACTTTAATATACTTATATATAAGTTAGTGCCCATAACTCTATCACGGATATTCTTTCAACTATATTCAAATTCATAAAATTTATGTTTAAAAGTGCTAAAATATTTTATATAATAAAATGTATGTGTCTTGTAATCACTTAGTCACTATAAGTAGATGCATTTTAATTATAACTCTATACATTTTCATTACACTTACAAAAATATTTCAGTCAGTATTCATACAGAATATTTTAAAACTCATACAATAAAACTATTATTGGGACTGGAGTGAGGGCTCAGTGGTTAAGATCACTGGTTGCTCTCCTGCAGGACCCACATGGCATCTCACAATTGTCCATTACTCCAGTCCCAGTAAATATGATACCCTCACACAGACACAAATACAGCCAAAACACCATGCACATAAAAATGAAAAATGTTTTCATTCTAAAAAAATAATTATGGGATTACAAATACTATGTAGTCAACAAATAAATTTAGAATGTTTAATCCACTGGAAAAATTCATCTGTCAAAATACATACAAGAACTAGTATTGACAATGAGTGATATTTTTTCTTCACAGGGCCACTTTGGAAAGTTTAATTTTTTTATTAATTTATTCATATTACATCTCAATTGTTAGCCCATCCCTTGTATCCTCCCTTTCTTTCCTCCCTCCCGCCTCCCCCTCTACTCCCTTCCCCTATGTCTGTGACTGAGGGGGACCTCCTCCCCCTGTATATGCTCCTAGGGTATTGAGTCTCTTCTTGGTGACTTATTATCTTTCCTCTGAGTGCCACCAGGCCTCCCCATCCAAGGGACATGGTCCGATATGGGGCACCAGAGTTTGTGTGAAAGTCATGGAAAGTTTAATTTTTTAACAACATTTTGGAATATGGGTTTTATTTCCTTGAGTATACATAACTATGCATAAAAAGTTAATTCCTCAGCTTGGGAATATGAAAAACTGAAAATAATAGCCAAAATATACAATGTAGTGCAGTTTCAACTTCAGATAGACATCTATAGATATAGGCATATCTGTAACATTTTGCCCACAATTCTAAAGATAAATCTACTTCTAGGTCAAGATATTCACATTTTGTTCATGAGGTTAATCCAACTGGGCTGATTAAGAACATGACTTAGGTTGTTAAACCTTTAGATAATGTAACTTTCTTTTTTGCCCTAACTCTGTCTCCTACTACAGTGTCTAAAATTTACTGTGAAATTGTCTGGTTCTGCTCAGATTCAAACAGGCATAACTACTCCTTGTGATTTTTTTCTTAACTTTTGTTTTCAAATGCTGGACAGAGATTAAATATGCTTCTAAATCACATTACAACTACTACCACCACCATTATACATAATCCTATATAATAAAAGAAAGACTGTTGGGAGATTTTACCACCCCTAATTTCAATCTGTGCTATAGAAATAAAAACACATGATATTGGCATAAAATACCAACAAGTTAATCACTGAAATAAAATAGAAGACCCAGACATAAATCTACACTCCATGAATACCTGAATTTAACTGAAGAAGCCAGAATCCTACAATGGAAGAAAGAAAGCATCTTTAACAAATGGTATTGGTCTAAATGGATGTCAGCATATAGAAGAATGCAAATAGACCTATATCTATCATCCTGCACAAAACTCATGTCCAAGTGTATCAAAAACTTCAACATAAAACCAGATACACTGAAGCCAACAGAAAAGTAAGTAAAGTATAACACTGAATGCAATGATTCAGGGACAACATCCTGAACATAACAGCCATAGCTCAAGCATTAAGAAAAACAATTAATAAATGGGAACCTCATAACATTAAAAGCTTTTGTAGGGCAAAGGACACCATATTAGGAAAAAATACAAAAGTCGTGCAGTCTAAGAATGGAAAGTTTTTCACCAACTCCACATTTGACAGATGGCTATTTTCAAATATATAGAGTAATGAAGAAACTATACATCAAAAACAAAACAAAACAACAACAAAAAAAAACCCAATCCAATTAAAAGTGACATATAGATTTAAATAGAGAATTCTCAACACAGGTGTCTCAAGTGTTTGAGAAGCACTCTTAGCCATCAGGGAAATACAAAACAAAATGACTCTGATATTACATCTTACACAAACAGAATTGCTAAGATCAATTACACAAGTGACAGCTCATGGTGGTGAGGATGTGGAGCAAGGGGAACAGTCCTTCATTGTTTGTGGGAATGTTAACTTGTAAAGCCACTTTGGAATTAAATTTGGTGTTTTCTCCTAAAATTTGGAATGAAGCTACCTGAAGCAGCTATAGGACTCCTGTGCATATATCCAAAGAATGCTGCATCCTACCACATGGATACTAGCTCACCAATGCTCGGAGAAACAGAAGGAACATTCTCAAACTTATTCTATGGGCCAGAGTCAGCCTGACATCTAAAACACACAAAGTATCAAAATAAATTCACACCTATTTCCCTTATGAACATTGATGCAAAAAATACACTATAAAATACTTGCAATCCAAGTCCAAGAATGCATCAAAAATATCTGACTCTGCTGTCTATGGTTGAGGTCTGAAGTCTCTGCATAACTGTTGGCACTTAGTCTATGATGGTGGACTACCTTTTCTCAGCGGGGTTCTCACTCCGCCTTATCTGGTAACACCAGAACTTGTAAGAAGCGTCATATACCCTTTGGGAAGATCACAAACCTGACCCTTTCCTGATAAGAAAAACCTGCTTAGCAGACTCTACCCTATGCTAAGGTGATCCTAGCCTCCAGCAAATGACCTTTAATCACACCTAGAAGTTATAACCTCAACCATAGGATAATTAAGTACTGTGTTTTTTCTTCTTGTAGTATACATATGTAACCCCACCCCCAAATTATACTAGAGAACCCCTAGAGCTGATAAACACTTTCAGAAAAGTGGTTTGAAAATAAATTCACTTTTAAAAAATCAGTAGCTCTCCTTTGTACAAGCAATAAGTGGGCTGGGAAACAAATTTGGGAAACAACACTCTTCACAATAGTCACAAACAATATAAAATATCTTGGTGTAACTCTAATCAAGCATGTGAAAAACCTTTATGACAGGATCTTCAAGACCCTGAAGAAAGACATTGAGGAAGATATCAGAAGATGGACAGACTTCCCATTCTCATGGATTGGTAAGATTAACAGAGTAAAAATGGCCATTTTACCAAAGGCAAACTATAGATTCAATGTAACTCCCACTAAATTTCAAGCAGAATTCTTTACAGACCTGCAAAGAGAAATTCTCAAATATATAATATGTTAGAGGATCAAATGCAGTGGGATATTGTGTGGGAGGAATAGTGTGGGGAGAAACACTTTGGCTAGTTGTGGGAAAAACTAGGGTAGTGATAAGTTCCTATCAAGTATGGTGATCTTGGAGATGACTCAGAGTCATGCGGAGTATCTGCTAAGAACTTCGTATCCAGGAATGGATTTTTGTAATGGGATTGGGTTGCATTCAATTGAGTCGTTGGCCAAGGGGTTCCCATGAAAATCCCCAAACAACCCAGGCTGTTGTGAAGACAGTAAGTAGCTCTCTACAAACTGACAGCAGGGCCCCATTGCTAAGCATAGTACCTACACAACTCACTGAACATGAAGGAATTGAGTTGGTGCCTACATTGAGCCTTCACCACTATGTTCTAGTCACTTTGTTCATGGAAGGTACTCTGCAGACCACTGAAAGAGAAATAAGGACACCAACTCAGCCACAAAGCCTCTTACCTACAATCTGTCCTACTTGCATACTATGCTAGGACAATGGTGGATTAAATGTACTAAGGCATGCCTAGCCATAGAAAAAGAAAGAAAACAATTTAGATCTAATAATTAGAAAATTTAATTTCAACATTATTCTGAATTTGGAAAAGAAATCTGATTGTGAGAATCATTTATACCGACAAAAGTGAGTACCTTTGCTTCTCTACCTTTGTGTGGATGTAACATTAGTATCTTTGTCTTATTAGGAAATTACAGCATGGTTTACCTCAATAGATACTTTGAGCCATGAAATATGAGAATAAATAGGTATTGCATTTTGTTTTTACTTTGAACCCACTTATAGTTAATTTTTGGCAAAACTGTCTTATATGATTATAACATTCATTTTAGGTTCCTCATTAACAGACTCATCCTCAAAAAACTATAAATAATATTTGTATAAGTTGTATCCTTCTTTCCAGATGCTATGTTGTACTTTGGAACCGTGTCATTAAAAAAAAGCTGAGATACCTTGAACTGATAAATCAACACCAAACATCCACGATTTGTTTTAGTATTGTTTTAATGCTTTTGTTACTAGATCTTATGGTATGTTTAAGGTTCTGGTTTGTTGCAGATAGTCTGTTACAGAAGGAAGGACTCTTTACCTTGATAGTCACTTCATTGGTGACAACTTATTGAGAAGTTTCCAAAACAGATCCAAAATTATGATTCACAAATATCAGTGACTACTAAAGATAGTGTTCAGATAGGTTACACTGTGGGAGAAAAATACTAAAGAGAGTTAATAGTGTTTATACAAATGAACGGTCTTGAAAATGAGTCAATATAATGAACAGTTACTATGAATACTCAGGGAGTGTATACATTTTAAACAAGATAAGCATTGCATGAAGAACACTTTTACTATTAGGAAAAGTAATTTTAAGAATTGAAACAGCATATATTTTAGTTAAAATATATAAGCATTGAATTTTAGTAGAAGAGAAGATAACTTCATAAGTTTTGCATTTATAAAATTTTGTTTAGTTGAAAATTGTCTATTCAACTGTTCAATATTTATATTTTAAGTGTTCAGACATGTCTTACATTTCTGGAAAAATATAGCTTTATTGAACATCAAATTATAAGTATATTTCTAATTATAGAGAACCAAAAGAACTTCAGTAGATGGTTGGACTGTTATTGTCCATAAGCCAGAAGCCAATGATATTATTTATGTAAAAATAAAAATGCATTGTATTGCATTTTATACAGCACAAAAGAGGTCCTTTAAAATTCTACTTGTGGTCATAATTTGATCCTAGATTCCTACAAAGAGCTGATCTATATTTTCTGAGATAAAAAGATTAAGTACTGCTTAATAATGACTTAATTTAAAACTCAAAATAAAAGTCTAATTCATTAAAGTACAATTTAAATATAATGAATTTCAAGATTTAAAATAGCAGGGAACATAGGAACACTTTCAAAATGGTAAATAATTACATTTATACATGCAGAGAAGACTTGCTAATTGTGCCAGATTTTTTATGAGAAGGAGGCTGTGATCTGGAAGCTTCTTTTTTTAAAGATGAAATTTAGAAAATCGTGTAGTATATGAGTATGTGTTAATTTTTATCACAGTAATTGATATTATGCAATTTTCATGCATTTGTTTTCACATAATGATATCTAGCAGTGTTGACTTTTGTCAGACCTGTGATACCTTGTCTGCTGGACCTGGAATCTGAGGACTTAAAAGAATGAGGTACATTACAGTTCAATGCTGTAGACAATCTTACTTCAGTTTCTGGGTACTGTTATACAGGAATATAACGAACAAAGCAGTGCTCCAAGTAGTGTTTTCCAAGTTCAGAAAATCATGATGAAAAAAATGTAAATAAATTCCAGTAAGTACATACAAATATAAATAGAGTAGCCTTTTCCAAGAACATTCTTATGACAAAGCAATTGAAACATAATTACCTGGCACTTAATATAGATTATATCTGGGAAAGCATGAAAGCAAAGCAGAAGGTTATATCCAGATTCAGGTTACCTTGACCAGATATGGTTCTCTAGCTAAGTTCCTACATCCAACAAGAATAAATATGTCTTATAAATTAAATGTTTGTCACAAGAGGGATAAAATCACATAAAAAAAAAAATCAGAAAATGAAGTGCACCTGCTTTTTTTCCCTGGAGCTTCTGTCGTAGTTCCCCAAGGCATTGTTCAACATGGACCGTCCTTTTGACTGTGTTCTGACATATTTTCCTTTTTATTTTCTTAAAATTTATGGGTATTTTTGGAGCCATCAACATACTAAAAAATAATCATGAAAAGACATATGATAAATGCAATGCTACATGCCAGGGTACTGTACATGATACTTTTTGCCATCAGGGACCAGGATCCATGCCTTGTGATGTATCAACAATCCCTTTTCTTATTCTTTGTCCTGAGATTTTAGGCAACTGTTATGTCTGGATTTTCATCCTGTACCCAGTGCTCTAGTTCTTTATACCTTATCAGATAGAACAATGCTCAGCATGTAGGGATAAGTACCTTAAAAATATCTGGACTTTCAAGTAATATGATTCCATTGGGACACATTTAAAATCTTTAAAGTTAATAAGGTAATAGCAAGAGAATCTCATAAGTAGTTTACCCATATTTTTAAAAGTTCTTTCTTATGGGTGGAATGCTTATGTTCTTGAAATATTTGTAGGACAAATGCTTGACCCTTGGTGTTATAGGAATTCCAGTGATATGTTAAATTTGTCAGTTTTTTTTTTTTGTTGTTGTTGTTTTGTAGAATTCCTTAAAATTATTGCTAGTAATACCAGGACCATTATGTGTTTTTAACTGTGTTAGAATCCTCATTACAGAGAATGTTTACAATAAGGTGAAAATAACAGCTTTAGAAGAGGATAATTTATCTAACATTGAATGCCGAATATTTAATATTTTATCATGTAAGGCTTGGCCATCATAACTTAAATTTTCATGTGACCATCTTTGCTTGGGGCACAATGTATTTAGCAGTGTGGCCACCCAAGATCTCCGAGTCACTGACATAAACAGGAATGTTGTTATACTCGCAATTAAGAAAGAGATACACAGGAGGATAAGGTACATAGCTCCAAATTTCTCAGCAGTATCACATGCATTGAACGGAAACAAGATAGCAGAAACAGCAATATTGCAGTCATACCCTTTCCCTGAGAATTCATCAGCACTTTTCCCTAGATCATTATTTTTTTTTAATCTGAATCATTGTTGGTAGGTGAGTTTGTTCTGGTCTGATGACTTTCCAGTTTCAATCTCTCCTTTTTAAGGGGTAGATAGATTCTTTGGAATCCCTTTGCCCATCTTCCACAGATAAAGTCAGTTTTCCAGGTATCCACAACAGTTTCCCAGCATCCTGAAAAAAAAAAAAAAAAAAAAAAACATAAACACAGCCTTGGCTCCAGTGAAATGCCAAATCCAGAGCTTTCACCTGGCCTGATATAACATTTCTCCAAAGAATCCTGACCTCGACTTCCTTTGGAGTGGCCCCAAAATGTTCTGCAACAGGAAGGCCATCCTTGCTCATTTTAAAAATATTAAGTATATACAATATAAGATAAAATATAGGCAAGAGCAGCCATACTACCATATTCTCTATCTCCTTTAATAAGTAATATTTAAGTTGTCCATTAGTTCAATTCTCAAAGCAAATTTTTAGATATAAAGACTCATATGTAGATTCATTCTCCTTTAGAGCAGTTTTAAGATATATGTGTTCACGGATCTATTTATTTGTTTTTATCATATAATTTTCTACATATCCTTTGTGTTCTTAAAAAGGAAGAAGTAAGTCAAAAACTATCATTTTGAAGACAAGCATTTATGCAGAATTGCTCTGGAAACAATCATTTATCATCGTTAAGTCAAATATTATATAAAAGGTATAATTTATGGCATAAATTATGTAGATTTTGTGAAATGTTAATCTTAATTAGCCTAATTATTATTATTTTTGTCCTTGACTGCCCAAAGACATTGCTGATGGCTTTCATGTTTGGTAGAAAATATGTTACATAGGGACTTCCTGTACAGAAAGTGGAAAACTGTTGTATAATATTAAATTAGGTTTAAAGCATAATTATTATTCTTTAGCCATCATTTGTTGTGGCAGCTTCAGTGATGATGGGCGTAATTCCCCATGAAACACTTAAAATACCTGTAGTGCAACTGTAGAATTAAGTTTTAAATTTTATTTTATTTTAATATATGAATATATATATTTTAATATCTACATGCAATTGACTCAAAGCTTCCTTACTAGAGCTCATAGTTTGAGTTTTTCTGGTTCTGGCCAATTGTCATTTTATCTATCATTTGAAGCATTGATATTTTATGATAAATTTTCTTCTATAATTAGTAGGATGATTAATATCCCAAGGAATACTGAGTTGACATGATTTAACTCAAATTATAGAAATAATAAAAAGTACTAGACCCTGCTCACACTGTTAGGAATTTCACAAGAAGACCAAGCTACACAATTGTAACAGAAACAAAGGGCTTAAATCAGACCCATTCAGGCTCCCTGATTGATGCCTCAATCTCTCTGAGCTCCTATGAGCTCAGGTTAGTTGATTCAGTGGATTCTCTTGTGGTTTCCTTCCTCCATCTCTTATAATCCTTCTTATCCCTCTTCTTGAGCTCTGCATAATGTTTGACTGTGGTCTCTTCATCAGTTACAATCAGTTGCAGGATGATGCCTTTGTGATGACAATTGGGCTAAGCACTAACCTAAGAATATTGAGAGACAGACAAAAGAGTGATAGATAGAGCTGGTCATAGTGGCAGGGATCTTTAAAGGGTAAGAGTGTCACATTGGCCATTGGTGATGATGTGGCTCCTGGTACTGAGTGGCTGAAGGTGGGCTGGGGGAAGGGGAGTGGCACTTAGTTCCTAACATGTATCCCTTTTGCTAATTACAAAAGGTAAAGGAATAGAAATGGGTGATGGTAAGGCACAAATGGAGACCCTGTGCTCTTTAGATTGCTTTCAGCATTGACATCTTTGGGGACCCAAGAAATCTGGAATGCTGGTCAAATCCTAGAAGAAAAGGATGTTTCACTTTCTGTCCCAGACTCTGCATGCTCATATGCACCTAAGGACATTCAATAAGCACTTGAGGCAGTTTGTGAGGATGGAACACACAGTTCTAGCTGCTTTGCAGATGTCCATGATCTACATACCTTCTTAGACACAACTACTTAAGCTTTCACACCCTCAGACATTTATAACTTGCATTTACCCATCTTAAAGTGTTTTACATAATCCTTTTGTTACTTGTATTTATATACCTTAGAATATACTTTTAAGCCCATAGAACTTAATCTTTCACATCCACATAGCTTACATAATCTTTACACCTTTTTTTAAAAAAAAATCCAGTCATTTAGGAGACATAGGTGGCTGCTTACTGAAATCACTCGTTATAACGTGAGTTCTTTTAAATAAATAAATAGTAAAAAAATTGCATTGAAAACTGTCTTATGAGTGTTTGTCTTTTTGTAGTGTGGTATCAAGGAAAACCATGTCTAGACCTAGTAGATCCAGGAAAGTGAGGCCTGTATTAAGGGAGCTAGGAAGGTAACTGAGGCATTGGTTGCTGCAGATCAACTGGCATAACTAGTCTAATAGTCAACACTGTGAGATATCTGAAAAGGATAAATTTCACCAAAGTAAAAAGGAAGTGCAGACCAAAACAGCTGCGGAATCTATTAAATAAGACAGAGTACCAGATGCCTGGACAATTGTCCTATGTTTCTCCATGGTCATTAGGGCCACAGGTTCCTGGGTAGTGTCAGTCTTTTGCTTCCAAGAACAGAAGATCGGAAAGACTTTGCTTGGGAATAGGGACTTGTGGAGATCAGCTTACCTTGTCTAGGGAAAGCTGGGCAGTCATCTCACCAGTGACCTACTTGTCCACAATTTGCACAGGATCCTGGCATCAGATGAGGTGAAGGACTGTTTTCATCCAATGGACAGCTTTGGCACATTTAAAGTAGGATCCAGGTGGAGTTCTTCTATGTCCCATCATCTTATTTGAAGATAAGGGTGCTGCCAGGATCTGGCACTTCTATTATGAGACTTTTAAAAAATTTAGTTTATTATAATTTATTCAGATTACATCCCAATTGTTAGCCCCTCATTTGTATCTTCCAGTTCCTACCATCCTTCCCTCTTCTCCCCTATTCCCTTCCCTAGACCTCTGAAAGAAGGGGACATCTTTTCCCACCATATGACCATAGCCTATGAAGTCTCATCCAGATAGCCTTCTTCCCCTTCTTCTGTGTGACCTCCTGGCCATCCTGGCAAGGAGAAATGATTAAATTGGGGATACCAGAGCTCATGTCAAAGGCAGTCTTTACTCTCACCACAACTGTGGAGAAAGAGAAGTACATTGGCTAGATCTGACCAGGGCTTCTAGGTTCACTGCATGCAATGTCCCTGGTTGGTGCAACAGTTTGTGCAGGCCCCTCTGGGTCCAGGTCCACCAACCTTGATTGTATCTTTATGGGGATCCTGTACTCCTCTGGTTCCTTCCCCCCCATTCTTCAATACTAGTCTTAGCTCTCTGCCCAGACTCCAGCAGCAAGTCTCAGTGTATGTCCTGATCCTTTGCTGGGCGGAGTCTCTCAGAGGAGATCTATGTTGGTCTAATATCCATTTATAAGTGAGTATATACTATGCCTGATTTTCTGGGTCTGTATTACCTCACTCAAAATGATCTTTTCTAGTTCTATTCATTTTCCTAAAAATTTCAATATTCCCTTGTTTTTAATAGTTGAGTAGTTTTCCATTGTGTAAATATACCAGTTTCTTTATCCATTTTTATACTAAGAGACACCTAGGTTGTTTCCAGATAGTAGCTACTACTAATACAGCTACTATGAACATAGTTGAGCAAATGTGCTCGTTGTATGGTGGAACATCTTTCCTTTGAGTATATTCCCAGGACTAGTATATGCCCAGTGAGCTGACACTTAGGAAAGGAGATAGGCTAGGTGTCCAAAGGTTTTCACAAGAGGGAGGAGCACCCTTGTGGTAGCATCCTTCTCAATTTTCTGAGAAATCACCAGATTGATTTCCAAAGTAGTTGTACAAGTTTGCATTCATACCAGCAATGGAGGAGTGTCCCCCTTTCTCCACATCCTCACCAGTGTGTGCTGTTACTTGAACTTTTGATCTTAGACATTCTGGTAGGTGCAAAATGCAATCTTAGAGTCCTTTTAATTTGTATTTCCCTGATGACAAGGGACGTTGATCATTTCTTTAAGTGTTTCTCGGCCATTCAATCTTGCTCTCTTGAGAATTCTGTTTAGCTCTGTACCCCATTTTTAACCAGATAATTTGGCTTAGTAGTGCTTAATTTCTTCAGTTCATTATATATTTTTGATATTAGGCCTCTGTGAGATACACAGTTGGTGAAGATAATTTCCCAGTCTGTTGCCTTAAAGAGTGTGACTAGAGATACATTTACCTCCAAGAATACTAGAGTGGTCCTGGAAGCTCAATAGTCACCACCTCATATCCAAGGAAATGATTACACTAACCAAAGGAAAAACTTATCAGTTGCTGCTGTTGGATGTGGTACCCAGAAATCTGTGAGCCAAAAGGTGAGTCTGTTACAGGTCTACTAGAGATGAAAGACAAGGACCTTTAGGGGTCTTAGCCCTGCCCTCACAAGTGGAAAGCTTGTAGGCATGAGGCTATCCTAATTAGCCACAGGGCACTGATGTTTGGGTTTGTATGAATGGAATACCTAGGGAAGTCTCAGCCAAGGAGTTGCACAAAGTCATGTCATACAACAGACATCACATGGGAGATGGGCATATACAAAGCCTGTCTCTGAATGATGACAAGAGAGAGACAGAGACAGAGAGACAGTGGGCATGCACAAGAAAGACAGCAAGAGAGAGACAATATGTTGGGGACCTTTTAAAGGGTACTCTTGTGTCATATGGCAGCTGCTGATGCCTTGGCTGCTAGTGCTGAGTGGCTGAAGGCTGGTTAGCAGGGTTGGGCTTCTGGTTTTGAACAATGATTATAGGCCTAAGTCTGATTTCTTGATTTGTCTTTGTGGGTGTTTTTTCCTTGTTCTCTATTTTTTCTCTGGATTTCAGGAGAGTGTTGATATTGGGGGGGGCAGGTATGTAAAATGTGTTTCTGGATATTGGGAGCTGACACTTAGGAAAGGAGATAAGCTAGGTGTCCAAAGGTTTTCACAAGAGGGAGAAGAACATTCTAGTCTACCGGATCTATTTATTTAGTCACCCTATAGGTCTGTTCTAGTGCTGGGGATGACACTGGGGACAGTATCTGGAGAGCAGATGTTGATCTGTAGCCAGGCTACCAGCTTCTCCAGCAAAAGTAGCCTTTTCATTAGCAGGGTATGCTTGGTGGAGTTGGGAGCTGAGAAAAAAATAGTGAGTTGAGGAAGGGCGATTAAGAGGGGATCCTTAGTAGACAGGACCAGGCAGCAGGGAAGGCCACAGTTTGTATTCTTCTGTAGAGCAGGGGTGGGTAGTTAAGGCTGGAAGATTTATTTGGTCTGGGATAAGAGAGGGAGACAAGAAAATCTGCATTAGCCTACATGGTTACGTGGTAGGAGCGGCTTGGGAAAAGCAGGTCTGTGGTATTCACAAAATCCCTCTGTCTCTGCCTGTCTCTGTCTGTCTCTCTTTGTTTGTGTGTATTGGGGGAGTGTTGTGCATGCATGTGATGGGGTAGATGTCGGGTGGGTGTGTTTGTGTGTGTGTGTGTGTGTGTATGTGTGTGTGTGTGTGTGTGTGTGTGTGTGTGTGTGTAGATGGTATGGTAATGGTTTTGATTCACTAGTAGAATCAATTCTACATGCTTTCATTTAGCCTCTCAATTCTTAATTGGCACCACACCACAAGTCAAATAACCAATGTTAGGATATAGTCAACTTCTAAGTATATCCCAATTATATATCTGGGATTTAGGAAATAATTTCAAGAAGAGTTTGGGAACATTGAACCCTTTCTGAGCTGGGTTTTATCCAAAACTCTATAAATTACCTAACCTCTACATCAATCTCTGCTTTACTGTGAGGGTCAAAATGTTTCTTGATGTCTAATAGAATTCAAAACTGGTATCCAATTGACCCCACTGCCTTACACCCTTATGCACATCTGGATCTGGTTGGTTTTACTACTAAGTTCATTGTTGTGCTTGAGCACATTCTGAGATGCTATAAATCACTTAATTTTATCACAGAGATAATTTTTTCCTTAGTCAATTTATTTGGAGATGCTAGGAGAAACTGACAATCATCATAATTTTCCACAAATTGTGAAAAGATTTATATACAGGTCAGCAAATCTCTTGCATCCTACAATTAATAAGACAAGATAATGAAATGTATTTGTATTCTTAATTTGTAAAATATTTTATACCATGGCCTTTAAATACTCTCTGAGATTCCAGGAGAGGTTTATGTAACTGCAGAGAATTCATTAGCTATAGGTGGTGGCAAATTGGCAAGTCTAGTCCAGATATTTAAATGATTCACCTTTATACATTGTTATTCTAGAAACACTTCTGATAACAAAATATGTATTCGTCAGAGTTTTCTTGAACCTATAGAATGAATCTATTTTCTATCTGCAGAATTCATATACACACACATGCATTTGCAAATAAACACATGTGCACACACACACACACACACACACACACACACACACATATACTCTGTGTGTGTGTGTGAAGGGAATTTATTAGACTGATTTACAAAGTGTGGTTCAGCTAGTCCAATAATGGTTCTCTAGCAGTGGAAGTTCCAAGAACCAAGTAGTTGTTCAGTCCATGGGCTAAATGTATAAGATAGTCTTCTATATACATTAACATTCCAAAGAAGTAGGCTCTAATGCCAGGGAAGGAATGGACTTGCTAGAGAGAGAAAGCAAACAGTCAAAAAAAGAATGCACTTTCTTCTTCCATGAGTTTTATATATGCCCATCCTTTGGGTTTTGGTTAATTCCATATGTAGTCAAGTTGACAAAATTGAGTAGCCATCACAGCCCTCTATCAGATGTAGAATTGGTAAAAATAATTTTCCCATTCTGATGCCTGCCACTTCATCTGAATGATGGTGTCATTTGCCTTATAGAAGCTTTTCAGTTTTATATGATCCAACATATGAACTGTTGTTCTTAGTGTCTTTGCTATAAGTGTTTTGTTCAGAGAGTCTTTTCCTTTGCCAAGAGTTCAAAACTATTTCCCACATTCTCATTTACTAGATTCAGGTCTTTGATTAATGTGGAGTTTTTTTTCAGAGAAATAACTATGAATTAATATGGATTTTCCTACATTCAGCCATCAAGTTTGAATAGGCTATTTTGGAAGATGTTGTTGAAGATGAATTTTAATCCAGCAATGTGGATGCTATGGAAAGGGATCACATCCAAAGACAGAGGTCTGTGTGATCCAGACAGAATACAGATACACCCTTAGTATACACATTTAATCTCTCTGACTTGAAGGCTGGAATACATACATTTAATACCCCTGTCAGAAATATAGAACACACCTTTAATCCTAAACAATGACATCTCTCACTAGAAAATGCTAGTTAAAAGCATTACAGAGGGAGAGAGGGAGAGAGAGAGAGAGAGAGAGAGAGAGAGAGAGAGAGAGAGAGAGAGAAAAAGAAAAAGAAGGAGGAGAAGGAGAGGAGAGGAGGGGAGGGGAGGAGGGGAGGGAAAGAGAGGAGAGTACAGGAGAGCAAGATAAGGTTTATGGAGTTCATAGGCAGTTTGTCTAAGCAGAGAAAGACAGTGAGAATTGGAGAGAAGCCAGTTTGAATCAGTCTGCTTGGAGAGGAGTTTTGAGCCAGAACAGCTGAGTTGGACCAGCTAGCCAGAGTTCAGAAAGAACTAGAAAGGGTGATCGTATTCAGAAATAAGTATTGGAGGTTGAAAACATCCTCGTCCTAGGTTAGTGGACAGAGGCTGGAAACTGAAGGCTTTAGGGTCTGGGATTGTAGAAGATTGAATTGTATAGAGGCTAGAAGCTTCCAAGCTTAGGCCTGCAGATAATTATATAGAAATGCTCTGGGCTCCTCCCAAGCCATGAATTCCTAAAGGTTGGATACAGCTCTCATATCATATCCTCATCTAAGGACATAAAAACATGTATATGCTGTCAGTTTCTATTATGTATTTCTAGCTTTTTTAAAAAGCAAAAGATCAGGCGTGCTTCTCTTTGTGGATATTTATTTAGTTTTCAATTCTATTCTACTGATCAATATGTCTATTTTAGCTCTAATACCATGCTGTTTTTATTACTATAACTCTGCAATACAATTTGAAGTGGGAGATAGCAATATATACAGCAGTTATTTTATTATTCAGTATTGTTTTAACTGTCCTAAGGGTTTTTTTTCCAATGTAATTCTGTATGAAGCTGAAATTTGTCCTTTCATTTACTGTGAAGAATTGCAAAAATAGTTAAGTATTCCAAACCAGTATTTCAGAATAGAGAGCTTCGTCTTTACCTTCTCACCGTACAGCAGTTGCAAAAGAATCAAAGGGGAAGTAGAATACTAAAGCATTTCTACGGATGGATCAGATGGATAATTAAAGTACTATTGTTACATGCTTTATATTACTTATCAAATTAATGTGTGAGTAGATAGAACTCTAAATTTTAATAACACACTTTTAGAAGTAACTATTCTTGTCCCAGGTAGGGTCACTATTGATGTGATATGAACCATGTACAAAGATTCTTGGGAATGAAAATATTATTTGGCTTATATTTCCACATCATTGTTCATCATCAAAAGAAGAAAGGGGCTCAAGAAGTCAGGAACATGGAGTCAGGGGTTGATGCCTAGCCCATCGAGGTGTACGGCTTACTGCCTTGCTCCTAATGACTTGCTCAGTCTACTTTGTGATAGAACCGAGGACCACTGGCCCAGGTATTCAACTATCAACAATGTCCTGGTTCTCCCCAACAATTTCTAATTTAAAAAGTGCCTTACAGGCCTGCCTACATTCCTATTTATGAAAATATTTTCTTTATTGAGGTTCCTTTCTCTCAGATAACTTTAGCTTGTGTCAGGTTGACATAAATCTACAGTGCACGACTATGAGAAACCGTTAATTTTGGAAAGTAGACAATGATAGTTTTAGGTAAAATTAGAATGAGGTTAGTTTTAAATTTAAAAGTGTTTTCAATCAGTTAAAAATAAGACAAATAGCAAATAGTCTGTATTTATGACATTATTTTAAATTCTAAAAGCGTCAATTGTAATGGGAGGCTGAGAAAGAAGGTCATAGTTGACTTTGAGTTATTTAAATAAAGACAAATTAAGGATTCAAACAAACTCTCATCATAAATAATTTATTATGTCAAATAGTACATATTATTTGGAAATATTATTGACATAATGAAAGAAAGAAATGAAACTGTTTGCAGGTAATTACCACCTAGCCATTAAAATCATGTTTTTCTAAGTATATGTTCAAAATACTTTGATTGTTGTTAAACAATAGCACTCAGACATTGGAATAATAGTCAAATTCAAATATTAATCTTTTTCAAATATGTGACTAAATATTTCTAGTTTTTCATACTCAAAACTATATATATGATTTAGGAAAATATTCAGGAATTTGTGATGCTTAATAATTACATAAACAATAAAAAAACAAAGCAAACTTAACTCAAGTGTTCTAAGGCAGAGTTCATAAAATAAACTTCTGGAAAATTATGAGTAATAAAAGGGACAGTACAGAAATAATATATAGTTTCTGACATGAATCAGTCACAATCTTATAGCAGAATTTCCTGCTCCTCTGGTTCTCAGAGTCTCTTTGTCTTCTAATTTGCAATGATTCCTGACATTTGGGTTTATGATTTGTACTGTAGAGTTACCATTTGGGATTGTGCTATAATGTTCTGCATTTTGATTCATTTTTGTTTCCTATCATGGTCTCCATTTTTTTTTTCAAAAATAATTCTCCTTAACAGGGACAAAGGTGATTACATTTATCTATGGTTATAAAGACAAATAATTAGATTATAATTAGGAATTATAATGCTTTAGTAAACTAGTAGTTGTTGGTTTGCTTCCAAGTTTCATGATGTTATAAGCACTGGATAGTTATCTAAGATTTCTGGTACTAGATTTGATTTCTATCTACTGCCTAAAATTAAGCTAACAAGGACACCAATAATGGACATGATAATATGGGAAAGCAAAAGAACTATAAACAAATAATGAAAGCAGAGATTGATGGAATTAGTTTTCCACCAAGGAAAAGATATACAAATTTGTTATCCAATACCAAGGGTCAATACTGAAATCATACTAAGTGTAACATTTTAGAGACTGAGCAGTTTGTACTTATATATTTAGCGAGACAGAGAGAATGGGGGAGAAAGCGAACATCTGCAAAACAGCAATTAAAAAAGAGAACATAATTTTGAAAAAGAGAAAAAAGAACAAAAATGGGTATATAAGAAGGTTTGGAACAAGAAATGATTCAAGTATATTATAATATCAAAAACAAACAGTTTAAAGATAACATTTATTTGGGATGAAAATTCTTTTTTAAAAATTTGTGAAGTTTAGTAGAAAACACAACAGATGTGTGGGATTGGTAAAGCTGTTCTGTAGACCCAGCTGGTAAATACAAGGATAAAGTTTTCAAAGATAAATAAATGATCAGAATGATTTAAGAATTCTGTTTACAATTTTAGATTATTTATAAATATTCAAATGCATAGTTCAATGGCATTTTCAAAAAGTGTGGTTTTTCATTTTCTGAGCAGAAATTTTGATAGGTAAGATGGAAAATTAATTGTAGAATGGAGTATGTATTTTCATATCCTTAATGAAACTATTATTTTAGAAAAGTTTTATTTTCATTTTCTGAGAAATATCTCAGTGAAGTTTTCATTTCTTTCTGAAGATTTATAGATGTTCTGTGATATAAACAACATGACTGCTTAATTGAATCCAGCCAGGGAATCAGATTGGCAATTTTTACTTTCCTTCACACCTCCAGTTCCAGTTCCTCAGTGCCCCTCCCTCATTTATTACATCTCCATAGCAGTTTCCCCTCCATCTGTTCTCCCAGCTTTTAACCATCATTCCTTCTTCACCAGATCCTCTTCTCTTCCATTTCTCTTCAGAAAAGGACAAGCCCTCCAAGGATGTCAATCAAACATGGCATAACAAATTACAATAAAAGTAGGTATATCCCTTTATATTTAGCCTGGACAAGGTAACCCAGTATGGAAGAAAGGGGGGTCCCAGAAGTGGAGGAAAGCAGTCATAGATAGCCCCTATTTCAAATGTTAGGAGTCCTACAAGCTACACAACCATAACATATATGGACAGGGCCTAGGTCAGACCGGTACATGCTCCCTGATTGTCAGTTCACTTTCTGTGAGTTCCTATAAGCCCTAGTTAGTTGATGCTGTGTGCTGTGTTCTGTGGTACCTTCACCTCTCTGGCTCCTACAGTACTTCCACTTCCCCTTCAGCAGCATTCATCCAATCTAAGTCTAACGTTTGGCTGTGTGTCTCTGCACGTACTCCCATCAGTTGCTGGATGAAGCTTCTCTGAAGACTATTATGCTAGGCTCCTGTCTAGAGCGTAGCAGAATACCATTAGGAATAATTTCATTGATTTTTTTTCCCAGTCCCACTTTGTTATTTCTTCAGTCTCTGATCTGCCTTCTGATCTCTGGTACCTGGCCTTCTAGGGAGGGTTAGGCCTGGGCTCCTACTAGTGGCATGAGTCTCAATTGAACCAGTCATTGGTTGGCCACTTTCACAAGTTTTATACCAGCTTTAAACCAACACATCAAGTGTTTTGTCGCTGGGTTGATATCCAGTCTGTCCACTGAAAGTCTTTCCGCGTGAAGAGAGATGACTAGTTCATGCTCTGTATCCCCCGTTGCTAGGAGTCTTAACTAGGGTTACCTTCATGGACTCCAGGAAATTTCCATTACATTAGGTTTCTGCCTTTCCCCACAAGTGACCCCCAATTTTAATTGTCTCTCACAGTACTCTTTCCTTCCATTCCTCTACACCTGATCCCTGCTGTTCCTATCCCAATCCGACTCCATTCCACCAATGAAATCTGTTCTACTTACCCTACCATTCTAGAGCCATGTGTCTCCACTTGAGCTATCTTTGTTAATTAGCCCCTCTGGGCCTGTACATTATAGTATAAGTGAATACATGTCATGTGTATCTTTCTTGGTCTGGGTTACTTCACTCAGTATGATTTTTCTAATTCTATTCATTTGCCTCCAAATTACATGATATCATTGTTTTTAACAGCTGAATAATATTCCACTGGGTAAATGTACCAGATTTTCTTTATCCATCCTTTGGTTGAGGAACATCTGGGTTGTTTCCAGTTTCTGCCTATCATTAATAAGGCTGCTACAAACAAAACTGAGCAAGTCTCTTTAAAGTAGGATGGGATATCTTTAGGATGGCTCAATACAAGAATAACTAAAAAAATTAGTAGCCCTTCTATATACAAATAAATAGGCTGAGAAAGAAAGCAGGGAAATAACAACCTTCACAATAGCCATAATAATATAAAGTATCTTGGTCTAACTCTAACGAAGCAAGTGAAAGAACTATATGACAATAATTTCAAATTTCAAAGAAGGAAACTGAAGAAGATATTAGAAAATGGAAAGATATCCCATGTTCATGGTCCAGTCCCAATCAAAATCCAACACAATTTTTTATAGATTTTGAATAACAGTACTCAACTTCATGTGGCAAAACAAAACCCAGGATATCTAAAACAAGCATGAACAATAAAAAAAAAAAACCTTCTTAAGGTATCAACATCCCAAATTTCTTTATTATTATTATATTTCTTTTTTAATGTATATATTTACATAATTACACATGAATAAAATAAACTACATGCAGCAGAAAGAACCATGAGGCAAATAGGAATTATATAAATGTTACATTCATAGTGATTTGGCCATTTGTATTTGACAAACTTGAAGTAAATATCTTTCCTATCTTGTTGGGTCTAAATTTCAGAATGAAGATCAATATCTATGATATCTCATCTTTATTAACTTAAAACAGCAACATTCATCTAAAATATCTTAACCCCTAACACACTAAGCTTAATTTAAAGACTAAACTATCTGGTCTTCAACCCCATTGGAGATTTGAGAAGGAATAAAACTTAAATAGCTGAATAAACCAGAAGTGCAGCTTAGCAGCTTCCAAAATGAAAAAAATGACTGAGACAGTTTACTGCCTGAGCAGTCACCCAACACTCTCTATAACCTTGGAGCATTATCTTCAGCCTTTTAGTCAATGTATCTGACAGACATATTAGTGAGGCAGGAACTATGGAGGACTTGCTTAACAAACTGTATTAGCAGAGTTAGGCCATCAATTCTGCCTGCATCTAAACTTGCCCATTTTTAGGCAGAATTGTTTCTGTGGCAGAAACGAGAAATTTTTGACCAGTGGCTGATTTGCCACATATGAAGCCAACTCCATAAGGAGGTTCTTGGTTGCTCATCATCTTCTTTCATGCAGGCTGACTGTTGCCAGGTTTTAACTTGTCTTGTTGTCAAAGAATCTTTAGAATAATAAAAACAGCTTTAAATGCCATATCTCACTACATGGGAATAGCTCTGAGATTGGCTGAGATACAAAGGTCTATGCATAGACAGGGCTTCATATTCATCACAGATTATCTGTGATTTATAATTAGAGTACATTCTTAGTATGGCATGAATGAAGATTTGCAGATGTCTTACTTTTGCTCATACAATGAGCAGAAAACTAGCCTTAAATGCTCTGTACATCTTGAACACCTCATACAATCACAATGTTAGAACTGCATAAGACTTGTGAGACACTAGGTTTTCAGAATGAAAGAACTGGACACCAGTGCTGGATCAGACCTAACATGATTCAATCCTCTCACCAAGCTGGACACTGACATCCTGCTTTCTCCATGTTCCAGCCCCAGGCCCCTCAGTTGCTGTTACCCAACAGAACAGGACAGCTTCCAGGACAGTTGCAAAAAGCTTCTGATCCCAATTGGGCCAGCATTTCAGACTGTCCCACACAGGACTCCTATTAAGCCTAAAATTTTATAATATTTGGACAATGGACCACAAATGCTATCCCTGGCTTAATTAACTTTTTTCTTCAATTTTTTGAGGGATGTCTTCAATTGTATTATTTGCCCTAAATCAGCCTGAAGAAACCTTAAGACAATGACATCCCATTTCCTCTAAGGAGGGTTGGATAGGTTTTTATTTACTTTCTTTTTTTTTTATTAATTTATTCTTATTACATCTAATGGTTATCCCATCCCTTGTATCCTCCCATTCCTCCCTCCCTCCCATTTTCCCCTTACTCCCCTCCCCTATGACTGTGACTGAGGGGGACATCCCCCATATATATATGCTCATATGGTATCAAGTCTTTTCTTGGTAACCTGCTATCCTTCCTCTGAGTGCCACCCCGTCTCCCCATTCAGGGAAGTGGTCAAATATGAGGCTTTACACATGCTTATTTTCATTGGGAGTTGGTTCTAAGTATTATTGGTCTTTTACAGAGAGGAAACTAGGTTTGACTCAGAGACATCTCTCTTTTCCTTTATTTTTCTTTTGTAAGGAGATAGACACTGAAAAGAAAGAAAGGGGGATATATAAAAATAGAGGGAGGATAGAACAAAAGGTAAATTATTGAATCTACACCTCATCTCAAGGCCTTAATTGTTACTCACAAGTAAAGTTATTTTTTAATTCAATGGTATTGAATTTTGTAAATTATGTAAATCATGGTCATGTCAAAAACTTGTCTAATTTTATCACAAGAATATATATTCTAGGTCTAATAGATATGATTCTATAGACATATGAGTTAAAATAGTTAAATAAGTTCTTCGAAAGCCTCAGAGACCTAGAGAATATGGCATCTCAACATACCAAATTTTAAGTTTACTTCAGAGCTATAGTATTAAAAACCACATGGTAAAAGCATAAAATAAGTTGATCAATGGAATTAATTCAATGACCCAGGAATTAACCTATACACTTATGAATATGATTTTTGATAAGCCAGAAAACAGAAAGCATCTTTAAAAAATTGTAAACGTCTATCTGGATGTTGTAGTATAGAAGAATTAAAATAGATCCATTTCTATCATCTGCACACATCTCAAACACAAGGATATCAAAGATATCAACATGAAACCAGTTGACCTGAACCTGATATGAGAGAAAGTGGGGAATAACCTTGAACACCATGGCATAGTAAAAAAAAAATTTCCGACCTGAACACCAGTAGAGTATGGGCTAAGATTGACAATTAATAAATGGGAATTTATGAAACTGAAAAACTTCTGTAATGCAATGAGAACTGTCAATAATAGAAAATGGGACCCAACAGAATGAGAAAGATTTTCAACTCCACATATGATAGAGGGCAAATATAGAGCATATAGAAAGATTTTAGAGACAGACGGTGGGTAACACCAAGGAAACAAGGCTGCCTAAATGTAGCAGAAAGGATGCACATATGATATCACAGAAAATGGTTGCATGCACAGTTTTTAGTATTATGGGTTCCCAGCAATGAGAGGGAAAGTGGTATCAAGTCCCACACATAATCTTATAGATCTCTTCTATTGAATACTAATAGTAAATTGAAAATAAGTGTTCTCCAAGGAGTGTCACTAGGTACACAAACCACTCTTGAGGCCAGGTCCATTCTCAGCAGTAGAAGGCCAACACAGAATGAGATAATGGTCTGTCTGTCTGTCTGTCTGTCTATCTGTCTGTCTGTCTCTCTCTCTCTCTCTCTCTCTCTCTCTCTCTCTCTCTCT
>OU015748.1:32683705-32801682 GCA_907169655.1 Acomys percivali | reverse complement strand
TCTCTCTCTCTCTCTCTCTCTCTCTCTCTCTCTCTCTCTCTCTCTCTCTTTCTCTCTCTCCTCTCATCTCCTCTCCTCTCCTCTCTCTGGTCTCATTTTGAATTATGTAATAATTTTTACCTTCTCACAACTTCTCTTTATTACACTAAAATCCTTATTAAAATCAAAGAATTTCAAAAATTCAATGGAGTTTGTGTTAATATTTTGGGGTTGATTTACACTTAATTTGATAAGACATAACACCAAGATAATTTAGAAGACCTATTATCCTGTAGGTCTTTCACTTGTACCATGCTTCTTATATCCTCGTTTACAATGTTACAAATAGACATCTAAATTGCTGTATAAATACAACCCTGAAAGTTGGGACCTGAATTGTCACTAACGTCTTGGTTCTGGGATTGTAGCTGTGTGTCATCCACTAACTGCTAGGTCACCATGCTTTTCTGTTGAACAACAGCAAAACTAAAACTTAATAAAATGTTCTTATCAGAAATCACAACTCTGACTTTGATGAATCAAAAAATACATGCTCTCATAGTTAATTTTAAAGAGTTCAGTGTAATGCTGTTCCTATGGCTACTGCCCAACTGAGATATGATTTTGCAATGTACCTTATTTTCACTTAGAAATTTGTATTAAGGTTACTCATTGTTTTTACATATATATGTGTGTGTGTGTGTGTGTGTGTGTGTGTGTGTGTGTGTGTGTGTATACATAGTCTCTCTGGTTATTGCAGCTGAAAGAGATTTTGTCATGAAAGGTCAGATTCTTAAACCTATCCATGTAGTCATTAGTATGTGTATCAAGTTGGTGGAAACATTTCTAATCAATAGTATTGAGCAGGTTGTAGTCCAGCATCTCTTCCACAACTCCCATGAAGCCATTACCAACTTCAAATAATAGTTGGGCTTCACCTGAGATAGATAGAATAATTTGTAACATTTTCAGAGTACAATATAAACCCAACATGCAGGTAAAAGTACACATCAATTTCACAATATACTGCAAACCTGGATGTCACGTGACATCCATTTTCTCAATTCATAGCAATACTCATGTGTATATTTGTGAATTTCTATTTAACATCAATTTATAATTCTATTTCTTCCTTTTTCATAATAGAAAGATGTTTTCAATCTTAGTTACCAAGACAACTTAATTATCTGATATAACAAAAACCACAGATGGCATTTAAAGCTCAGAACATTTCATATTTGGATCCTTTATTTGTTTGGCAATTAAGGTTCCTTTCCTAAGTTAACTGAATAAAATGCAAGTAAAAATTTTAGTTTAGTTTAGGTACAGAATTATCTATGTACCTACATATCTACATGCATTTATAGACTAATTCACATGGATTTATTTGCTTATATGTATGTACCTATGTATAGCCTTTATTTTGAAATTTAATTACTTTTTAGTTCTTTGATTTCCGAACATATAGCATGTAATTATTTTTTCAGATTTCAACTATTTTTCTGCAAAAATGTAAATATGTAAAAATATGTAAACATTAAAACAATTTAACATTAGGTTTTTCTTATTTTTAGGATTTTACTTTTTCCAATTTCTTTCTTTCTTTCTTTCTTTCTTTCTTTCTTTCATTCTTTCTTTCTTTCTTCTCTTCTCTTTTCTTTCTTTCTTTTTTTTTTTTTGGTGTTTTTTTTTTTGTATGTTTTGGGAGGATTCTGGTTGTTGTTTTTTTTGCTTTTTCCAGACAGGGTTTCCGTGTATAGCTTTCAGAGTACTGGTCTTGCTTTGTTGTCCTGGTTTGCCTTGAACTCATAGAGATCTACCTGCCTTTGTCTCCCTTCTCCCTGAGTGTTGGGATTAGAGGCATGATCCATCATGCCTGGCTTAATTTTAATTTTTAATTATTGTGTTCCTTATGTAGAAATTCTCTTATAAAATTATCCATGTAATTATTCAATATATTATTTTTCAGGCTTTGATTTTACTTTCTCCCTCAATTGTTCTTGACTACATTTTAATCATAATAATATAAAGAGAAATATGTAAGTATAATTCATGATAATAAGTAGTCATGACATAATAAAATAATTAATTAGTAAGCTAAGTTGATATGCGTAGGAAGGTGAAAGCAAACATTTGGGAAAAAGCATAATTTTTAGCCAGAATATGGAAACAACCTAGACGTCCCTCAGCTAAAGAGTGGATAAAGAAACTGGTACATTTGCATAATGGAATACTATTTAGCTATCAAAAACAAGGAACTTTTGAAATTTGCAGGCAAATGGATGGCACTAGAGACAATCATCCTGAGTGAGGTAACCCAAGCTCAGAATTTGTAGTTTTGAATAAACTAAAATTGAATTTCTTGGAATTCAGATACAGGACCCAATAGCTATGCTTACCTTTTAACTTAACCTACAGTTATGTATTTTTTATATTACAGATAATTTTGTAAGAATTAACTTAATTTTCAATATCATATATCAATGTTCTTGTCATAGAGATCAGTCACTGTCTATAGAAAGTACTCTTCTAGCCACAAAAATATATTTTATGAGATATCTTTGTGTGGGTTTATGTGAACCTGTGTACATGTATTTATGTTTTATGTTGCACAATAACAGGTAAAAAATAGATGAAAATTCTTTTAAGGTTAAAAGGCTTGGTAACTAGAGTAGATGGATTTGAAGAACTGAAACATAATTAATGAGAGAACATTAAGTTTTCTTCTCATATTAAGCTGTAGGCATAGTGATTTACCTCTGGATGTTTAGCATTTCCAGGCTAATAATGATTACCATGAACTGATTTGTATTGGTAGGGTGCCTGTTTAAACTCAAAAGCTCTAGATCTTGTGAACATGAGTCTGATATGAACCACCACATTAATTATAACACCATATAAAGAACTTTGTATTTCAGCTAATATACAAGCCTTTAAACTAAGGATATGGATGTCATTCAGAGAAGTAAACTGCTCATCCTTTCAACAAAATGTACAATTTATGATTACATATTATGGTCACTAAAATTGGTGAAACAAACAGAAGTTTCTAGTATTGATATATGTATTTTTTGAATTGATATTTGTCAGGGACCCAACTCAAAAAATCTCATCTACCATCATACTAGAGGCTAATGAAGGCTGCATTATTAGTGGAACTATGGCTTCAGTCATCTTCAGAGTATATTCCCTTGGAGCTGATCTGTCTTATGAATACGTAGTCAGTCAAGAATGCTTGAAAGGGAGTAATTGTGCTCAGCTATGTGTGAAATCACCACATGGGCTTCCTAATCTTTGAAGTGAGCAATATGATGTCAAGATACTCTAAAAGGGGTCAGCAAAACTGTTTCCTAACTACAAAATCCTCCATGTGCTGGTACACAATGCATTGGTAGAGGGATGACAAAGATTAGTGTCATCATTAGCAGCTTTACAGATACAGGGATAATGATTATTACCCAGACCCTGTCTACTTACCTATTTTATCTGCTCAGAAGACAGATGGACTGTAGAGATTAACAAGGCATTATTACAAACTTAATTGACTCTATTCTAATTACAATAGCTATATTACATGTGCTTCAATTGCTGGAGAAAATCAACATCTTCATTGAGACTTAGTAAGTGGCTATTAATCTGGTCAATGCTTTCTCCTCTGTCTTTATTACTTAATGATCATCACCGACTGTTTTTTCTGTAGCTGCCATAGCCAACGATAAAACTTTGCAATTTTTCATGTCTACCTCAGCTCTCTAACCTTTTCATGTCTACTTCAGCTTTTTTTTTTTTTTTTTTTTTACTTCAGCTTTTTAACCTTGACTGCTTTGCTATACTGTGTGACATGATGTTATTCATTTGAGTCATCATTTCTTTGATTGGGAAATAAAGATTAACAAATACTTTAGAATGCCTTTTAAACCTCAGATATTCCAAGGAGCAATAAATAAATCATATAAAATGAAAAATCTAGAACAAAATTCTTGTAATCTATGAAATGTAGTCTTCCAATTTGGAAAAGACTGGCTTTATATTGGGCTACATTTTTAGCATTGAGAGATAAAATATACATTGTATACTGGATATTTTATTTGCATACTGAAGGGATCATATTTGTAATTTGGATGACTTGTTTATTAAATAAGTCACAAACTGTCAGTTTTGAGCATTTCTGGGTGAATACGTATTTGAAACAGACACTAAATTCAGAGAAACATTCAGAGGTTGGCCATGTGGCACAAAAGATGCATGTTTGACTGATGTTGTCTTTAGTAGAATGGAGATGATTTAGTAATTGCAGCCTTGAATTTCTCTTTGTAATTGGAATGCAAATGATTCCTTAATGACGATCTTATAGTTCCCATCTTTTGGATCTCAGCTTGTGATTTTAAGAAGGTTCTCTACCATGTCCCATAAAGTTATATGACGTGAGCATCTCATGGGGAATGTGTTATCACCACATAGAAAGATTTCATTATTAAATAGCAATGCTTTATATAGCTGTCTATGATTACACAGATCCTAAAGTTATAAGTAGTAGTAAGATCAAATGACCGAGGCATCTGTACTTACTTTGCTGTATTTTATTGGCCATCTTCGTATGTGGTATCAGGACAAATCAAGTGGCAACTGGATGACAAGTGTACATGGATACACACACACACACACACACACACACACACACACATATAGAATCTCCAAATGATAATGATGCACTAATTGAATAGTAAACACACTCAGAGATATGCTATGCCCTGAAAAATGGTAGAAAATTGAATATAATCTGATGTGATAAAGATAATTGCTTATTTCAAGAGAAGTTCTAGCAAGTCTACAGGTCTTTATAAGATTTAGTAAATGTAAGATTTGTTAAATGTAAGAAATCTAAATGTGCAAGCTATATAATGCTATAGTATCATCTTTGGGATTGACTGGCAAAATCTATGATGGTCAGAGCTCATGGAATGGGCACAAATGAGGATACTTTGATTTGTATTATCTTTTTTGGATAACAATACTTCATTGCAGATATCAATGTGAAACCTTTAAACATCTCTCCAACATATCTTAACACCTGATAGACTGTCTATTACATTGTAAGTTGGGTAAGTTATCAGATGTTTCAAGTTATTGTTGTATGCTGACAGAGATGATGTATAATGTAGAGAAAGCTTTTCTAATGTGATTATACAGAGAAAAGGATTGATCTAGGGAAAAGCATGGAAACATGATTTCAGGCTGCTTGTAACTGAGAAAAGGTGGATCAGAACCTGTAAGACTCATATGAACTTTTGAAGGTTAAATTGTGAATGCTCAGAATGCTCATAGGATCTTTCACACTGAAAAAAGAAGAAACTGGTTTACATTATATGGTTTCTTATGGAAAATAATTTATCAGCAGCATTACATTGTTTCCAAGACCCAGTGTGACATGAAAGATAACAGTAGGAATTAAGTTCTTTGTATTCCTAATAGTCATTTTCTAGATGAGTATTTGACAAACATTTTCTCTTTTAATTTTGTCACTTTACTTCTGGCATTTACCTCTACTGTGAAGAATCCTTTCAGTATGAAGTGATTATAATTGTTTTCTTTTTTTAAAATATGCTATTGCTCCCTGTGCATTTGGTGTCATATCAAAAGCCCATGACAATGTCTTAAACAGTCGCTGTTAAATATTTTTCTATAGTTTCTGGTCTTTTACTTCAGTTTGTTATACATATTAGTTATTTTTGTTCGAAGTGTGAACTGGTAGTCAAGTTTCAATCTTATGCCAGTAGATACATAATTTTTCAAGGAAAATTTACTTCTTCCCACATATATGATTTTGAAGTACTTTTGGGGGTCAGTTTAGTGGTGTATGAGTGTGTGTGTGTGTGTGTTTCTGAGATTTATATGATCCCTTGTTCATTGTTGGTTTTTGTGTTTACTTTTATGTCATCACCAGTTTATGTGCTTATTATCATTTTGTATGTATGATATTGCCTCCAGGTTTGTTATTTCAATTCTAGACTGATTTGCCTCTTAGAGAGGTCTTAGAATTTTATGTGATTTATGTGTTTGTTTGAAAAACAAATCGATTCATTTTATCACATATCTCATTATGTTTTCTGGTTCACTATATAAACAGGATTTTGCTGAATACACCTAAGATGTTATATTAGACTGGCCTAGAATTAATGATCTTATTTCAGTCTAATGAATGGTTATACTATCAGCAGTGTGTATGACCACAAATGGATCATATGCAATTTTGATCTTATTTGTGTTGACTTTTGAGGAATTTGATTGGTAACCTGATGTTGTTTCCTGTCAGTCATCAATAATTATTGCTTATGTATTAGTATAAAGATGATACAAGGACCTGAAAGATTTAGAATAACTATTATCAAAAACAAGAAACATAAATATCAGTAAGGATATGGAGAAGAAAGAACTCTTATATACTGGTACTGGCGAATTGGTTGATCACAAGTCACTATAGGAAAACAAGGAATATCCTTCAAGAAAATCTTAAAAATAGATTTGCTACACAATCAAGTGTTTCTATTCTTTATATATATTTCCAGAAGAAATTAAATTACAAAGCAGAGATTTATGACAACTTGTGTTTATTTTAGCATTTTTCAATAGTCAAGATAGGGCTATTACATATTATATTGCATATATTACATTATGTATATTACACATAAATGTTTATATATTATATTAGTATGTTAGTCATTTATGAAAATTACATACTCTGTTTTTTATGGAATATATGATATAGAAGACCACTAAGACAGATAAGCAAGACCCAGGAACACTTGAATTCAGTGTTCTAACTCATATGAAAACCAAAATTGTCTGTTTGAATTTAAAATGGCATAGAAGTTGTGATATGTGGGAGAGATGAAGGTAGAAATATGATGTTGAACTTTACCAATATGTACAATAGTATTACTAATTACTATTACTAATTACTTTTGAATAGTATTTAAAAATAAAATATATTGAAAAGTGAAGTAACAAATTTTTATTTTTTAATTAAACATTTTTATTTTTACATATGCATTTATATTATTACACATATATAACAATAAACTGTATCAATAAGAACCATGACATAATCAGGAATTGTATAAATTGTACATCCTTAGTGTTTTGGCTATTTGTATTTGACAGCCTTGAAGGAAACATCTTTCCTTTCTTGGTGCATCTAGAATTCTGATTGTAAATCAATCTCCATCACATCTTGTCATTATCAATTTAAAACATCTATCTAGACCTAAAAACATATTAACCCTAAACAACTAAGCTCCATTGCAAAACTAAGCTACACAGTCTTCACTCCATCAGGGACCTGAAGAGGAATGAACTTGATTATCTGAGTATGCCGGGAGTGCAGGATAGTAGCATTCCAAAGGAGAAGATGTCAGAGACTGTTTGCTACCTGATAGTCACCCAAATCTCTCTATAATGTTGGAGCATGTTCCTCAGCCTTCTGGCCCAATATAGCTAACAGATTATTTGTGAGGCAGGAACTATTGAAGACTTGCTTACCTTGTTAGAAGAGCTTGGCCATCAACTCTGCCTGCATGCAAGCTTTACCTTTTTAGGCAGAATTCTATCTGTGGTAGAAACGAAGACATTTTTCCCAGTGGCTTGTATGCCACATTTTTTTTTTTTAGCACACTTTGTTACGAGTTTTTTTTTATTAATTTATTTTTGTTACATCTCAATGGTTATCCCATCCCTTGTATCCTCCCATTCTCCCCTCCCTCCCATTTTCCCCTTATTCCCCTCCCTTATGACTGTTCCTGAGGGGGATTACCTCCCCCTGTATATGCTTATAGGGTATCAAGTCTCTTCTCGGTGACCTGCTGTCCTTCCTCTGAGTGCCACCAGGTCTCCCCCTCCAGGGGACATGGTCAAAAGTGAGGCACCAGAGTACGTGAGAAAGTCATATCCCACTCTTCACTCAAGTGTGGAGACTGTTCTGACCATTGGCTAGATCTGGGTAGGGGTTTAAAGTTTGCCACATTTGATGCCATTTCCACAAAGAGGTTCTTTGATGCTCATCATCCTCTTTGAGGTAGGCTGGGTGTTGCCAGGAGCTAACCTGTCTCATTGTCAGTGAATCATTAAAATAATAAAAACATTTTAAATGCCATATTCTTAATGTCTCTGAGGTTTTTGAAGATCTTATCTTACTCTCCTACCTCATCTTCCTATAGAATCATATCTATCTCCCTCACCTAAGATATATATTCTTGGGATAAAAGTAGACTACTAATTGACATGACCACGATTTGACCAACTAACAATTAACTTGTTTAACTTATTTATCATAAACAGCCTGCAATAGCAATTTCAAAGTGTTGGAAGTAAACCTTCTATTATATTTGAGTTATATGGGTAAAATAATTCATATTAGAGTATATATAACATAATATGAGTATATATAGCATATAATGTGAGTATATATATATATATGTATATTTAGTATGTGTGAAGAATAATCTTACATTTAAATTCTATACCACTGTATCTAGAGTTAAATTTATTTTGCGTCTATCTACAAAATTCTATATCAGTGAATTAAAAATAACCTTCTGAGTGACAATTGAGGCACTAAGTTGAGGAATAGATTCACTAATCTATTTTTTGCTCTTCCCTATATATTTCTATATTCCCCCTAGCTTGTTTAATCATTTTCCCAATTTTATTTGGAACCCTACAAAGGTATTATTTGTCCCAAATCCACCAGAAGAAACCTTAGGAGAACAACATTCCATTTCCTTTAAGGGGTTCGGGAAGGTGTTTGGTTGCTTTTTTGGGGCTATAGAAGGTTATTTTCAATTGGAGTTGGGTGCAGGTTATTGTTGGACTTATTTAGAGAGGAAACAAGGTTAAACTCAGTGATGTCCTTCTTTTCCTTGATCTTACATTCTTAGTGTTGGAGATAGGGGCTGGAATAAATCTAAAAAATTTTAAAATGTATTATGATTTATTCACATTACGTACTGAGTCTTATCCCCTGGCGTGTATCTTCACATTTCCACCTTCTCTCCTTCTTCCACCTTATTCTCCTCACCTAGCCCTCTGACAGAGGGGACCTCCTTCCCTACCATATGACCATAGCCTATTAGGACTCAACCAGAGATAGCCTGTTTCCCGTTCCTTTTGTGCCACCAGGCCTCCCCAGGAAGAGAAAGTGATCAAATCTTGGGCACCAGAATTCATGTCAGAGGCTGTCCCCACTCCCCCTACAACCTTGAAGAATGAGGTGTCCATTAGCTACATCAGAACAGGGGGTCTAGGTTTACAGCATGCATTGTCCTTTGTTGGTAATAACAGTTGGAATAGGTCCCCCTGGATCCAGATCTGCCTGCCTTGATGGTCTTCCTGTTGGGTTCCTTAATTCTCTGGGCCCTTCCATCCTCCCATTCTTCCAGTCTCACCTGGAGTCCAAGTGAGTGTCCTGATTCCCTGCTGGTTGGAGTCTCTCAGAGGACATGTATATTGGACTAATATCCACTTAAAAATGAGTATATGCCATGCCTGTCACTCTGGGTCTGGGTTACCTCACTCAGAATAATTACTTGTAGTTCCATCCATTTGCCTGTAAATTTCAAGATTTCCTTGTTTTTAATAGCTGAGTAGTATTCCATTGTGTAAATGCACCATAGTTTCTTTATCTATTCTTCTGTTGAGGGACATCTAGGATTTTTTCCAGATTCTGGCTATTCTGGATACGGCATCTATGAACAGAGTTGAGCAAATGTCCTTGTATGGTGAAGCATCTTTTGGATATATGCCCAGGAGTAGCATAGATTAGTTTGAGGTAGCTCTTCTCAATTTTCTGAGAATGAGCCAGATTGATATACAAAGTGGTTGTAGAAGTTTGCACTCATATAAGCAATGGAGGAGTGTTTCCCTTTTTCTACATCCTTGCCAGCATGTGCTGTCACTTGAGGTTTTGATCTTAGCAATTCTGAAGGTGTAAGATGGAATCTCAGAATCTTTTCGATTTGTGTTTCCCTGATGTCTAAGGACGTTGAGCCTTTTTAAAGCATTTCTCAGCCATTTGATATTCCTCTGTTGAGAATTCTGTTGAGCACTATACCCCATTTTTTAATTCGTTATTTGCCTTGAACTCATTGGTACAGGAAACAGCTTTCTGAACAGAACACCAATAGCTCAGGCTTAAGATCAACAATTAATAAATGGGAGCTAATGAAACTAAAAAGCTTCTGTAAGACAAAGGAAATAGTCAACAGCACAAACCAACTGCCTATGGATTGGGAAAAATCTTTATCAACCCTACATCCAACAAAGGACTAATATCCAAAGTATATAAAGAAATGAAAAAATTAAACACCACCAAACCAAATTGCATCCCCAAAATGAGGTAACATAATTTAACAATTAAAAATATCCAGATATTTTTTCTGAATTGACTTTAAATTTGTAGCAACTGAGTCAAACGTGAGACTCGGGCACCTTTATTAATGGTATAGCTGAAAAACTTAAAACAGTATAAACATAAATACAAAATATTCAAGTATTATACTGAGGAAAGAAAGGTGTGTGATTTACTTGCATTTTGCTTTTAATCACTGTCTCTCTTCTCTCTTTATGTTTCTTGAACATGTTATTTTTGTTGAATTCAATGAGATTTATATCTGAAATAGGTATTTATGTGTAGCCATATCAATTTTTAAAAATCACTGCTTTCAAGTTGACATAATATATGTAAGATTATTGGTTATGTGGTTTATTTTCTTATCTAATACACATACCTAATACTTTTGAATACTAATGGCATCATTAAGAATGTAATACAAAGGTTGGAGAGATGGCTCAGAGGTTGAGAGTACTGCCTGCTCTTCCAAAGGTCTTGAGTTCAATTCCCAGTGACATGGTGGCTCACAACCATCTATAATCGGATCTGATGGCCTCCTCTGGCCTACAGGGGTACATGCAGGCAGAACATTGTACATAATAAATAAATAAATAAATAAATAAATAAATAAATAAATAAATACATATTTTAAAAAATAATGTATTAGAAGTACATTTGTAGTCATTTTCTTTTGTATAAGTCATTACAAATATTTATAATTTAATACTCACTCTAAACCATTTCAAATTATAAAATAGGATATTGACTATTATAAAAATTAAACATCACAAATATTGGGTAATTTCAATATCAAGGGTAAATATTTAACTCATTACAATTAATTTGAACATTTTATCAATTTATAAAACAGTGAATGTATTAAATTAATGCTTTGTGACAATTAAAGTTTTTGATTGTACAAGCATTGAATTTCTTGTCTTGGATGTGACATATGGGAAGAACAGTCATATATTCCATTTTCTCAAACTTTTAGGTGCATTTCAGTTGGATACAGAAAACTATCACCTAATGGGATTTAACCAAGGAGTTGAAATCCCTGACTCAAATGTGACTTTTCTTGAAATCTCTCTCGTGGAGATGAGAGGTAAATGCACCAACTCACTGGATGCTATTCTTAGTTCTGTGATTCCATGGTAACGATTTATCCTCACCTCTGCCAGGGTTTCTTCCACAAAATTCCCTAAAGTAAGGTTGATGAATTGGTAATAAACCAGAACCAAATAAAGTGATCTATTTTGAGAGTGAATTAAAATTAAGCAGCACACACTTTGCCTAAAACCCAAATAGAATGAATCTATATGTACATGTGTATGTGCATTTACACGTGCATTTGTATGTATATGATGTATATGATCTGTCTTATCTATAATTTCACAATTGTATTGTACTTAATTTGCTTTTGTAAATTTTCTTTAATAATATGTGAAATCACATATAATATCATATAAGTTCATTTTTATTTTAATATTGTTTCTTTAAACAGGAAAACAAATCTTCAGAAATAAAAAAGAGAGAGAAAAGCCTGAAAATGAATTAATTTGTTTTATAAATTATTAAGCTCAAAAAAGATCTTTCAATTTTCCATTATATAAATATTTATTTGGGATATGGACTAAGCAAGTGTGTTTACATTTTTCAGTGCATCTGGATGTTAAGGTAAATTATTCATTGTAAAAATTGTACATAAAGCTAAAAGCAAGCCTATTGATTTAACACATGGTAAAAGCTTATCATATGTGTCTGAAATTCACATTTAAAATGAAATGAAAGTATAATTAAAAATTGAAGATGGGAACAGAGCTCATTTAATTGAAAGCTTGCCTAGCACACAGAGGTCCTGAGTTGACATATGCCCAATATGACATAAAATGACTTTATTAGTGCAGGTTTGCAATCCCAGCATATTGAAGATGGATACAGGTACCCATATTCTTGTGGTGATTAGTTTTAATTGCCAACTTGGCAGAACCTCTAACTGGGAGCTAGACCTCTGAGCATTCTTGTAAGGAATTTCCTTAATTTGACTATAAAAGAGGTAGGAAGACTCAATCTGAATGTTGGAAATGCCATGTTATTAGCTGTGCTCTGGACTGCCTGAAAGAAGAGAGAAAGCTGAGTAATAGGCATTCATTAATCCATTGCTTTCTATCTTGATTCTGGTTATAATGTGCCAGTAGCTTAAAGTTCTTACTCTCTGATCTTAGTGCAAACTTACCTGGAATTTGTGCCAAATAAATTCTTTCTCCCTTAAATTTATTTTTAACAAAGTATATTAAAATAAGAGAATAAAGCTGTGCTAGTCACTCTTGGTTATATAAGGAGCTGAATCCAACGTGGGATACATGAGGTTCCATCTCAAAATAACAATATATATTAGAATTATAATGTGTAAGTAAAAATAGTGAAATAAAATACTTTCATATATTTGAGAATGTAATAATGGTTACTATATTTGGATTAATTTTACAATTATTTTCCAGATGGCTTTGACAAAGAAATACTCCAGCATGAGTTCTAAATTGTATCAGATTTTCATGACATTTGGAGCAAAAGTTTATGTATAAATTTAGTTATAGGTTAGATGAAGAAGTAATAAAATTGATGCTTATTTACATAATTCAGGTTTGCTCTAAGTCTTCCAATTTTAATGTGTTGAGGCAATGAATTGTAACATCTTAGGTTTCCAGGCATGGCTTTCAAATGATAGTGTGCATCTCTATGAATTGACTCTTAATGTGTCCATTCTGGTTCCCTGAATTTCAGTGCACCACTTGCTAAGTGATTTATTTTAGATATGTAAGATATTTCAATATTTTTTCAATTACTAGCAAAAATCTGTTACTTGCAACCTTGTGAACAACCTATTTTAATGACTTACCATTCTTTATTTTGGATTTCCCAATGCAGATAACAAGGTCAACTAATCTGAACATCATACATGACGTGGCAAATGGTGCTGTACTATCCTTTTTAGACTTGAGAGTTCAGACCGTCTTACCGCTTCAATATAGAAAACAAGTTTCTATCAAGGGTTTCACTCAATTCAATTGAAACCAACTGATTCATCATGCTAAATGATAACCAATGCAATGAAACAAGAAATAATATTCAAAATAAGTCTGTCACATTCTGTAAGGTTTACACATTGATCAAATACATGTTATTTTATTGTGGTTACAGTTGTTAGGTAGTGAATGATTCCCAGACGGTAACAATCTTATTTACTGAATAAAAGAATTATTCATACATTAGATGACGTAGTCTTAACTATGCTGTAGCTTCAATTTTATGACTTTTATATTTATATTCAAAGCTACTGAAGAGTACGGCACGGGAACTACACTTTGCGTTTTCCTCAGTAGGCATGACAATCACCAGAAAATTACCTGAGCGGTAGACTCTGAGGTAGTCTCACTGATGACACGGATTGGAATCTGATCCTTTGCAAAGCACAGTCACTTATAACTTTTAAGTGAAAGAAAAATTATAACACTTAGTTATACATTATAGCATGTTTTCCCATAAAATTTTATTTAGTTAAGTTTTAAAAGTTTTGAAAATGTCATACATGAGTTCTACACCATTTATACTACTTCCTAGTCTAATCCAAATCTTCCAAAAAATTTCAACACTACACACATGGTCTTCATAACTAGAGCTGGGGCAACTATATATCCACATGTGAAAAATACACAATTTGATTCATTTATAGCACCCTCCACTAATTCAACAACACATGGATGAAATACCTTAATGAGGTGTGTGTGTGTGTGTGTGTGTGTGTGTGTGTGTGTGTGTGTGTGTAGGGAGTGTATATATTGTGTTTCTGTCTGCATGTTGTACATTTTGCCCCTGTGCATTCCTAGGAGTCAGAGGATAACTTTGTCAGAGGATAGTTCTTTCTTTCCACCTTTATATAAGTTGTGAGCATATGATTCATTTTTCAGGTTTGGAAGGTTGGATGACAAGTGCCTGTGCCTGCTGAGCCAACTTGCTGCTTCAATGACTGTTTCAAAGATCATGGATCAGATCTCCCTCCACCAAAGTTCATTACTATGTTTTGTACTGGTTTATCACTACATATATTATGTCTTTCTTACAATTTCTTTTCTTGAGGAAAATAATATAAAAGTGGTATGATACTGGTGATATATAACCTAGATCACTTTCCTAAAGTGTTGTAATCTTTGAGTGCATCTTTGTTTGAATGTAAACATTTTATATATGTTTAAAATCAAACATTTCATATATTATAATGGAAACATATAGTTCAGGAATATGAGGAGCTTTTCACTAAATTGTGAATGAAAAATTCAGGTAATGATAGTTTTCTAGTGATAATGCATCATTATATGACAACAATGAAACTGTTAAAGTGCTATTTAAGCTTGACAGATTTTTTACATTGTACTTACAATATTTTTCACATTTGAAATTTCTAAATTAGGCAGGTAATGCATGAAACAAGAGTAGGAAGCTAATTTGTTCCTCTCTATCATAACTTTGGAGGCTGAGAGAGAGCAGAAAATGGGACCCAGATATAAAATCTCAAATCTCATGTCCAGTGACATACTTAGTTCAGCGAGGCTCCCCCTCTTAAAGGTCCCATACCCTTACCAGACAGCAGCACCTACTAGGCATCTAGTATTTAAACACATGGGCCTATGGTGAATATTTCACATGTGTTCCATGTGATTGATCTTCTCTTAACAGAAGAACTAGATTAAGCATAAATCATCATCTAGAAAACCTGCAGATTTTAATTTTTCTATTGGCAGCAAGACTGAATTGACTAGCATCTTGTTACTTAATTATGATTTAGTTATTATTAGGATAATACTAGCTTACTATGTAGTTATTTTAAGATGTTGATATCAAGGTCAAATGTTGAATATATGACAGTGCTTTCCACATTATGTTGTACAATATGTTTCCAGAATTAAGAGTCCAGACAGTCTTATGACTTTAATAAGTATGCAATTTGTAACTTTTGGCTCAACTTGTTTGAAATACAAGTGCATGAGATACAACTATGTTCTAGACATGAAAAAGAAAGAAAGAAAGAAAGAAAGAAAGAAAGAAAGAAAGAAAAAAAAGAAAGAAAAGGAAAAAATTAAGCATCTTTTAAATTTCCTCCTGGTTTTCTCAAACAATACAGAGCTTTTCTATGGTTCTATTTCTTTCTACTCATTTTTTCATCCTAATCCTCTTCTTCCTCCTCTTCCTCTTCCGCTTCTCTTTCTTCTTTCTTCTTTCTTCTTCCTCTTCTTCCTGACCAATAAGCTTGATTCAATGAGATCATAAATGCTCGTCAATCACTCTATTGTTGAAATTTGTACCCTAGCTATAAACTCCAAATTCTGGAGCTGAATCTTTGAGTGAATTTTATTAAAAGAGTGGATGGATTTAGGTGGCCTTTGTTGTGATGTTAGGAAAGAGTTAACTAAGAAATAACTCACAACAAATAACCTAAAAAGTTTTAAATAATTTCATCTAAAATTATATATTTTGATGCCTCAATGCACTACTTAGCTAGTAGCATTACAGCTTGACATGGTGCATGATGAATTATGGTAAGGAAATTATTTTTTTCTACATCTAAATTTGTATTGGAATATATGTGCTGAAACTTCACTTTAAAGTCTGATAATTTTGTTCTGTGCAATTGAGTGGATAATTGAGGCAAATGGCTGATTAGTACCATCTCAGAGAACATTTTTAAACAGTTTTGCAAAGTGCATTGAATTAATCTTATAATCATGAATTTAAATAATTGCAATTTTATATATATTATGAAAATTTTTGTTATTTTTTGTAAGCTACTTAATAGTTTTAAAGGGCTTAAAATCTTTTCATATTCATATCATATTTAGTAATAAAATTTAACTATTAAACATTTATTATAGCACTTGCTCCATTCTTGTGAAAATGGTGTTAGAATATTATGTTTATAAAATTAAGTATTAAAGCTAATATTGTTTCATTAAAGTTGCTGATTTATTTTTCTCTTAGATTTTCTCTTTTAATTCATATCGTGCTGTGATATATTCATAGCCATATCATAAACACTTTTAGGAAATACTTTTAACAATATTTTTTCTAACATAATTTCATATTTGATGACTATATAATTGATATAATAATGTATTGCATCCATTTGTATAATTTTAAAATATACATTTAAATATACATATTCTGTTATATGAGATACTGTTTAAAACTACACTATGATATTTTCTTGATGAATTAGACGATCAAAATACTTTTAACACTTATTAAAATGTCACTTTCCCTCATTAATGATATGCTTTTTAATATTTTTCCTTTTCTTGGTACTAGCTACTATACTTAGGGTGAGGTACATGTTCGGCAGTCATTTTCTGCCAAGATGTACTGCATCAGTCACTTTAATATCAGAAATAACATTTTGGTAGACAATTAAAAATTTTCAAATTCTTCATAATGAAGACAAAATGGAGAAGCCAGAGAAATTTGTGTTGTATAACAGTTTTCTGGAGATTGAAATGATCCATTCTTCACAGAAGCAGATAAATGCAGAAATAAACCCCTCAAAATAGCTTCTCATACAGCATTGTGTATGTACAACTCTAATAAAGAAACTTTAACAAATTATGCTTTTTGAAAGAAGATCTGATAAACTGTGTCACCAAGTTATGATGCTCTTTAAGCTGTAGATATGCCTATAGGTATGCACTATGTACCAGACTTCCAATGTTCATAACCTATATCGTATGTTTGTATTGAGTTACATATTGGCAACCGTCTTTGAGTCCCTTGTGCACCGATAAGCAATTCCTTACCATTTGTCTTGGAAGTAAGTCCAATAAAACTCATTGGTTCAATAAATAAAAAAAAATTCCAATACATTTTTTACAGTTGCAAGACTTTTAATACAGTTATTTAAATGTTTATGTTGATAATTAACTGAAAGATGACAACAAATATAAAAATATAATTTAATTATTTTCTATTCTATATCTCCAGGTATTTAAAAGAAATAAGCATATTAATCCCCTGTGAGAGTTCATTTTGCTGTCAATAATATTTATAAATACAAAAAAAAATGCAAATATTTATGACTGATGATTGAGGATGTCATCAAGATAGAACTATCATAAAATTTACTTATTATAATTTGTTTAATGTATGGTACTCATACATGAGTTTACATATCATAGCTTACATATCACAGTGTAAGACTAGGCCAGTTTCTGTATGGTATAAGTTAAGTACCTACATAGTGAATTTACCTCGTGGCTTTTGGTTTTTTAATTTCTGTAAAGTGTAGTGTTTTTTTGGGGGGCGTAATGAGTATAAGTTAAAATGAACTTGTGTCTGGTTTTGTGGATTGGGTTTAAAACTGAGTTAGCTACTAATTCAGGAATAAGTGGATAAAAGTGGAAAGAAATGAAAAAGCACATCTTTAGAAATAGTGGATTACAAAAAATGAAAAAGAAAGAATGAATGAAAGAAAGAAAGAATGAAATAGTGGATTACTTTGGGCTGAAAACGCATATTGTCTCAATCTCCATTTCAAATGTGTGTGATGAGGTCATATGTTAGAAATCATATTGATAACTAAGGAAATGAAGAACAAGTAGAGGAAATCTTAAAAAGCCGGCACAGGGAAGATGCAATAGTATTGCCAAGCCTTTTCAGTTTGTTAGAGTAGAAAACCCGTCTTTGTTCAAAGCTATGTGTGAGTTACATGATGAGTATTTCAAAGATTTATTAAGTATTCAATTTGGCATTCTCCATTGTCTTCTGTATTTTAAAATCATCTCATAGCTTATGAATATATAATGAAATTTACTTAGAAAATAAATAAGAGAATGATGGTTACTATAAATAAATAACAATAAACACATATAAAAGTCTCACTTTTCTGAAAAATTTCCATTCTTATAGGACATTATAAAAATATTTAAACAGACCTGAAATTCGTTCTTCCGTCTCTTGGATTCTGTGGTTGACTGAATAATTTTTGATGAATGGTTCTGTTGATGCTAACCTGAAGCATAACTGCAATAAATAAATATTCAGATCTTGTTTTGTGCTTACTTATCTAGGGTCTGTGATAAAACTTATCTGAAAAGACATAATAGAAAATGAAGATAACTTAATATTTCATGATTCTAGATGGAGTGATGAAATACAAAATCTAGGGATCAATGTTGTTGATGAATCTAAGTTTAAATCTAATTTAAAAGAAAGCTCATAATTTTGTTATTTTTATTGTGTAATAAATTATTCCTTATTTCATTAGACCCAGAAATTCTGTTATATAAAAGATGCAAAATTAAACTCCAAAGTTTATCTAGACATATTTACCAATTAGCTTTATTGTTTAAGTTACTATTTAATTATATATCTTTTATCTTTTTGTTTTGTTAAATGATTAGACACAAATGTAACAAACAAGTACCTTATTTTAAAATAATTCTACACTATCACTTACTTATAAGAATACGTGTAGTAATAGATAACTTGTCTATGTCTATATCAGAGAGTGTAAATAGTGTGATACTGGTTTTCCAACTAACACCTCTGAATTTTCTTTTTTATATGATATTGTATTTGATTCATTTATTTTTGTCTAAAATAAACTTTTGCTCTTCATTATTTATTTATAATCAACACTGACCTATGTGAGACCTGATATCTTTATTATAATTAATGAAATAAGAGTTTATGTTAAGCAGTAAAAAAAGTACAAACACAAATATTGGAGCACTTACTGCTCTTTCTTTCATTTATGACCATTTGTAACTCTGTTTGCAGATAATCACTTCTTCTGCTACCTGCCACAAGTACCAGACATTACACGGCCATACATTCACAGAAACCCGAAGGCACGTAAAATAAAAGATTAAATTTTAATTTATTCAAGGCAGATATTAATGTCCTCATATTTCCAAAGGTTCTTACTTGAATATATAATCAGAAATTATCATCAAAAGATTATTGACCACCAGGTTTATTAGTGTCTTAAAGTCAGTATTGCGCATGTCAAATATAATTCTTTCATTCGTGAACCCATAGGACTTTAGTTTCTAGTGTTAGTGGAGAAGAAGAAAGCATACACAAATAAACACACACGTGATGGAGGGTAAGCCCGCCAAAGTGAATACAGAAAGCACAGAGAGTGCAGGAGGTAGGGAAAGTTTCTTAGAACAGGTAGCACTTGAACAGAAACTGGAATGCTGTACAAGGTAAAACAAGTCAGGAGTATATTTTACAGAAGATATGTCAAATATTTTATAACCCATGTAAGTTATATAAAAATAGTATGCACAAGAAATTTATTTTGAAAGAGTGAGTGATCCACTTTTTTTTAATAGCTGAGTAGTATTCCTTAGTGTAAATGTACCACAATTTCTTTATCCATTCTTCTACTGAGGGACACGTAGGCTGTTTCCATGATCTGGCTATTATGAATAAGGCTGCTATGAACATGGTTGAGCAAATTTTCTTGCTGTGTGCTGGTGCATCTTCTGGGTATATTCCAAGGAGTGGAATAGCTGGGTCTTGAGGAAGCCCTATTCCCAGTTTTCTGAGATAGCACCAGATAGATTTCCAAAGTGGCTGTACTAGTTTGCATTTCTACCAGCAATGAAGAGCATTCCTCTCTCCCCACATCCTCTCCAGCATGTGGTGTCGCTTGTACTTTTATCAGTTAGAAGAAAAAGTGGGGAAGAGCCTGGCACACATTGGGATAGGTGACAACTTCCTGAACATAACACCAACAGCAGAGGCCGTAAGATCAACAATTAATAAATGGGAACTCATGAGGCTGAGAAGCTTCTGTAAGGCAGGAGACACTGTCAACAGAACAAAGTGCCAGTCTACAGTCTGGGAAAAGATCTTCACTAAACCCTACATCTGACAAAGGTCTAATATACAAAATATATAAAGAACTCAAGAAATTAAACACCACCAAACCAAATAACCCAATTGAGAAATGGGGCTCAGAACTAAACAGAGAATTCTCAACAGAGGAATATCAAATGGCTGAGATACACTTAAAGAAATGTTCAACCAACCTACAAGAAGAACATTTGATGAGCAGATCTGGGCTTAGGGGTCCTGCTCAAACTATGGCACCAGGCAAGGACAATATGGGAAGTAAACTTCGAACCCCTACTCAGATCTAGCCAATGGACAGGACATTCTCCACAACTGAGTGGAGAGTGTGGTCTGATTTCACAGAAACTCTGGTGGCCCATATTTGACCATGTCCCCTTGATGGGGAGGCCTGGTGGCACTCAGAGGAAGGACAGCAGTTTACCAAGAAGAGACTTAATACCTTATGAGCATATACAGGGGAGGAAGTCCCCCTCAGTCACAGATTGTGTTAGATATTTTTGGGGAACAACTGAAACAGATTAACAAACTTCTATCATATACCCTGGTTAGAGATACAGAGGGATTAAATGTGCCGGAGTCACTGTGTTTATCTGTATTCTTGAGAGGCAGAAGGGGAACAATTTACTAAGGAATTAGAGGCCAAGAAAATAAAGAAATTATAATACTTAGACTTTCTTTAGAGGAGCACTTCCATATTTCCATCTTGTCTTAAAATGTATCACATGTCCTATTACTTCTAGGTTTTAATATATTGAATTTGTTTAAATTATTTTTATGGATCAAGAAAAATGGATCAATGCCATGCTTTGGTGAGGATCAGAATTTGAATTCCAATAACATATATATGAGGGTGGTGGTGATCTACCTGTAATCTTAACCTTAGCACACACATGACTGAGATAGGCAATCTCTGTATCATACTGGTTAATTAGAATAGGTGAAAATACGAGCTCTGAGTTCATCAAGATATCCTGCCTCAATAGGCAAGGTAGATGGCAATTAAGGAAGAAATCTGACAGCAACTTTATGCTCCCAAATATATACAGACATGCACAAATATACACAGACACTTATACATATGTATATAAAGATGTGAGCTCGCATGCACATATTCATACCCAGAGACATGTATTTATGCAAAACAAGTTAAATAGCACCTAACACATGAAAGCCAAAATTGATCTATAGACTACATGTTTCTGGTCCCTTACAGACATGCAGGTTCCTGCATTCACACAAGTATTTACATACAAAAGAATATATAAATAAACTTCATATAATTTGCCATAATCTCATACATAGTCATGCGTTAACAATAAAACTCTACTATCCTTTAAATTCTACTGTTTTCTATACAGTTTTCTGTTTCCACTTAGCCTTATTAAAATGAAGTTATCAGTTTGAAATATAAATAGGTTTCATTATTTACCTTGCCTACTGACTTTCTTCAATTAAAAACAAACTTTTACTTGTAAAGTTTCTTGCCCAATTTCAAGCACATGTAATGTGGTATTGTCTGTATCGACTTTTCCTACAGAGATATCCTTGCTCTTTCTTCAGTATACTTTTGCTTGTTTTCTGACACTGTAGCCTTTTTCACCCAATGACTTTGGTTAGTGACACTGAATGTTATCACTCCTTTCTCATATTTCTGATGGCAGGCAATTTCTCATAATTCATGACCCAGTTTAAATAACACTTATTCAGAGCTACATATTCTCTCACTATCCTATGATATTCTTTTTATGTCTGCAACTATCCTCTTGCAGATCACTGTGGAAATTTATTACAGTAATTCTGTTGAAATTTGATGGCCTAGGGTTATATACTTTTCTTAAATTTTGTTTTATTCCATCTGCAAAATACAAACTTCACTCTGGAACGGGGCATTTGTCCACTTGTCATTGTATTCGTTGCACATAGAACCATGTGTTTGTATTCTACACTAGTCAATGACAGTGAAGGCCTGAGATTTGTTGGAAGGTAAAATTTTACTCTGTATTGATAGAACACAAGTCTTGTTTTACCCAAGCATACTTTACAATTAGAGACAGTTTTAAACTATAAGTTACACTAGACATACTTGTGTCTTTTAATTTCAAGTACATGTATACACAGTATGTCAAATGAAATGCCAGCAATAACTGGCCCAGCTTTGAAAAAGGAACACTCTTTTCCCACAAAAGTTTGTATTAAAATATTGGGTGATGAGAAGGAATTCACCTACTGAGTGCACATGAAGTGGGACACTGGGGTTGGGGGAAGTAAGAGATATTGCAGGTAAAGGGTATACACAGCTAATACCTCTCTTGAGAACAAGGATTCTAATCCATGTAAATAACAAACTCTCTGACCTCACAATCTCCCTTCCCTTTCCGGTTGTAGGAAGCGATAATGAAAGATCTGCAAAATACAACTGCAACAGCACACCTTGTATGAAATCTGAAAATGATTTTGTGTTTGGTAATGATTGTTTACAATTTTCATGACATTACCTCTGATAGGGGTCTGGCTTACTGTAAAAATGTCTTCTTAGCATATGCATGCCATGATGAAGACATGAAATACCTGACTAGAAAATCAATCTGCCTATATCTTAAGGAAACATTTAATTAATACAACCTGATTTCCATGGTCTCTGTTACAGCGTACATGAAATTAAGACATAAAGAAGATTTAACTGGGGGATAAACTGATAGCATCAGAGGTAAACAGTAAACATATGTTCAGAAACTTTCCCTTACTGTGAATTTTCAGTCAGGTAAATGTTTGTTTTCCGGCATTAGCATAAATACATAATATTTCAGAATAATTCTAAAGTGCTAATACCTTGAAATTATAGGTATTTCTCAAAATAATTGGAAATAAAAAAGTCAGTATTTGATAGGAGTTTATTTCTCACAGTCTTTGTTATTTTATTGCCAGTGGAATATATAAATGATTAATGAAATTACCTTACAAAACAAATCAAGTTCATTGGTTTGTACTCATTACATTGACATTAGATACATATGTAGCATTATTTTTGGTCCGCTGTATTTCCCTGTTTATGAGACATTTCATTCAAGTAAAACTTACCTTCACAAAAACTAAGATTGCAAAGATTTGTTAGAATGAGACTATGGTGATTTGAATGATAATAGGCCCTACATATATTTAAATTGGTTCCCAGTTCATGAAACTGTTTGAGAAGGATTAGGAGGTATGGCCTTGTAAGAGGGAATGTGTCACTGGGTGAGGACTTTGAGATTCTAAACACCCACACCATTTTTAGTTATTTCTTTTTCCCTTGTGGTTGTCTCAGGATGTGAGATCTCTACTGCTATTCCAGTGACAAGCCTGACTCCCTGCCATTATGAAAATGTAAGTCCCAGTGGATTCTTTGTTCTACAATTTGCCCTGGTCATGATGTCTTATCAGAGCAATAGAAAAGTTACTAGGACAGGCACTTAAGTAAATTTATTGAATTCTTTACTTTTCCTTCTAAATTTACTTCTAAATTCGTAACTTATTTTCCCATCAAAAAGTATGTTATTAAAATGAACAACTGCAGAAGACTTGTTACAGGAGCACCACAGTGCAGGCATTTGCCCTATACATATGCACTTTTTAGAATCTATTGTTGTATGAAGCTGATCAAATGTCCTGTAAGTGTTTATTAGTTTGCTGACCCTGATACTGGAAGAATAGCTGAGGATGATACCTGGTGCTGTGAGTTAAGGAACGAGGACTTTAAAACTCACTTCTTCCAGTTCTCATTTTGGCTGCAGGGAGATTAGAAACCTTAATGGACATATTCCAAACGTAAGAAGACAGGATTTAGAGTGTTTCATCATCAGGGTGGCAGAAGGAAAATGGGAGGAGTTAGGTTTTGGAATCTTTTTACTTTAGATTTACTTGCCCCAGTACAACCTCTGATAAAACGAAGTGCAGTAAGTGCTAAGTTAGGGGCTCACAACAAAATGCAGTAGGAACAGGAGTAGGATGATCTTTACCTCACTTTATGTACCACACACAGTTTCACTAGGAGCTTGCTAGAGCAACAATATGGTGATGGGTGAACAATAATCAGTATTCTGTATACATGACTGAAAAATCCATGATGATTCATATAGAATATAATCAAGAATACGCAATCAGTACTAGACCTCAGAGATGCCAATTTAGATAAAAATTTAAATATTCACCTTTAATTTTTGAAATATCAAGTAATTTTAGACTTGCTAAATGCATATATATAATATATATATATATATATATCATGTGTCTTTTTAAAAGCAGATTTATTAAAATGAAGGCAGGAAAGCTAAATTCTAAGATACTACATGGGACTATGATTTCAGACTACGATATACTCTGACCTAATAATTGTATCTGTCTCACAACCACTATTATGTGGGTAGGAATGATGCTATCTAAACTGTCAGAAACTTAGACAAAAAAAAAATAGCCAGTTGGACGGAGCTAGTCATCAAAGAGATGCTGTTCCAATCAATTAGTATTTATTAAGCATTTAATCAACACCAGGTCTTTTTTTAAGCATTAGAGAAAGAACAGTGAGCCACAGAGGAAGATTATTGTGACTTATGGTGTTTAGACTAATGGCAGGACTGAAATGTAGCACATCATTTGTGCCTCTAGAGAAAAATCACTATTAATGGGTAGCTTAGATAATCAATTATTTCTCATGGTTATAGAGTTCCGTGTAATGATGTTCAGCAGTTAGCTTCCTAGAGACTGGAGCTTTCACAGCTCACGGAAAGCTTCAGTCATGTTACCATTTCATATGGCCAGGGAAGGGAATCCTTTTCTAACCTTGGCACAAATACCACTGTGGAACTGCTTCCTTATAGCCCCATTTAAACTCTGCTTTTCCTCAGGACTCCAGATATGAGTGCTATACTATTGGAAATTAATTTCAACATCTGGGGTTCACTGACAGAAAAACAAAGCTGTCTCTAATGAAACAGTTGAATCAAAATAAAGGGTTGAGGAAAGTGAATTAGAGAAAAAGAAAGGAACTGTAGGAAACACAAAGTATGTTTTAAAATACTTTGCTTCAGGAAAAGATCCACTTATAAATATTAGAGATATGGCTTCTGGGATGTGGATATGTTATGGACAAGCAGTATAGTTAAAATGGAAATGTTCTTATGTTAAATCAGGAATCTGTCAGTAAGCCTGGAGGATAAGAAGACATATGGGCTAACAGAACACAGGAAGAGCTGTAGAAGGCTGGTCCTCATTACATGGACATGTGTATTTATTGCCAGAATCTGAGATCTACTCTAGTTGCATCACACAGTATATATATAATTATTAAGTGCCCATTCTACACAGAATAATTTTTCTTTTATTTTAAAATGTTATTAAATTAATTTTATTTTTTGAGATTGAAATATAATTATATCATCTTCCCTCCTCTTACTTCCCTCTAGGGACCTCCATGTACTCACTCCTCGGACCCACTTTTCTTTCTCAAATTCAAGGGGCAAGAAACAATAATTTTCCCTCTTCAGGGAGAGCTAATTTTTCCAGGCTTCACTCCTTCCATGATCTTTCAAGATAACTAAAATAATATTTTTAAACATTTATTATTTAATTTTAGATGTATTGTAATTTATCCAGTATATATGGTTATCACATGTAGAGGCAGTAATAATAATAATCATAGTAATAAAGAAAGAAAGAATCAGTTGTCTTGGAAGTGAAGTGAGATATGGTTGTCAACCACCAATTGGGTTCTTGAATTGAATTCAAGTCCTTGGAAAATATAACCAGTGATATTTATTGTTGAGTCCTCTTTCAGACCCTTTAGAAGACTTTTAAATTTATTTTACAAAAAGCTCATATTCTAAAACTTTAGGCTTCATATGCTATCCTTTAATTAATGGTTTTATTATCTATAAATTAATTATTAGTAATTAATACCAAAGCATAGAGTATGGTAAGCAGAGGAGTGGAGAGGAACTGAGAGGAACTTGGGAGAGGAAACCATGATTATTATATATTGTATAATTTTTTCTATAAAAATTAAATATAAATTTAAACTTATAATTCTTACTTGCTCTATATGATGAAATTAAATGAAATCATTATTAATTGAGGGGATAAAGTTGAAAATATATTGGCTTCATGTTTTTTAAGTTTGATTGAAATAAAAATAGCTCTTAAGTTCTATTATATTATAAAGTAGTAATACTGGACACCTGTCATAGAGGTGAAGGGTTGCTATGATTTCAATATGACTTTCCACATCCATGTGTTGGAAACTAATCCCTTGTAAAATGTCAGACAGTAGAACTTGCAAAGGTTAGCTAGTCCTTAACATATCTGTCCTAATAGTAAACTGTCATAAGAGAAGTTCTATGTTTTATTTGGAGTGTTTTTAATCAATAGATGATTTTAATATCCATAACTACAGCATTTTTTAGATAGAGTCAAGATCAAGTGTTCAAGGCCAGCTGGGCATGGTGGTGCATACCTTTACTCCTAGCACTTGGGAGGCAGAGGCAGGTAGTTCAAGGCCGTTCCCATATACACAAACAGCATTAGGCCATTAAGTCATCCTGGACTCCATCAGCTCTTGTCTCAATAAACAAACAAACAAAACAACAACAAAACCAAACAAAATAGGAAGAAAGGAATTTTTAAGAAAGAGTTCAGTTCAGTTATCCTTTTCTCTCTCTATACTCTTTCCATCTGCCTTTTACCATCCTGTTGTACAATGATTCATCAATAAGTCTATGGACATAATGCTGGGTCCCTCAGTGTTAGGCTTCTAGCTACCAGAACTTTCAGAAAATAAAATTCAGAATATGGTAGCCTGGTAAAGCAAATTTAAAATTAAGGTAAAGAGAATATATTTTGATTGTGTTGTAGATTTTATTTTTTATTATTATGTAACACAATAAATACATTGTATAATAAGTATATTATGTGTATTATACCTTTATATCTGAGAAGTTTTATGATTGGGACTAAGTACTTGGCATGTGCTCTTCTGTTTTATAATCTAGATAATAAATGTTTTTATGATCATGTGATGATTCATTTACTACTATGTCTAAATTATAGCTTTCTAACTTGGAAAGGAAATAAAACTCTTATGAATTAGCATGCCAACTTTAGTAAAATATTTAATGAACACTATTAACATTAAAACTTGGAAGTCATAAAATTATTCATAATTTGGATGCTGTTGTGGGTACCCCTCAGTGTGTCTCTTAGATAACATGAATTAAAGCAAGAATACAAAAAAAAAAAGTGTTTTTTGCATGTTCACCAAAAGGGGAAAGTTAGCTATGACTGCTGTGGTGATCATTTTTGCTTTTCTGTTTTTGTATTTGAGACAGGGTTTCTCTGTGTATCCTTGCTCTCACTTTGTCGACCAGGCTAGTCTCAAACTCATAGATCTGCTTGTCTCTGCTTACCTGAGTGCTGGGATTAAAGTTTGTACCAACCCACCCGGCTAACTTTTATGATCTTTAAAAAGCTCTATTTGTAAAAATCTTTCTACAGAAATTGAGCACTTCCTCTTTCCTAACAGATATTCTGTTACTGAGCTTATTTAACCTTTAGTATTAAATTAATATATGGACCTTACATAATTTTACATACTAACAATCTATTTGCTATGATTGGGTCATTTTATCCTGTTTTTTTTGAAAAGCACATAATGCTATTTCCTTACCAATATTTTTCATTTTCTCCCAACGGGATGGTGACGATTTATGATCCACCTCTTTTACCTGCTGCACTGGCCTCCATTGTGACCAGAGCAGTTGAGGTGACTGTGACTTACTAAAATTAGAAGAAAAAAAAAAGGCATAATTTACTTTACAGTGACTACTAGTAAAAATTAAAAATGATCAGTAGAGCATGTTACCCAGTAGGGAATATTTGTAGAATGTAGCCCCAACAACAATGACTTCTTTACATATCATATTTTCATTTTTTTAAATAATTATTGCCACATTTAATCAGAGAAATATGCATTGCTTTTGCTCCATTTTAATCATCATTTCAGAGTGTATTTTGTCTGTGTTGCTGGTCATTCTCTTTGAATGAAATAAATTTAAGTATACTTTCATAAAATGTAAAAATATACTTGTGGATTAAATATCTGAGTAATCTAGAATTTCCAACTTTTTGTAAACAAGTCATTTACTTCAAATTATATACTTTCTAGAAGAATAACCTAAACCCGCTTGCCTATGCAGAGACCTTAAAATTTAGGTTTATTTCTTTTGAACTCAATATTTAAAATGTCTCAACTTACTTCAGTGAAGTCAATTAGTTTGTACTCAAAATCAGTTATATTTCTCTGTAATTATTTCTGATTTTCAAAGCTTATTTCAGTTTTCAGAGAGAATTTTTCATTTGGAAAGTTTTCTGAAATCAGTTTATAGTCCCTGTGATATCTTACCTCAATGACGTTTTCCTGCCTAACTGAGCAAGCACATTTTGCCTGATTAGTAATGTGGGTCTTAACTGGGATAATCAGTTGCACAACTACCATGCTTGCATTGACTATTATGTCCCTTGTGTTTTACAACCGGCTTTTGATCTCTTTTGTTTTTTTCATATCTTTTTTAAATTTTTGCATATACATTTACATTATTACACTTATATAAATGAACTACAAAAAATAATAAATAAATAAATAAATAAATGAACTACAAACCAAAAAAAAAAAAAAAAAAAAAAAAAAAAGAACCACATAGCATTCAGGAATTACATTCATAGTGTTTTGGCTGTTTGCATTTGGCAACTTTGAAGAAAAAAATTTCCTATTCCGGTGAGTCTAAAATTCTGAATGTAAGTCAATATCTATCCTATTTCATCTCTATCAACTTAAAACATCTACCTAGACCTAAAAACATCTTAATCCGTAAATAACTAAGTCTAATTGTGAAATGTTACTTATGCTACTTTAGATTATCTGTTGTTTCAATTATTACTCTATTTATTTGTTTCTCGAAGTTTATAGACAAATCTATAATCACTCTCTTAGTATTTTCAGTGCTATTGGGAGTTTAGGCATGATCTTTTGCTTTTCTACTTTTACCCTTGTATAACTTCTCTAGTTTTGCTCTGATTAATCAGGATAAATGTGAATTTTATTGACCTTGGTAATGAAATTACTTGGTTTCTTTGATTTGGTCTCTACTAATTATGCATATTCTGTATAATTAATTTTGTTCATAAATTTTATAACATGTATAACAATCCTTGCTTTATATTGCTATAATTTCTTCTCATTTTCAGGAGTTTTATTTTATTTCTTCTTATGTATATGAGAGCTCTATCTAGATGCCAGAAAAGGGCATCAGATCACATTATAGACGGTTGTGAGCCACCATGTGGTTGCTGGGAAATGAACTCAGGACCTCTGGAAGAGCAGACAGTGCTCTTAACCACTTAGCCATCTGTTCAGCACCCATTTTCAGGATTTTTATGGAAAAGATTTGGCTAAGAAATTTGTACCCTTTTTGCTTTTATAAACCACTGTTCCATGTCTTACTCAAGAAATGATTTGAAGTCATTCCCAAATTTTATTCACTCTATTTTAATTATCATATAATAGAAGTATTTTCTGATTTCCACATTTCATCTCCTTTTATAAATATGTAAATTTACTTATATATCTAACTATATGAGTGTTTTATAATCATATTTTGAATATTAATATAATTGCATTATAAACAAAGAACAGAGTATATATAATTTAGCATAAATTAAATGAATTAATTAATGCTCCATATAATGCCATTGTTGACAAATATTTTATGTTGTTTGAACTAAAATCTGTGCTTGGCATAACCATTTTATGACAGCACGAATTTCTAATGTTACTTATGCTAGCTTAAAATTATCTGTTGTTTCAAGTATTACTCTATTTATCTATTTCTATGAGCATGTCCTTGGGATCTTTTTCTGGCTGTTGATTTATTTAGATGACACGGTCAATTTCGGACAATGCTGCTAGGGAGGCAGAGGTAGGCTGATCACTGGGAATGCGAGGCCAGCCTGGTCTACATAGCCAGTCCAGGACAGTCAAGGCTACACAGAGAAATCACCCTTCTTGAAAAAATAAAGCATGCTGAACAAGATATGTAAAGCAAATCAGTAATTATGTATTATCTTTGCATCAGCTCCTAACCCTGGATTTCTGCCCTGATTTCCTATACTGATTTTATTAATTAATGGATTATGACTTCAGAATTGTAACAGAAACACTTTTACCTTCTAAATTATTATAGGATGTGGTATTTATCATATCAACAGAGAAATAATGTACAATAGCATTTTTAATTATTTTCTATGTTTGTTACTTATTACTTAGTGGCTTCTCTACAGTAGTGTTATCTGTTAAAACATTCAGTTTTAATGAAAATGCTCCATACTTTTATCATAATTCCTGTCACAGGTAATTGTGAAAGTTAATGTTCCCATACCTTCATGCACGCACAAATGCATATATTGTGCAGTGGATGTGTTTAGCCACATTCTGATTCCAATTTGATACCTACCAGGCCTGTGAGACCATTGTGTAATTGTGCTTCACAGAAACTAGACACAATTTTTGAAAAGCATCGCTCTTTTTATCTTAACTATTTTTAATATCTCTATAATTTTCAAACAATATCTGAATTAAAGCTCTAGAGATCAACGGTATCCTGAGTAATTTCATCAAATACACAAATATTCTAAATATCAAAGAAAGGTTTAAAATACATAGATTACATTATGGGGTATTCAAATAATTGATAAATTCCTCATTAATCACAGAGTAAGTTGATTAAGTAAAACATTGTATTTATTAATTTATAATAATAGTAAAGAATAATTAAACAATTCTGTATAAAATTAATCCATTTAAATTTCCCTCACTAACAGTTCCAGAACTAATACTAATAAATTTTAGGCTATGGATATATATCAATTGGCAGAGTGATTTCCTGGCATGCACAAAGCTCTGTGTTTAATATTTGCATGTATAAAACTGGGCATAGTGGGAGTTATAGGCAGGAAAATCAGAAGTTAAAGATCTTCCTTGGATCCATGAGGAGTGTAAGACAAGACTATACTATATGAGAACCTTTCTATGAACATTTAGCTGCACAGAACCTTTAAAAATCTTGAAAATAAACATTTTCAGACAATTACATGTTTTTTAAATTATTGTAAATTGTTTTCTGTTATCTTAAATAATTTTCAACATCTGATATATTGCTTTCTTGAAATGTAAAATTATCTGCATGTAAAATAACTTATTATTAAAGGTGAGTGTGCAAAATGGGCCTGTACATGTTCTTATTTGGAATTATGATGAAACTATACCCAAGAAAATCTGAAAAATATTCATATTTATATGTTCTATGAGAAAAGCAACACAAAACCTCTCTAAACTTTCAAAGTGGCCACTAAATAAATCATATTTTGTATTCCTTGTCTTAACACACTGTTGGAAAGGTTCCTTGCCCATGGTAACTGTTACCATGGAGACAAACAACATCATCACAGATGTAAATGTCTTGCCTACGAAACACCAGTTAGCCAGTCCAAATTTTCATAAGAGCTCACTTCTGTGTAAGAAAAAAAAATTGCATGGTGATTTTTATATACTCAGTGAATTTGAAACAGAGTTTCTAGGTGGTTTTAGCTCCTAAGATGTGGACTCACAAGTTTTACTTATTTTATATTTCTTATTTATTAGAACCCTTTATTCTAATTATTACTTCTACCTCCACATAAAACTCACTTTTCTGGCATTATTTACCAAAATGTTTATTGATAAATACTATATATTAATATAATTATTATATACATTGTATGTTAATATATATTATAAAATAACTCTTTTCAAAATTAGTCATAAAATAAAGTTTTGTATTACATTTGGGAATTGTATCAAAACTTGAAAAAGAAATATATAAGAGAAAGAAAGGGAGGGAGGAGGAATAAAGAAAGGGTTATATAATCAACTATTTTATTATAAATTCAAAGACTCATCTTTTGAAATCATGATTGACTATACTATATGCATATATGCAATGAGGCCAACAAAATGTACTCTTATAAAACCTAAATTAGAATGAATAGAACGCTCATTCTGGTGCATAAATTTTGTCTGTATAAAGAATTCTCAGGAATAGGTTTTCCTAAACTGTCAGATATCTGCCATCAACATGTGACATTAAGTCAGCTAACAGTGACAAGAAGAGTTGTTAACCACATAGCTGATGTGAGTAGAATGAAAAGATTGATTTCACAACACAGCATCTAAAAAGCATTTTTTTGATAAAATGGCTTTGGTATATTATCTATATTTTTCTGATTGGGAAGTAGGGAAATATGAGTTTTCAAACATGATATTTTTTAAATTAACTTATTCAGATTACATCTTATGTTATCCCATCACTTGTATCCTTCTGCTCCTCCCTCCCTCCTGATTTCACCCTATTCCCCTCTCCTAGGTCTATGACTGAGGGGGACCTCCTTCCCCACTATATGGTCATAGGCTATCAGGTCTCATCTTGGTAGCCTGCTTATTCCTTCTTTGAGTACAACCAGGCTTCCCCATGAAGGGGAATATGCAGTACCAGAGTTCATGTCAGAGTCAGTCACCGCACTCCACATAACTATGGAGAATGTCCTGTCCATTGGGTAGATCAGAGTAGGAGTTTGATGTTTACTACTTGTATTGTCCTTGGTTAGTGCAATAGTTTGAGCAGATGCCCCTTGGCCCCAATCTACCCATCACGATGTTCTTCTTGTAGGTTTCTAGGACCCTCTGGATCCCTGTGTTTCCCCATTCTCTTATATTTCTCTTACTTAGATAACTGCAGGCAGTTGGAAGATAAGTAAAATGATACTACAGAACAGCCTGACAGCAGGGCCTCTTGCAGTCTGGTAGGTAGCCAGAAACAAGACTGGAACTGCCTGAGACGAACAGGACAGGGCAAGATGGCAGTAACTGTCATTGGCTTACTTATTATGATGACATTTATGTATTACCACAATTGCATTTGATTTTGACAGTATAACACACCTTAAAACTGAGATAATTTTTATTATGGGGAAGTCACACTCCATTCCAGATATTCTCGCATTTAACTCCAACATCAGTTTATGACTTGCACTAGCTTTTCATTAATTTGTTCTCATAATATGTGCTGTGAAAACCCCTAGCTGTGGCAACACATTTAAGGACATTAAGGATACGCTGTAATGCCTTGACTGTGAACTTTTGTCCTCTTCTAATTTCCCTCTTTGCCTTAAATCTGGATTCTTTAATGGTGAGAAGAAAATGGAAACCCCTACCCCACTTGCACATGAAGAATTAGCTGTCCATCGGCTACATCTGAACAGGGGTTTAAGTTCTCTGTATGCTTTATCCTTGGCTGGTGTATCAGTTTGTGCAGGACCCTCTGGGTCCAGATCTGCCAGCCTTGATGGTCTCCTTGTGAAACTCCTGACAATCCCTAGTCCTTGCTTCCATCCACTTTTCCACAGGACTCTCAGTGCTCCATCCAGAGTCTGGCTGCTAATGCCTGCATTTGCCCCTATTTCTAGCTGTGTGGAGTCTTTCAGGAGATGAATATCTATATTGTGCTAATATCTACTTATAAGAGAGTATATGCCATGCATGTATTTGTAAGTCTGGGTAATCCCACTCAGGATAATCTTTTCTAGTTCAATTAATAGGCCTGAATATTTCATGATTTCCTTGTTTTTGATAGCTGAGTATTATTATATTATGCAAATGTACCACAATTTCTGTGTCCATCTTTGGTTGAGGGACATCTAGGTTGTTTCTGGTTATTACATATAAACCTGCTATGAACATGGTTAGGCAAATATCTTTGTTGTATGGTTGAGTATTTTATTTGGGTATATAGCCAGGAGTGATATAGCTGGGTCTTGAGGTAAAGCAATTACCAGTTTTCTGAGAAATCACCAGATTGATCTCCAAAGTGGTTGTACAAGTTTGCACTCTTACAAGCAATAAGGGAGTGTTCCCTTTTCTCCACATCTCTGCCAACATGTGCTGTAACTTGAGTTTTTGATCTTAGCCATTCTGATGGGTGTAAGATGTAAAATCAGAGTTGATTTGCATTTCTTTGATGACTAAGGACATTGAACATTTATTTAGGTGCTTTTCAGCCATTCTATATTCCTCCTTTGAGAATTCTCAGTTTAACTCTGTATCTCACTTTTTTACTTGGATTATTTGGTTTGTTGGCATTTAGCTTCTTGTTGGAAATAAACCCTCTGTTGGATGTAGGGTTGGTCAAAATATTTTCCTAGTCTGTAGGCTGCCCTTTTGCTCTGTTGACAGTGTCCTTTTCTTTACAGAAGATTTTCAGTTTCATGAGGTCCCACTTATTAATTGCTTATCTTGAGCCTGAGCTGTTGATGTCCTGTTCAGGAAGTTCTCCTATGCCAATGAATTCAAGGCTCTTCCCTAATTTGTTTCTAACAAATTTATAGTGTCTAGTGTCTGGTTTTATGTTGAGGTCTTCAATCCACTTGGACTTCACTTTTCTTCAGGGTGATAAACAAGGGTCTCCTTGCATTTTTCTACAAGTAGATATCCAGTTAGATCAGCACCTTTTTTTGAAGATACTATCTTTTTTCCATTGCAAGGTTTCGGCTTCTTTGCCAAAAATCAAGCATGCATAGGTGTGTGGGCTTGTAAGTATTTTATTCATATTTATAAGAGAAATTGGTCTGAAATTCTCTTTCTTTGTTGGGTCTTTGGGTGGTTTGGGTATCAAAATGACTTTGGCCTCATAGAATGGGTTTCTATTTTATGGACTAGTTGGAAGAGTGTTGGTATTAGGTTTTCTTTGACGATCTGGTAGAATGTTGGGTTGAAACCATCCTCACTTGGACTATTATTGGTTGGGAGATTTTTGATGACTACTTCTATTTCCACAGGAGTTATAGGACTATTTACTTTGTTTACCTGATCTTGATTCCACTGTGGTAAGTGGAATCTAACAAGAAAACTGTTCGTTTCATTTAGAACTTCAAATTTGTGGTGTATAGTCTTTTGGAGTAGGACATAATATTATTTGCATTTCCCCAGGGTCTTTTGCTATGTCTCCTTTTACTTTTCTGATTTTGATGATTTGAATAGTATCTCTCAGCCTTTTAGGTAGTTTGACCAAAGGTTTGTCTATTTTCTTGATTTTCTCAAGGAACCAGCTCTCAGTTTTGTTGATTCTTTGAACTGTCCTCTTTGTTTATAATTTACTGACTTCATCCTTAAGTTTGATTATTTCCAGAACATTACTCCCTTTAGGTGAGTCTGCTTCTTTTTTTTCCCTAGGCCATTAAGTTGCTTGTATGAGATATTTCTAATCTCTTTATGAAGGCACTTAGTGCTATGAAGTTTCTTGTTAGCACTGCTTTCATTGTGACCCATAAGTTTGGTTATGTTCACCTTCATTATCATTGAATATTAAGAATTTCTTAATTTATTTCTTTATTTCTTCACTGACCCACTTGTCCTTAAGTGGAGAGCTGTTCAGTGTCCCTGTGTGTGCAGGCTTTTTGTTATTTCCTTTTTAAATTTTTTATCATTATTATAATTTATTCACAGTACATACCAATTGTAATTTCCTTTCTCTTATCTTCCTGTTCCCATCCTCCCTCCCTTTATCATTCTATTTCCCTTATCATGACCTCTGATAGGTGGGTCCTCCTCTCCTGTTGTTGATGCCCAGCTTTAGTCCATGGTGGTCCGATAGGATATAAGGTTTTATTACTTCAGTCTTCTTGTATGTGTTGAGGCTTGGTTTGTGACCTACTATATGGTCAACTTTGGAGAAGGTTTCATGAGGTTCTGAGAAGAAGGTATAGACTTTTGTGTTTGAATAAAAAGTTCTATATATCTTTTAGATCCATTTGATTCATGACATCTGTTTGTGTCATTATTTCTCAGTTTTCTTTACCTATTCTTTGGTGAGAGAAAGGTTTTGAAATCTCCCACTATAAATCTGTGGGAATTGTTGTGTGCTTTAAGCTTTATTAATGTTTCTTTTATAACTGTGGGTGCCCTTGAATTTGAGTCATAGATATTCAGAACTTTGATGTCATTTTTGTAGAATTTTCCTTTGATGAATATGAGATGTCTTTCCTCATCACTTTTAATTAATTTTGCTTAAAAGTCTATTTTAATAGATATTAGAATGGTACTCAAGCTAGTTTCTTGCGTCCATTTGCTTTGAAAAACTTCTTTTAGGCCATTACTCTCAGGTAATGTCTATCTTTGTGGCTGAAGTTTGTTTGTTGCATGCAGAAGTATGTTGGCTCCTGTTTACGCATTCATTCTGTTAGTCTTTGTCTTTTTATTGGAGATTTGAGTACATTATGTTCAAATTGATTAATGAGCAGTGACAGTTAGATCATTTTATTTTGATGATGTTTGTGGTAGTGTGTTTGTGTGCTTGTCTAATTTCTGTGTACAGTACTGCTGTCCTGCTGATCAAACACAATGTGGGATCTGTCTCACTGTCTTGGATCAGTAGATGAATTTCTTATTTTTTTATGTCAAAAGATTTTAAAGGAAAACATAAAATCATGATATTTTATAAAAGGTATATAAATATTTTTGCATTGAATAAAATTACTTAGAAATTCTAAGATTTGTTACTTTAAAATATATATGGTCATATTAATTTAGAATAACAGCACAGCAAAAATTCACTATTACAAAATTAATAAAATTTTCAAATTAAGTACCCTACATCAATTTTTAAAATGTTAAAAATATTCATTGAAATAATAATATTAGAAACATCAAAATATTTTTAATTTAACAGAAGTGATATTTTTCATCAAGAACAAACGTGGCAAAAATTAATATGTGTCTATTAGTGAAGCAAAGTATTCAGAATGCAAGTTCAACTGCTTTTATTAACATTCATTAAGGAGCTATCACAAGCAGGTGAATAGCCTAATATATGAAACAATATACAGAAAGACAAAGAGATGAAATGGTGTGTAAATAATGAAGTAAAGTACAAGCATGAAAAAAAACAGAGTGGAATAAATAACATTGCAAATGTAAAAGAAGAATGATGGGTGGGTAGGCAGCTCATGTGAAAGGCTATTACGTATGTATCCAATAATACCTGAGTTTGTTCCCTTATATTTTAATAAGATAATTAATATATAATATGTGTTACATTCATTTATAATGTAATATATTATATCTAAATATCTGTATATATATTTATATAAACATACATATTTATATACATAAACATATATGTATGAATATATATGCATACTATTGGGGAGTTGGGCATAGGGGATATGATAGCATGTGTTTTTGATTCATTACTGGGGAAATGGAGACAGCCAGACGTGTATATATATGCACATATTAAAAGTTTAAAAGAAGCGAAAAATATATGCTATGGATTGAATCCCCTATTTTCCTATCATATATAAAAACCTAAAGTGTAGGAGGTGTAAAGTTTGATAGACTTTCAAGCAAGATCTGTAAAATGCGATTAGTCCTCTTGTAATCTTTATTATTGAAAATTTTCTCACCTCTCCTTGTTTTCACATGAGAGCACAGTGATAAGATCACCAAAAGCTGATACTTATCAGAGGTGAATTCTGTTGTCATACTTATTTGGGACTTCTAGGCTCCAGAACAGTCACAGATATGTTTCTATTGATTATAAGCTATCAGACATATTAGCTTTTTATGAAGTTATAAGTTAAATGAGTTAATATTTAAATTAACACTAACGGTCTATTGTTAGCAATAGACCGTTGGTCTATAACTCAATCATAACAGAGGTAAAAGGCTTTTACTTCCATAGTTTTGAAAATATTTTTTCTAAAACAGTAATTATATTTTGGTTCCTTAATAATCTATTTGACTGCATTTTAAAGGTTAGATGATATCAGAAAATCACTTTTCACTAAGATCAGTCCTGGTACCTACTAATTGTACAACTGCGCAGATGGAGTAAGTACCACTGCTCTTTATAGAGTAGGATAGAAGTCATTTTGTTGGCATTAGCCTTTGCAAAAATTGAAATGGGGTATTTTAAAATGAGTAAGCAAAAAAATTAGCCATAAAACTCATCAATACATGCAATTACAATCTCTTAAGTGAAGACACACCAATTGCCCCTACATACATTAAAAATGTGTAATGTTACTACACCATTGAGATTATCATCGGGATACTGTCACTTACTAGGTAGAATGACTGTGATGAAAAGTAATAAAAATGCTTAATAGAATATTAATAATAGGAAATTCATATTTATTGTTGAAGGAGACAAATATTAGTGTATCATTTCTTAAACACATTTAAAAGTTTCATAAAAATTAATTTTGGAGCAGAAGAATATCCTAGAATCCAATTATAGTATTTACTGAAATAAAAAAAATTGGAAAGTGTATGGGTTCCTGCAGGCACATGTTCTCCTGTGTATTCCAAACATTATTTTGTGTCATCTGAATAATGTGCAGTTTTCATGAAGGCTGGCGGGGGAGACCTAGTGGCACTCAGAGGAAGGACAGCAGGTCACCGAGAAGAGACTTGATACCCTATGAGCATATACAGGGGGAGGTAATCCCCCTCAGGAACAGTCATAGGGGAGGGGAATAAGGGGAAAATGGGAGGGAGGGGAGAATGGGAGGATACAAAGGATGGGATAACCATAGAGATGTAACAAGAATAAATTAATAAAAATAAATAAATAATAATAATAAATATAAAAAATAAGAATAGATGAAGGATCCAATCTCAAAGGTCCAGAAAATATTGTCAACAAAATCATAGAAGAACAACTTTTCTAACCTAAAGAAGATGCCTATAAATGTATAAGACGCTGACAGAAAATAAAATAAATTGGACCAGAAAAAACAAAAAACAGAAAAACAAAAAACAAAAAAAACAAAGGTTCATGTGTAAAGAAGAAATAAAATATGCTCTAGGTATCTCTATTATGATTCAACATATATAGACAATGAAATGTTCGTTCAGACATAAAAGTAATAGAATCCTGTTATTTGCCTCAGTGTTGATGAACATTGAGGACAGTAGATTAGGGAAAAGAAGTCAAGTAAGAATGTACAACTACATGAGTTTGCTCATAAAGAGATCATAAAAGTATTGTTTTTTACATATCTCTTACAACTTAAGAATAGACCATGGTTATCAGTCTCTGGAAGATGGATGAAGGGAATGAAAAATATTAAACAATCACTAGAAAGTGTAAGTTCTGCTCTTCTGTGGCAGAGAAGGAGGAATATTGCTATTTCATAATCTTTCTCAGGATAGCTGGTTAGAAGATGTAGAGAATAAAGCAACATGAAAAGATAACTGAAATTTAAACTTATGGATATGTTACTTTCCTTGATCATTATAAAATGTATATGTGGGTTGAAACATCATATATCTTATCAACATAAACAGATATTATTGGTAAGTCAAAATATAAATTTAAAATTTGCATGAAATTTTGACATTGCCTTAAGAACAATACATTTGTAAGTGTGTGTTTCATATCGAGGGTTATTCTTAGGTGTTAAAAAGCCTTACATTTATTTATTTATTTATTTATTTTCCTGGTTGAAAAATTTGGAAACTTATGTGTAACGATAAGAACATTCTAAGTTACAATCATCAAATATTTAAGTTTTGGCTTAATAAAATTTCTTATAAAATTTATTTGGTTTAACTGTAAATAAATCAGCTGATATAAAGCATTGACCACACAGCACATAAATCCTACTATATATAAAATGCATGAAGTCACTAAGCTTTTGTCTTCAAATAGGAACAAAAGAACTTTGCAAGCATTAGCATAGGATTATGAAGCTAGAATACATCTGTAAAAGTATAGAGCATGTATTTTCAGAGACTTTGAATCTTGGTTGAATAAAATCAGAACCAGACTAGCAGGAATTATGGATTCTGTCTTTATGTGAATATATTATCAAAAGAGTCCCTGTGATGTCACATCTCAACATGCTGCTCAAAGACTTATGAAACCAACCTGGTGCGTGTTAGAGAAAATGACTAGAATGTTGTTCTGTAATTAGGATTAACTTCTTTGTTTTTTGTTGTTTTACTATAGAAACTACATAAAATAAATGTATGATTTAAAAGTGTGATTATAGGTGTGGTCTTCTTTAGAGATAAAATCAAAATATTCCTGACTAAACCATACTTTGGGCTCCTTCTTCAGAAAATGCCAAATACTGCATGATGCCAGTGCAGCAGGAGGGCCTGGAGGCCCTGGGGACTAGGAGGCCATGGCAACTTCCTTGGAGATTCCTATAGCTGTTTTATTGATCAAGACTGCTGGTTCATGGAGGTAAAGCTGAAGACAAAAGGTGGATCCCCATCACCAAGTTGTGCTGCAGGACTGAAGAAATGAAGATCAAGTTCTTGGAGGCCATCTACCTGTTCTCCCTGTTCATTAAGGAGTCCAAGATGACTGACTTCTTCTTGACCACATCCCTAAATGGTGATCTCTTTTATGCTGCAGGTTGCTGCAACTGTCTTGATGTGTCTCATCCTTGCCTCCAGAGGCACTGGCACTGTTTCTGCTCCTGTTCCCAAAAAGTTACTGCCAAAGATCGATATTGATGAGTGCTATACATGAGTCAGAGTTGCACTGCCACCTTAGGCTCTTTACCAAGCCAACCCCTGATGCCATCTCCAAGACCTACAACTACTTGACCGCAGACATCTGGAAAGAGATTGGACCTACCAAGTCTCCTTATCAGGAATTTACTGACCATATTGTGAAAACTGTTCAGAGGACCCAGGCTCTAGTTGTAGATACCATATAAGGATTATGCATATGTGTGTGTGTTTCATATATACGAAAAATAAAATGTATTATGTTTGTTAAACAAACAAGCAGAAACAAACACCTTGGATTTTGACTATTATACTTTCTGTTCTATTTTTATTTTTTATTTTTATTTTTATTTATTTATTTTTTTTAAATATTATTAATTTATTCTTGTTACATCTCAATGGTTATCCCATCCCTTGTATCCTCCCATTCTCCCCTCCCTCCCATTTTCCCCTTATTCCCCTCCCCTATGACTGTTCCTGAGAGGGATTACCTCCCCCTGTATATGCTCATAGGGTATCAAGTCTCTTCTCAGTGACCTGCTGTCCTTCCTCTGAGTGCCACTAGGCCTCCCCCTCCAGGGGACATAGTCAAATGTGAGGCACCATAGTACATGAGAAAGTCACATCCCACTCTCCACTCAGGTGTGGAGACTGTTCTGACCATTGGCTAGACAGACTTCATACTCTGTTCTATTTTTAACTATGCCATTTCTCTTTCACAAGTGCAGCTCCCTTTTCAAACATGGGTGGATTTTCCCTTACTATTTCTATCACTATATTATTGGTCTGTTAATCCATGTGACCACAGATGAGCATAAGTAAACTAAGTAAGCATGTTGGCAGTACAAATAGAAAAATTTCCGAGGTTTAATGATTATGCAGAATGCTTAAATTTTTCTTATTATTATTAACTATGTTTCTTCCTTAGTCTCAGTACTACACTTTTCATTTAGATGTTTTATTTCTTTGATTTTTTAGACATAAACCCTCATTGAGTAAAAGGAAAACATGTCCAGCAAACATTGAACATATTATTATGAAGCTAATCTAACATCATTAAACATTCTTTTTGGTACCTTGTGAATGTTCTTATGTAACCACAGTAATGTTTAATTTAGTGCAATACACAAAATGATAATGTATAAAATCTTATGAGAGTTTTAGTTGTTGAAAACAGATATCAAGCATCAATACTTGTGCAAATTACAACTGGATTGGGATATTTCCCCTTTTATATAGTATGTTATATTTACTGATATATTACAAAAACAAAGAAATTAATGCTCATGAACTCATGAATTCCAAAAGTTAGTGAAATTTTTTTCTGTTATTACTGTCCATTTTAGCAACTTGTTGCTTAAAATTAACATAGTTATGTTATTAGAAGGGAGCAGAGTGGATATATGCTGTTTAGTCCCATGGCTGAAATTGTGGTATTACTAAGGCTGTGTTCCTTTCCAGAGGTTCAAGACTGAATGGAGTTCCAATCTTATTTAGATTGTTGGCCAAAACAGTGCAGAACTGTGTACGAATGAGATCCTATTTATTGGAATACTGTGTCTAAAAAGCCATTCTCAAAACATGAAGACATTTCTTGTCTTCTTCACAACTCCAATTTGAAATCAGCATGGTGGAACTTGAAACTGACTTTCTCTAACTTTTCCATCTCTACCTTTGTTTATGACTCCATCCAAGAATATTCTCAGCCTTTAAAATACAAGTGATACCTTTAAAATACAAGTGATTAGATAGGACTGTTACAAAGAATGGATATTACATGGGGAAAATTTTCCAGTTTAAGGTTTATAAACTTAGTTATGTTTTCAAAGATTTCACGGATTACAGTGAAGACATTCTTATGACCTATTCTGCTTACCACATTTGGCATACAATCTAATTGGAGCTGTATTCTGTTTTCTAGTGACATAGCACTGTCCTCCGTGGAAATCATTTCTGTAATTTTAGAAGATGTCTAATTTGGCTCAATATTATAAAGAATGAATTTATTTGCTCTTTGATTTGGAATCAAGGAGTAACATTATTGCATTGACTAGGAACTAAGTACATTTGTTTTCATGTTGTCAGGTTCCTAGGAACAACTTAATGATCTCCTGACACTGATATATATATATATATATGGAAATATAATATATAATGGAAATGCAAATTTATTCATTATTTACTATTATCATTGATGTAGACTAATACGATTGTTTCTAAAAATTACATTTTTTCACTGTAGATACATAGAATTCTAGACTGGTATAACATTAATCACTAGTCATAAATTCATGACTTAGTTTCATTGTTTTCACTATGATATTCACAGCTGTAAGTGAAGCTAAAGAAAACGTCCTATCTTCTCAGGAAGGAAATAATTAGGAAATAATCCCAATGTGAGAATTAATTTCAGACATTTTATAGTACTGAACAATGTCAAACAACTGTAGTAGTGATGAATAGTTTGGTCCATTACTTTATAAACCATTTATTTCTGTGATTTGTCCTTGGGAAAAAGTCTGTCAATTCTATAAAAAGAATACTGGGCACAGATATACAATATTAGCAATTAGAATATGTTTAAATGTATAATAAATATATATGCCTTTATATATTAATATAGACTAATATAATATATTATTTATTTATATATAATACACACACATGTATTTATATATATTGGACCACCATGGTTGTTTTAATACACTGTAATATAGGGTACTCATTGCCAATAGAAATCTATGATGACTTTCTTAATGGCCTTGGGATTTCTAGAACAGGCTCTATAATTTTATTATACCTTAAGTTGCTAAACATTTATTCTGTCCCATGGAATCGATGCTTATAGTGCATCATGATAAAAAGAGAAACTAGAATCATATTGTGGTAGCCACGAAAGACAGAGAATTACTTCACTGCTTTTTTTTCTCCTTTTATTCTATGGGCAGCTCTCATCTAGAAGGCAGTGACAAGTGCATTAAAGTAACACCTCTCAGTTAATCCTCTCAGAACTCCTTAGAGACATGCCCTGAGCTGTATTTTATTGCTCCTTCAAGTGCTTTTCCAATAATCAAATTGCCATTCAAGATTAACCTCCAAAGAATGTTAATCAGGGTCAAGAGAGTTGTTTGCTATATCACTACCTAATAACCACTTTTAGTAAGTTAAGTCTTTTAAAATACATTTTTTAGTTCACATTCTACTTCTTTAAAATATATTTTTTAAATAATTTATTTGGATTACATCCCAATTGTTATCCCTTAATTAGTATCTTCCCATTCTTCCTCCCTCCCTCTTTCACTCTGTTCCCCTCCCTAGACCTGTCACAGAAGGGGACCTCCTCCACTACCATATGATCACAGTCAATCAGGTTTCATGCTGAGAGCCTGCTTCCTCTTCCTCCAAGTGCCACCAGGCCTCCCCACCAAGGGGAAGTGGTCAAATAGGGAACAGCAGAGTCATGTCAGAGTCTGCCTCTGCTCTCCACACAACTGTGGAGAATGCTCTTTCCATGTGAGTAGATCTTAATAGGGGGTCTAGGTTTACTGAATGCATTATCATTGGTTAGTATGACAGTTTGTGTAGGCCCTCCCTGGGTCTAGATCCACCAGCCTTGATGGTCTTCTTGTAGGGTCCTGGAGCCTCTGGATCCATTTATCTCCTCATTTTCCCATACCACTCTAACCTGGAGTCCCAATAGCAAGTCCAAGAATCTGCCCCAATACCCTGCTGAGTTAAGACTCTCAGAAGACAACCATGTTGGACTAGTATTCAATTAAAAGTGAATATATACCATGGATATCATTCTGGGTCTGGGTCACCTCACTCAGGTGATCATTTATAGTTCCATCTATTTGCCTGAAAAATTCAAGATTGCCTCATTTTTAATAGCTGAGTAGAATTCCATAGTGTAAATTCCACAGTTTCTTTATCCATTCTTCAACTGAGGGGCACCTAGGTTCTTTCCAGATTCTGTCTATTATGAATAAGGCTGCTATGAACATAGTTGAACAAACAACCAGTTGTGTGGTAGAGCATCTTTCAGGTATATTCCAAGGAGTGAAATAGCTGGGTCCCCAGATAGCACTATTACTAATTTTCTGAGAAAGTGCCATATTGATTTCCAAAGTGGTTGTACAAGTTTGCACTCCCAGCAGGAGTGTTCCCCTTTCTCCATAGCCTTGTCATCATGTGCTGTCATTTGAGTTTTTGATCTTAGCCATTCTGATGAGTGTAAAATAGAATCTCAGAGTCATTTTGATTTGCATTTCTCTAATGACTAAGAAGGTTGAGCATTCTTTAAGTATTTCTTAGCCATTTGATATTCCTCTGCTGAAAATTCTGTTTATTACTGAACCCCATTTTTAAACTGGGTTATTTGATTTGGTGATGTTTAATTTCTTGAGTTCTCTATATATTTTGGATATTAGCCCTTGGTCAGATGTAGGGTTGATTAACATCTTTTCCCAGTCTGGAGGCTCTCACTTTGTTCTGTTGACAGTGGCCTTTGCCTTACAGAAGCTTCTCAGCCTCATGAGGTCCCATTTATTAATTGTGGACCTTAGAGCCTGGACTGTTGGTGCTCTGTTCAGGAAATTGTCTCCTGTTCCAGTGAGGTCCCTAATTTTTCTTCTAACAGATTTAGTGTATAAGGTTTTATGCTGATATCTTTAATCCACTTAGGCTTGAGTTTTGTGCATGGTGATAAGTATGTATTTTCTACATGTAGAAATCCATGTAGACCAGCACCATTTCTTGCAGATGGTATCCTTTTTCTATTGTATAGATTTGGCTCCTTTGTCTGAAATCAAGTGACCATAGGTGTATGAATTTATCTCTGGGTCTTCAACTCTATTCCATGATCAACCAGTACTGTAGGCCAGTACTATGCTGTTTTAATTACTGTTGCTCTACAGTACACTTGAGATCAGGCTTGGAGATTCCTCTGTAGGATGTTTTAATGTACAGTGTTGTTTTAGCTACTCTGGGTTTTTTGTTTTTCCATATGATGTTGAGAACTGATCTTTCAAGGTCTTTAACAATTGTGAAAATTGTGTAGGTATTTGGAAATGGATTGCATTAAATTTCTAAATTAGTTTTGTTATGATGGCCAGTTTTACTATGTTAATTCTCCAGATGCACAAACACGAGATTATTTGCCAACATAATAACAATTTCAAGTCGCCATCCTGCAGGATAAATTAGAGGATCAGAAAAGAGAATAAGGAAAGTACATTACCACACACCCATTAACATACACATGGGGGGGGGGGAGAGAGAGAGAGGGAGAGAGAGAGAGAAAGGTCAAGAAGAGAGAATATGTTTAGAACTAAGTTTGTACTATGTAGTAGTAGTTAATCATGTATTGAAGTTATTATATTTTTCTCCCATGAATGTATTTATTTATTCACTTTACATCCTGATCACATGCCCCATACAACATTTCCACATGGGAAGCAACACACCCAGGTACATTAAGTTGCTGCAGGACTAGCTGCAATCTCTCCCACTGAGGCCAGACAAAGCAGGCCAGTTTCTGGGGGCACCTACATGATGATCAAGCTGTGCATCTGCTACATATGAACAGGTGGCCTAGGAACAGTCCATTGTTGGACTTTGGTAATTCAGTTTCTCTGTTTGGGTTACTTTACTCTGTAGGTCTTCCTTGGGAGTTCTTGACCACCATGACGGCTCCCTCAATTTTTCTGAACACTTCAAATGAACTCCTCCAGCTGTGTCTAATGTTTGACTGTGAGTATCTGCATTTATTTCCATCAGAAAGTGGGTGAAGCCTCTCAGAGGAATTATACTAGGGTCCTGTCTAAAAACATAGTAGAATAATATTAATAGTGTCAGGGATGAATTCTCTCCCATAGGATGGGTTTCAAGTAGGACCAATCTTTAGTTGGCCATTCCCTCAATCTTTGCTCCATCTTTGTCCCTGCACATCTTGTTAGCAGAACAAATTTTAGATCAAAGGTTTTGTGGGGGAGTTGTTGTCCTTATCCCTCCACTGGATATATGAGGTGGCCAGCTCTCTCCATCTTCCCTGTTGCCAGAAGTCACAACTTGTGTGACTCCCATGGACTTCCCGGGGTGTCTCCTATTTCTAGTGCCTCTTTCATTCCAGAGGTGACCTTCCTCCGATTTTCATTTTCTCTCCTACCCCTTCCCTCTCCCCAGCTTTCCCTACTCCTAATCCCCACCACTTTCCCCTCTTTATACCTTCCCCTACTCAGTTCCCTTCCTCTAACCTCTTACAATGGTTATTTTATTTCCCATTCTGAGTGAAATTCAAGCATCCTCCCTTGGGCTGTTCTTGTTACTTAAGCTTCTTTGGTGGGCCTGTGGATTGTATCATTGTTATCCTGTACATTATGGATAATATCCACTTATAAGTGAGTACATATTATGTCTGTCTTTTTGGGTCTGGGTTATGTCACTCAGCCTGATCTTTTCTAGTTCTAGCCATTTCCCTGAAATTTTCATGATTTCCTTGTTTTTGATATCTGAGTAGTATTCAATTGTGCAAACGGATCACTTTTCGGTCTCCATTCTTCTGTTGAAGAACATCTAGGTTGTTCCCAGTTTCTTGATATTATGAATAAAGCTGCTGTGTATATAGTAAAGCAAGTGACCTTCTGTTATGGTGGAGGAACTTTTGAGTATATGCCAAGGAGTAGTATGGCTGGGTCTTATGGTATAACTATTCCCAATTTTCTGAGAAACTGCCAGGTTGATTTCCAAAGTGTTTGTATAAGTTTTACTCCCAAATGCAATTAACGAGTGTTGTCTTTTCTCCACATTCTTGCCAGCATGTGCTATCACTTGAGTTTTTGATCATAGTCATCCTGTCAGGTAATGAAATCTCAGAGTCATATTTACTTGCATTTCCTTGCTGACTGTGGACATTGAGAATTTCTGTAAGTGTTCCTCAGCCATTCTATATTCCTCTGTTGAGATTTCTCTGTTTAGCTCTGTATTTGATTTTTTACTTTGGTTATATGTTTTGGTGTTGTTCATTTTCTTGAGTTCTTTATATGTTTTGGATATTAGCCCCCTGTCAGATGTAAGGTCCATGCAGATCTTTTTACATTCTGTTGGCTGTCATTTCATTCTATTGATAGTATCCTTTGCCTTGCTGAAGATTTTCAGTTTGTGAAGTCTCATTTGTTAATTGTTGATCTTTGTGACTGAGTTGTTGGTGTTCTGTTCAGGAAGTTCTCTCCTGTGTAAATGAATTTAAGGTTATATCCCAATTTCTATTCTCTTAGATTTAGTGTTTCTGGTTTTATGTTGAAGTCTTTGATCCACTTGGACTTGATTTTTGTGCAGGTTGATTAAAATGGACCTATTTATATTTTTCTACATGCAGACATCCAGACCAGCACTACTTGTTGTAAATGCTTTCTTTTTTCCTTTGTATATTTTTGCTTTCTTTGTCAGAAATCAAGTATTTATAGATGTGTGGGTTTATTTCATGGTCCTCAATTTGATTCCATTGATTTACCTGTCAATATGACAATACCACACAGTTTTTATTAGCATTACTCTGTAACATAGCTTGAAACTAACAATGCAGATGCCTCCAGAATTTCTTTTATTGTACATGATTGTTTTTAGCTATTATGGTTGTGTGTGTGTGTGTGTGTGTGTGTGTGTGTGTGTGTGTGTGTTTCCATATGAAACTAAGATCTTTTCAAGGCTTTTTAAAGAATTGTGTTGACATTTTTATGGGATTTGCAATTCAATCTGTAGATTACTTTTGATAAGATGTCCATTTTTACTGTTAATCCTTCTGATCCCTAAGCATGGGAGATCATTCCATCTTCTGATATCTTCCTTAATTTCTTTCTTCAGAGACTTGACATTCCTATCATACAGGCTTTTCAAGTTGCTTGGTTAGAGTTACAACAAGATATTTTATATTATTTTTAAAAAGTGTTGATGACCTAATTTCTTTCTCAGTCCATTTATAGTTTGTATATAGAAGGCATAACCCTCAAGGAAATAGGAGATGAGTTTAAAACTCTCCCAACCAAAAAAATGTCCAAGTCCACTGAATGGTTTCAATGGAAAATTCTACCAGACTTTTAAAGAAGAGCTAATACCAATACTCATCAAACTGTTCCATGGCATAGAAACAGAAGTAACACCTCCAAATTCACTCCATAAGGCCACAATCACCCTGATACCTAAACAACAAAAGTCTCAAAAAAGAAAGATAATTTCTGACTAATTTCCCTTATGGACACTGATGCAAAAGTACTCAATAAAATAGTCACAGAGTCCAAGAACACATCAAAATAGCATTCCCCATGAAAAAGTAGGCTTCATCACAGGAATGCATGGTTGATTCACTATATGAAAATACATCAGTGTAATTATATTACATTAGACCATATAAACATACTGAAAGAAAAAAAACACATTATAATCTCATTAGAGGCTGAAAAACCCTTTGACAAAATCCAACACTCCTTTATGTTAAAGGTTTTGGGGATATTAGGGATACAAGGAACATACCTAAACATAATGAAGACCATATACAGCAAGCCTATCACCAACATCAAATTAAATGGAGAGAAACTTTTAAAAATTTCACCAAATTCAGGGACAAGACAAGGCTGCCCACTCTCTTCATATGTCTTCAATATAGTACTTGAAGTCCTAGCTATAGCAATAACATAACTAAAGGAGATCAAGGGGATATAAATTGGAAAGGAAGCATTCAAAATATCACTACTTGCAGATGATAAGATAGTACAAATAAGTGATGCTAAAAATTCCACTAGAGAACGACTATACCTGGTAAACATCTTCAGTAAAATGACTAAATAAAAATTAACTATAAAAATCAGTAGCCCTTCTGTATACAAATAAGATTATTACATTTAATTTGGACAACTTTATTTTATTGTTTGTATATACATTTGGCAATACTGATTAGAGTATTTAAAAGTGTGTTAAATGTTTTCCTGGGAATTTTTATAAATTTGAACTACTAACTTAGTTAGAACTCTTAATAATATGCCAGGATAAGACTACATCTTCATGACTTGAACATGACTACTTATAGATTTGGTGTATCAATTGCAGTGTTACATTGTACATGAATGAAGTGGCAATTAGATATGTTTGTTGATATGTCATTGTGGTGTAGAGAATATTACTTGGTTCTGAATGTATCCATAATCTGCTGCCATGTGAAATGTTATAAAAAATGGCACATAAATACACAGGGTAAAATTAGTTAATGAGAAAGCAGAGAGCATTGAGAATATGACTGAGAGAAACAGAGGTGAAGTAAAAAGTAGCAATGCTAGGGAGGTGGGTCCAGGTAACTTTTCCCGAAATTAGTCTTTTTCCCCATTTTCTTATATTTTCCATAGTGTAAATTATGTTAAATTATGGTTTAAAAATACTTCACAAATACTCCCGTTTTAAAAATCTTTAAAAATTAATCAAAGTAAATTACAAATGGTCAATTTATATTTATATATTTTATAAAATCATCACATATGTAATGCCTAAGTATTCATACTAATAATTTATCAAATGTTTCATAAATATTTATGGAACAAGATAAAATATGAAGTTATATATTGATTTAAATATACTTAAATGTTTGAAATTGTGTAAATGCATGCATAATAGTGTATTAGATGTTGGGATAAGAAAAATTCAGAGCTGAACTAAATAAACATTAGCTAAATACATGCCAGAACAATTCACCATATACTAAGCAGTAGCACAGAGGTATTAGATAATTATAAATGTATGTTATCTAAAGTATTAGTACAAGTTAAGTGTTAATAAAATATTTATGTAAAATTCTACTGAACAAATTAAGGAAGATAATAACAGGACTCTAACTTGCCTACTTTTACAGCTTTAAAATATGATTATTCATTGCCTCTAGTTCAGTATAGGATATCATGAATTATATATGCTTCTTCAGGGCTACAGACAGGGATCTGTTCAGCTTGTAGCCTAAGGTGACAACAGTGAACTATGTTTTTATTAGAAGTAATGTCAATTCACTTGTTGATTTCAACATGTCATTGCCTCCAGAGCAATGGATTGATACCTTGGTAGATGAATAAAGTTGAAAGATGACATCAATAGCTTCATCTAAGCTTTGAAATGGTTCATAAGCATAAATATCATGTCTTTGTGCTTGTATCTGAATATCTAACTGTTACATGAGTATGAATTCCCGGGGATGCTTCCCTGTTAATATTATTGAATACTTGAGATCTGAGGCACAGAATTTTCAAACAATTCTAGGCAGTATAACAACATTCTACATCTATCTAATTGCTTCATTAAAAATTTGTGGAATAATACCTAATATTGGAATAAAAAATGAATATTAACTAATTCTTCCAAATGTTTAGTTCAAGTATCCAATCTGGTCTATTTATGTGTGTCCAATGCACAGATTGATATAATCAGCTGACTCAAATGTAAGTCTGTTGCTGCCAAACTAAATCTAGTCCCTGTAGATTATTTTTATATTACTAAATATATCCATTTACTTTAAAATTATTGAGTCCTGTTTTCATTCAGTTCCAGAATGATATTTGCATTCTCAGTGCTGCTTTTCTACTTAATACCCTTCATGGTTTTATTTCTTTGAGTTACTGTAGAGTCGAGATGTCTTCCTTAATCAGTATAATTTTAATGTTCCCATAACACTAGCAAAGGTGGCATGTTAACTTAATCATTGGTATTGGCATCAAAATGTGAATGTTTAAACTGGGCATGGCAATAGTTATCAGTACTTACAATCCTTACTGAAAATTAATTAGTTTGGTATTTCTAAAATATAATTATAAAATCTAAAAAACGATTTGGCCTTCTTGGCCAATGACGAAGGTTGGAAGATTAATTTTGTTGCATCACGAATCATGTTACTTTAAAAGGTAGAAATGTAATGAGGTATTGAATTGCTTAAGTCTGTGTTTAAAAATTATTAGTTTTTAATAATCATTTCCTTATACTAAAAAACCAACTTAACTAAATTTAAGAAAACAAAATGCTTAAGACCATTAAAATATTATCATCTGTTTTACTTAAGTTTAATATTTTTGGTTTGGAAATGTACTAAATGTGCAAGCTGTTTGTCCTTTGTTCTGTTTTAAAACAGGAGTCAATACTTTTTAAAGTAAATGGATAAATTTATTAATATAAAAGTGATCTACACAGGTTAGATCTAGTTTGGCTGCAACAAGATGTTATCATTTAATTAATTGTGAATTTATAGAGAAGTAATGCAATATTCAGGATAATTAGTACAACATATTTAAAGTTTGTAGATAAAATTGATTATAATTTATGTTTATTTTAATCTGTTGTCTAATTATCATAGTCGTACATGAAATAATTTATAATTAAGTATATTTAATTGCTATATTTTATTTGTTAAAGATTTAGTGCCATTGTCATTAATTCAATAACTGTTGCACAATGTGATCTGGGAGAAATTTCAAAATCAAGTTACAATGTCTGATTTTTATAATATCTGACAAATGGAAAAAACAGAAAACAAAAGAATGTGTTAATTTTGAATTGTTTTAATCATGTTAGGCAACATCTTTATCTTCACAAAATACTACATTGCAGACATCTGTTGTATAAATGAAATTTCAGTGAATTAACTGAAATGAAATGATAATTTGCATGTTATCCTTTGGTTAAAATTAATGCAGTCATTTCTTGAGACATTGTTTTAGTTTCTCTAAAATATATTACATATTTACATGGAATTATAAATCAGTCATCAAATCACAAAGGAATATGAAAATATATTTGAAAAATTAAGGAAAACTCTGAGCACCAGCTAAGATTTGCTGTTCTTTAATTTATCTTAATATTCAAATGTTGTGTTTTCTAATTAGTGTCATTACATTGCTATAGCAATAAAAGATAACCTCTAAAAAACTACTTTAGTGTCTAAAGGAATCAGGACATAGTTTTTGTGCCTGTGATCATTTCAATGTACCCCACAGACAAAGCTAAAAAGAGAAATATAGAAAAAGGGAGAAATAACCTCTTCTCTCAGTGAATCCACAGTTGTTGTGCAGATTTCCACATTATTTCAATAATTTCACTTCTCCTTTTATTGAATCCACAAGTATAGTGTATGGTTTGTGCAAGAATACAAAAAACTTAATGGCTATAAGAGTGGGGTGAGTTATTTTCTTAATTATATTTGAAATTAGGTGACTAATACAAGAAATTGTTTCTTATTGTTATAAAAAGATAATTCAACCTCAAACTTAATTTTTAAATTTTATTTACTTCAAATAAAATATTCTACAACTTAACAATATTTAAAAAGCCACACTATTTTTACATATAATAGAGCTTCCTTTGAAAAAAAAATGTTCTCTGAGTTACTTCTTTTCTAAAGTTTGGAAGAAAGATATTTTAAATCTTGCAAGAGGAATTATTTTACACAGAGTCCAAAATACTGTTTTTAATTAAAGCATTTAATAAACTATTTTTTTTACTATTTGTTGTTTGTCAAGTGTCTTCAGATTCCTACCAGTAGCACTAGATAATGAAAACATATAAGAATGTTTTTAATTCCTATTGTTTTCTAATATTAATTGTCTTTTTATTTCCACTAAATCTTTACATTCACCTAAAAGGGAGCTGAAAATGCATTCTATATTTTCATCATTATTGAACACTGTAACAATTTATGTTGTTATTATTTTCTAAATATAGCAGGTACTTACATAGTATTTACACAGCACCAATTATCATTATAAATTATCTAAGATAATCTAAACTATATTAGAGAAAAGTGGGGAATTGGCTCTACCAGTAAAATTCTTACTAAGAAATCATGAAGACCTCAGTTTCAGATAGTGAGCACTGACATGAAACACTGGGTGTAGTGTTCATCTATTAATCTAAGATGTGGCATTGGAGAAGGTGTATCCCTGGAACATGCTGTCCTACTAGTCTACTCTTTGAGCTCCTAGCTAAATGAAAGACCTTGTCTCCAATATACATTGGCTAGCTACTGAGAAAAAACCATGGAAATTAGATCTCTAGCCTCAATACACACCCTCGTGTGTATGTATACATACATACATATATATATATACACATACATCATACATGCATATAAAACATACACACACGGATATACAAGTGCACGTATTTAAGTTGGTGTAATGTTTCATACAACTTAAACACGTCCTTGGTCTACTAACTAGAGTTCTGTGTGGTAGTTTTGATATACTATATGTTTGTTTATTTGAAATTTGAGTGCTGGGAATTGATAAGCACTACTGACAGTATTTAGCTTTGACATTTTGTGGATGTTTGGCTGGAATTTAAGATTGTGTGCACTTTTTTATTTATGTCTACTAATTTTATCATGAAAAAAAGTCGGAATGTATTTGGAACCAATGAGGCTGACATCCCTTTTTAAGGCTTTAAAATAGTTATGAATGTTTTTGGTCTCCTTTTGTCCCTTCTTAGATAAAGATTGATGTAATGTCAACCAGACATTTTTCAGTTGTAGTACAGAAATATGATTATTTTTTGTTTTAGCAGAGAAAAGTTATTCTAACATTGCTTGGAAATATAATAAATTTAAATTTAAATGTGTACTTTAGATATTCCTACACAATATATGCTTCCTTTCCTCTTACCATCTATAGAGCTCAGGGGGTTCAACCTAGCAAGGATAAGTGGAAAGATAAATAGTGAGACATATAAACAGATGAATATGGATATCACCTTAGTGATACTGGCACTCCAAAGCTTCTATTAAGGACTGAGTTTGAGCTATATTCATTTGGCACTCCCAGTGAACTAACATAACATAGTACTCTTTTAGATGTGACTCAATAAAAAAGAAGACATGCACAGACCTAATTCTCTGGAGCATTTGAAGAATCAACAGGGGAGAGCTTCATAAAGTAACAGTTGGAAATTTTTGCACAATGGCTGTTTTTTTCCTTTGTCCTCTATTTTATTCATTATGTTGTTTTGATTCATTTCTAGCCTTCTTATTTTTTGCTTTGCCTTTGTGCTAACACTTAGAAATTGATTTATGCTGTGTTCTGAAATTGTTATAGGAGTTCAGTCTAAAGGATTTCTAAAAACACAATGACTTCATAATCCCATAATTTTTATGCTTAATTCTGACTGAATACCTAGTGTTTTTGGTCTTTTCACTGCTCCGTATGCAGTTGAGTAGAAGCAGTTGGTGTCTTTTGAACTTTACTCTCTTCTTCATTTCCTTCTAACTGAAAACAATTTTGCTTTTATTCACTTTTTCATATTTATTTGTATAATATCTTGTATTATATATTGAAAATAATTTTAATAATTAAAATGCATGTTCTATTTCTTTAGGACACAACAGTCAAATTTCTGTCTTTTGAAACATAAAATTAAATCTTAATTCATACTCAAAACAATTGCATAGTAGTACATGAGAACTTTTCAACCCAATTCAAAGCTTATTACTTCTTGATTTTAATATACATTAAATATGTTAAATCTGTGCGATTCAAAGACCCAAACTGGATGCAAGAAACAGAAAACTGAACTTTGCCATCAATGCCCTTCAAGCGAGCTGATGGCTAAAAGGGAAGAAAGCAGGATACCTGAAAATTGAGTTCCAGGACATTGTCTTTCTTTGAGAAGTTGGCAGGGAGCATAGCTAGAATAGCCTTCTCAGTTAATGCCTACTTAAGCATCTTCGCTCACTAAAATGTGCATGGAGTGAGCCGTAGCATGATAGGAAGCGTACAAGGAAATTGGGCCAAACCTACAGATGTTCTTCATAAAGTATCAAATAAAGTTATATTATGTGAAGATTTTCCATTTGTTGACAAATTTTAGTAAACGCAATTAAACATTTACTTAAGATATAAGGAAATGCCAGAGTGAGTCTGATTGGATCTCTCCTATTCAACTCATGGCACTAATAACCCAGCATCAGCCCTTAAACTGCACTCAAGGATTTAAGATGGCACAATACTCCAGTCGTAGAAAGGGGCAGATGTGAGGGCCAGACATTGATAAAAGGACATGGCTCGAATCATGAAGCTTCCATGAGTACCTGCCTGCCTCCACAGGCTCCTGCCCATCCCAATTAGACTTGTCAATCCTAGTTAGAGTCATGTAGCTAGAGATAGTATTTCCATACAAGCTTTTAAAATGAGCCTGAGAGCTCCTCCTCAGGGGTTGCTGCCATTTTGTATGGCTGTTTGATGCTTGCATGCAAGTTATATCTACAGAATAAATGCCCTTTGTTTTTAACATACTGTTTGAGTCTAGGGTCTTCCTTTAGTGGTTTTCAGACCCTTACGATATCTTTATTTTCTTGCCTTATGTCTACACTAATTTTGACTTCCTATTGTTAACATTTTCTTTTCTCATGGTTATACGTGTGGACCAGTGCTCAGCTCAACTTGTAGAGTCTTGCCATTTCTATAGTTTATATTGATATCAAACTTATATTGGATTGAAACTCAATGTCTTCTGGGACTGTATTCACTCAGATATCTTTCCTTTGTGTACCAGTGGCCTCTACTAGCTATGCTTAACTTTGCAGTCTGTGGCCTGGGCAGGCGATATAGCCTCTATTTATTGATACTTTCTAGCTTGAAGTCCTGTGGAAACTAATGTTATAAAGGCATGGGGAATGGGTTTCCTCAATTGCATAAGAAGCTATCATGACATTGACATATGTACATGCAGAGGAACTTTTCTGTTCATAATTTCAAGACCTCCTAGACATTCATTGTGGTAGAAGGATGTAAATAATGGCATCAGTTCTACTTGGGAAACTCCATAGCTTTCAGAGTCTACATTACTCAGAAATATCACACTCTTTGATGGTGCTGAGTTGATGAGATCAGTTCCTGGGAATCTATGGTGAGGATTCCATTTTTCATTCACAACAAGCCTTCAGGATGTCAGTTCTCTCAAATTGCCTCTCACCACTATTGAGCTCCTATGCTGCAGATCTTGCATTTTGGGGCATACATTGTTTAGTCCCTGTTCCCAGAACCCCAATGTGTGTTATTTTATTTTTTAACACTATTATTTCTTTTTTATTATTATAATTTATTTACATTACCTCTTGATTGTAATCTCCTCACTCTTATCTTTCTGTTTCCACCCTCACTCCCTCTTCTGCCCTATTCTCCTCCTGTAGAGCCTTAATCGGTGGAGTCTGTTTTAACCAACCAACAAGGATAAGTATTTTTCTTTAATAAGAGAAACAGTTAATAATAGTTACATAAAAATAATACTATTGGCTATTTGTGGCATGATTAACAAAACTGGGGCATATTGTTTTAAATTAAATACCCTAAATTCAGAAAGATAAATGTTGTGTTTTATCTTTATGTGTGGAAGTTGAAAAAGAGTGTCATAGAAATAAAGAATAAATAATAATCACTAGAGTTTAGGAAGAGCATGTAAAGTGAGTGACAAAAGTCAGAAACAAATACCAAAATATCATTATTCAGAAATATAATGTCTTAATATTTAGAGCAAAAGTAAAGGGATCACAATTTAATACAATTTACCTAATATTTTATACGGAATAATAGATGATTAGGGAGATGAAAATGTTAATTTCATATTTTAATGTTACATTTTATACAAGTATGGCTTTTCTCATTATATACTATAAGTATATATTATTATTTAAATATTTAAATTATTTTTCACAGAAATTTTCTTTTTATATGAAGCATGCCATTAAAATACATCTCAGAATTACTGTCAAGGAACTAACTCAAACCCAAGCTTTTTTTCTAATTTTTACTCAAGTTTGGTATTGTTTTGAAACGTGTCTCACTATAGAGTTTTGGTACTGCAAGGTAGAAATCAAAGAAGGTAAAACAAATGACTGAGGCTTGTAAGGCATGAAGAAGGGATTTCACTATGTGATTATAAAAGGAGTTTGTAGCACATAAAAGAAAAGCAAACCTGAAAGTTGCAATGAAGCAGTGAGATATTGCATTCCAGTGCATCAAGATGACTAATGAGTTTCCATGACCATTACACGAAGTCACAGAACCCCCGAGGCTCTTCATAGGATTCTCTGCTTTGCTTTTATTATGGTTAAAATGGAGATGATTTTAAACCTGGATGACATGATCTGGTTATCAGATTGAATAGAATTCTAATTGGTTTACTGAGACTAGAGTCTATTAGAGTAGGAAAAAGGGTGACTGTAGAAATACTAACTGTGGTGCATTCAAGTAAGAGTTTGTATTCATGTACATTCTAAATTCCCATTATTTTACATACCATATGTGAAGTTCTCACCACTCATCAAATTATTTTTTTCATTGCAGCAGTGATACTGTTAGAGAAAGCCACAACTATTCAAATTGGAGAAAACTGATCATTGGACACCCAGGAAAAAACTTACATATTTACAGCACAACTGCAAACATAAGGATTAGAGACTGAGGGGGACCTCCTCCCCCTGTATATGCTCCTAGGGTATCGAGTCTCTTCTTGGTGACCTATTATCCTTCCTCTGAGTGCCACCAGGCCTCCCCATCCAAGGGACATGGTCAAATATGAGGCACCAGAGTTTGTGTGAAAGTCAGATCTCCTTCTCCACTCAACGGTGGAGAATGTCTTGTCCATCGGCTAGACTGGGTAGGGGTTCGAAGTTTACTGCCTATATTTTCCTTGGCTGTGCTAGGGTTTGAGGAGGACCTCAGGGCCCAGACCTGCCTGTAGTTTTCCAGGACCCTCTGGATCCTTCTATTTCCTCATTCTCCCAGGCTTCTCACCCCTAAAATCTCAATAGGATTTTCTCCCCTCTGACCCGGGAGTAGAGGGGGAAGCAGGAGGGAGGAAAGAAAGGGAGGATACAAGGGATGGGCTAACAATTGAGATGTAATATGAATAAATTTAAAAAATTTTATAGCAATTAAACTCTAGTACTTATAAAAAATAAATAAAATAAAATAAAATAAAGGATTAGGGGATATTGTAGAAGATGTAATAGAAAGATATTAAGAGTTAGAGGACCTGAAAGTTTGTAGCAAGATTTTGTCTCCTAGAAATAACAAGGAGTTCATACTCATGATAGCTGAACAACACAGGCTGCTGAAAGAATACATGTATAATGACAACAATAGATGTGCTGGTGTGGAGTGGATAAATCTCATGAGGCCCCACCCCTTGACAAAATCTACAGAAAACTATGTACTTCAACATGAATTAATTTCTCCAAGGATGAGGACACTAACTGGGTATTCAATTCTAAGTGTTTGACCCTGAGCTCATATACACACAAGCAAAACAAAGTGGGCTCAAGTAAATCTAAATAGGGAGGTGTTAAATATGTTGGATGGAGGAAAAGGAGAGGGAATGTAATTATTAATGTAATTACATTTTAATTAAATAAAATTGAAGAAAGATCATTCTGGATATATTAAAACAGGGAAACAGAGCATGTCATGGTGGAGAAAAAGTATTTATATATTCACTAAAACTGTAAAAGAAAGTATGCTGAAGGTGAAACTAAGGAAATTTCAATAACAACATTTTGAGCATGGTTAATAGCTTAGCATGGTTATATGATAATTTAATTTTGACTTTCAATACACCTCTACTTTTATGTCTTTGACCACTCAGAAATACTCATATTCTTTAGAAAAAGATGATATGAATAGTCTACCTAATCCTACACAAAGAATTATAACTTGTACTTCAAGTTCATATTTATGTGAAAATTTGAATGGAGTCTTAGATGACACAAAAGAAAAGCAATCAAATTATCTTTCAAGGAAGTATATAAATGGAATATGAAGACCACACCACAGGATCAGGTTCTATGCGGCATATAAAAAGGTATTTTAAAGGATATTAAATTAAGTATATTCAGTATAATGTTAATTTGTATAGAAAATGACAACTCAAGTTGCTCATAATAGTTAGAGATGAGCAAATGATTCAAAGTAATTTGGCTTATGATGATATTGATCACTCAATTATTTTTCATTCTTGTTCATTTTTTACCATGTCCTTGGGAATGTAATAAAATCATAATAAAAAGGTAATTTAAAACACACTCAATCAAGTTTTTTATTAGGTGTTCTGAAATTCTTTTGACCTTATTGGAAGGAAATATATTTATAATATCCTTCTAAAAGTTAATAGAGATGCTACTATCAATTTTTTAAAGTTAAATTTTATATGCCAAACTAGACTTCTTTTTCTTTTTGGCTGAAACTAGTGATACATAATATATAAAAATAAAGACATATTTTATTTTAATATTATTTATGCATTAAATATATTATATGCCTAAAGTTTTGACCAAATAATAGCATGCTCATTTAGCTGAACATTTCTTCTTTTAAAATGCTTTCAATATAGCAACAAGTATAATAATACAAAAGTCACAACATGCTAAAACAAATATAAAAATGAAATGGTTTTATTACTTAATATTTAAAAATGATAATCATTATTTTACTCTTCGGTATAATAACACTAAATTATTTATATTGATAGAATACAAAAGGAAGAAAATTGTTGGAAGGCAGTACTATAGAAACATCTGTCCAATGTGTTCTGATAACTTGTATGAAAGTAAAAATATAAAGTAGTTTTAAAATAGAGAAATAAAAATCACAAAGTTCAGAAATATGAGATTACTTACTGTCTATGGATTTAACAGCAATCAAGATAGGCATGAGTATGGTATAGAAGAGGTTAAGGATTATGATAGAAAATGACTGGTATGAACTCTGGTGCATTTGACCACGTCCCCTGGATGGGGAGGCCTGGTGGCAGTCAGAGGAAGGATAGCAGGTTACCAAGAAGAGACTTGATACCCTATGAGCATATACAGGGGAAGAGGTCCCCCTCATTCACAGTCATAGGGTAGGAGAGTAAGGGGAAAATGGGAGGGAGGGAGGAATGGGAGGATACAAGGGATTGTATAGCAATTGACATGTAATATGAATAAATTAATAAAATATCTTTAAAAAAAAAGAAAGTGAAATTCAAAACATTCAGATCTCAAATTTTCTGAAGTGAGTGAATTCAGTTGTCACTTTTACATATTAAAATATTGTGGGGATACCATGCCAGAAATGACTACAACCATTTTTTACACATGACACTGTGTATCAGCTTACTCTGGTTTAAAAACCTTCCATCTTGGAGCAAAGCTCAAAAGACACAGAATATAAAAGTGTAGGTGCAAAAACAAGGTATTAAGGTTCACATACCTATAGACGGGTAAAACAGCAGAATGTTCTATGGGTAGGTGAAATGCTCAATCGTTTAGGATGTTCATTAACATCAGGGAGTAGATAATTCAAAATTATCTTCAGGAAGATGCAGAATCTGACAAGATTCACCATGTGTTTTTTCCCACAAGCATATAGAGCCAGTAAGGACAGCCTAAAGTCCCTTTCAGACCAGACTAGCTTCCTGAAAGAGGCACAAACCAACTAAGCTAACTAACTAGAAAAGGCAGTCTGTAACCTGAGCCACCTTAAAACTTTGAAATGTATTTCAGGTTCTAGCTCTTAGGAACTGCTTCTCATGTTGGGGTGGGCTTAGTTGATGCTGCTGTCGTTGAGATGTATATTCTCTGGTAATCAATGCCTCACCCGTGTTTTTATAAATAACCACAATAAAATTTGTTGGTTCACTATGTTGAGCTTTGGTGGTACCCTTATCTTTGTCTGCATCTGTTCCCTGTAAAGGTTAAGTAGAGGTAGTTCACATCTGTCCTGGAATAGTTTCATGCAAGAGAATTCCATTACAACCATCTAGATATCCTTCAAATGGAAAATAACAGAACAAAGAAATAACAACAAATTTCACACATTTCACTATTAAGAAATGGCTTGAATTTGTATTAAAATGAATGAAAAATAAAAATGAGACAAAAATGACTTCCATATTTGAGATACTTGATGATGCCATCTAACAAACAAGAGAGGAAAGGCAATGGGGAATTAGAAAGTACAAGATCATGGATTCAATTTTATCTAATTCTGTGTTTATGATGAGATATATTTCACGTATGGCTTAGGTTTATAGAACTATACCAGGAAAAAACATTTTGTCAACCACAATAGCTTCAGTCCTTTTATTTTATCAGTTTATCACTCTGTTAAATCCATATCCCAAAACATTTGCACTAAAAAGGTGAGAGAAGGCTTGAAAAACTATCTTAGTGGCTTTTTGAGGTGTAGTGTGAGAATTATTCAAATCACATATGAGACTAATATTAAGACACGTAGTTGCAAACTTGGGTACACCTTATACATGAGAGTCGTCACTCTCCCATCCAGTAATCCTAAAACTAGAAAAGATTTCTATTGATATTCTGCTATACTCATAGATAGGTGCCTAGGCCAGTTTTTTGTTTGTTTGTTTTGTTTTTGTTTTTGTTTTTGTTTTTTACCACAAATGATTCCTCCAGCAGTGGATTGGATTAAATACACAGACCAGCAGCCAAACATTAAGCAGAGCTTGAGGAACCTAGCAGAAGAGGCGGGAAAAGGATTGGAGGAGATGGAGGGTTAGAGGACATCAGGAGAACTAGGCCCATAGCATCAACTAAGCAGTCCTCATAGGGGCTCACAGATACTGAAGCAGCAACCACAGAGCCTGTGTGAGTCTACGCTAAGCCCTCTGCATACATGGTGTGATTGTTTAGCTTGGAGTTTTTGTGGGACTCCTAACAGTGGGAGTAGGAGAGTTTCTGACTTCTTTGCCCGCTCTTGGGACACTTTTCATTCTACTGGGTTGCCTCATGCAGCAATGATACGATATGAGAGTTTGTTCCTACTCTTATTTCATCTTGTCATGTCCTGTTCAGTTGACATCACTGAGAGACAGTGGATTTGGGAAAAGGTGGAGATGGGCAGCTACTGGAGGATGGTAGAGAATAGACATGTTATATGAGAGAAAAATAAATAAAAATTAAAATTATATAAAGTCAAACATTGAAGGGGATAGAGAATACTATCTATGGTTGGTAAGGCTATGAAACCTATAGGAGAGGTCACTATTACTGCTTTCCTATTCAAATATAAAATTTCTTACTGCATTTTAATACCTATCCTTATAGCCACAGAAAAGGGTACCTCTTGCCCCTTATCAAAAAAAACGTCTTTATTTTATTTTATTTTTTAACATATACATTTATTTTATTACACATGAATAAAACAAACTACATACGACAGGGAGAAACATGAGACAATCATTTGTTATGTAAATGTTACATTCATAGTGATTTGGCTATTTGCACTTTTCGAACTTGAAGTAATCATCTTTCCTATCTTGTTGGGTGTAAATTTTTTAATGAAGTTCAATATCTATCATATCTCATCTCCTTTAACTTAAATCCTTTATCCTCTTTAGAAGAGATGAAGGCCAATGCAGAAAACCACAACTGATAAAAATGCAGCAATCTTCTTACAGTGGGTGTCAGTTTCTATTTAATGTATTTACATCACAACCACTATATCTAAGGCTCAGGAGACACCAGGAACTATGGAGATGAATGAATGTGAGATCTAGGGGGCAGGTATATGCTACAAGTTAGGTTTTTAAAAATATTTTCACATATACATTTAAATTATTAAACATATATACAATAGACTACCTATAGCAAGAAGAACCATGATACTATAAGGAATTATATAAATGCTACATTTTTAGAGTTTTGGCTATTTATATTTGACAGCTTTGAAGAAAACATCTCTATCTTGGAGCTTCTAAAATTCTCTCCAAAAGAGAGAGAAGATCCAAGATGGCAGGCTGATTGTTTGCAGTATCTAATCAGAACTACAGCTTTAATTGTCGTGACCAACCGGCCTTAAGGTGAGTTCCAAATGTCAGTGTCTGAGTTTTCTAGGCATGAGTAGATAGTTTCAGGGTCTCACGGGCCAGATTTGCAAGGCCTGATTTAATTTGTCATTCTGAAGTAATCACATACATCTAAACAATCTCATGTAAATCTCAGGATCTCTGAAGCACACAGAGTTACAAAATCTAGGCAAGATAGAATTTTCAAGCAACCAACTTTTATAGAATATCTGGTTTCATTACAATTCCTCCAGCTATTAGGGATGGTGACATTTCTCAGTGCTTACAGCTTAAAAAAGAGAAATTATTAATAATGCATGATAAGTTATGAATTAAGTATGCTGAAATATTAAGCTTTTAATCTATTCTTTTACAACTTCTAAACTCCCAATGCTCTTTAATATTAGCTAGTTAATATTATTTTAAGTAAAAAATTTGTATGCATCTTACTGTTTGTCATTATAATGTATATCGGTTTTAAATGTAGAAAAGAACTGAACTAAGTATTACATTGGTGAAATTATAGAATATATTTTACAGTATACATATAACTAAGTATTTTTGGTTACCACAATTACAGAAATATTGTAAACCTTACCTAATACCCTTGTTTCTAAGTCCCCACATTTCCCACTCTCTCCCGTCAGTCCACTGATTAGTATCAAAGCAGTAGTAGCAAATGTTGTTGCCCATGGCCTTTCTGTGTCACTGTCTTCAGTGTGTTTTGGATAATAAATGTAATACGAATGAGAAAATATTCATGGTGCCCCTGCTTCATAGAATACCTTTCTTTTATCTGTAGTTTCTAGTTCACAAGAGGCAATATCTCAAAGCTCAAGGGATGTCATCTCTTCTCTTCCAGACTCAAACACAGGCAAACTCTTTTAACTTGTATTCACCAATGTCTTGGTGGACTGGGGCTTTTTTGAATTCAGTGTTATGAAATGGGATACACCACTATCCAGAAACTATAGCAGATATATTTATTATGTTTATCTCTTTCAAGACAGGCAGTTTCCACCCTTTCCTTGGACTTCACTTACAAAATGTATTTTCAGTGGCAATATTATTTACAATTACAAGTGGTGATAGCAAACATTTTTTTTAAATCACACATCTTCCTTACAGTGTGGTCTTTGTACATGTCTGTGAAGTATATTTTGCAAACAGTTAACAGAAGTCTATCTAATGAGTTACATTAATTGTTGATTCAGTCACAGTTTTAAGACTTCAGACACAAGAATACTGGAGGTTTAGACTTAATCTGTGAGAAAAAAAGACAAAGTAAAGAGAGTGGTGTGAGTCCCAGAGTGCAAGCCTGGGAACTTGCAATTTAGATACCCAGTATCAGTAGAACGGCATCAGACCCACCGAAAGACAGGGTAAGATTTTTTTACTCCTTGTGACTCCTTATTATATCTCTGTCTCTGTACCTTTGGAAAGACCTTTCTTAGTTAATTTACCCTACTTACACTCTTTATAGCTCTTCTCTTGACTGTCATCTAAGCTGTTGGAATTACGTGAATCAATTGTAGCCTAGGCGTATAACTCCCTTTCAGCAGAGGAATTCTGGGCCCCCTTTATTTTATTTATTTATTTATTTTTAAATCTATTTTTGCTCACAGAAGATGTCATACCATGTGGTTTAGGCTGGTAATACTCTTCCTGTGTAGACAAGGATTAGTCTAAACTTTGCTGATTCTGCTACTTTTACTTTCTTAGGACTGAGATTAAAGGTGTGTGCTACCTAGATGTTTCTGGGCTTCCTTATTCAAACTGTCTCCTAGTCATACTGATAATTTGTTTACCATGTCTCGTTTTATTTACCTTCATAATATTTGTCACTATCTTGAATTCCATCATGTTTAAATGTTTGTTTGCTTTTCTTTCTTCCAACAATATCACAACCTAATATCAGAGACGTTCACAGTTTTTTACTGTTCAATTGTCATTTTAACATCAGGGTTGGATGTGTTACTCATGAAAACGTGGCTGGATAAGATGGTTTAAACATTATGTTTACCTGCTCTATAGAATTATTTAAGTGATTCTCTGCGATCTGGATTGAAAATAATAAGGATATAAAAATTATAAGCATTATCTTATTCTTTATACTCAGGATTTGTACTGGATTTTAAAATGGTATTTACCCATGTAATAAGAAGATAAAAATAATTAATTTAAGTATGTGATGACTACTAAATCTTTGGCTTGAAAATACTTTCTTTGCTTATTTTTTTAATGATAATTCCAGTAACATTAGCAATTTGATAGCAATATAGAAGGAGAGTATTTTTTTCTCACTAGATACAAAAATAATTGTGAATAATACTAGTAAATTTAAGTCAAAAGGCAATGTACTCCTGCAAGTTATCTTTAATTAATTAATTTGTGACCTAATCTTTTCTCTCATTTGTGTTAGAAATACCCCTTGTCTGTGTTTTAATTTTGAGATTATATTAAATATAATATTTCTGCTTTTAATTTCTCTATTAATTTTTATGTTTGAAGACAGTCTATTGATAACATAACATGTTTATTTATCTAAATGTTAAAATAGCTACTGAAGTTTCGAGAAAACTTTAATCACTATTATAACCCACAATCTTATCAAAGAAAATTGAAGCATATAATTAATAGAATGGCTGGTACTGCTCAAGTCAACTGGCGATTAGCTATGATTCACTTATTCCCAAACACTGCTAAAAGTATAGAGAAGAGTCTGTGATCAATTTAATATACAAGAGGGAAACATATGGGACATTAATATTGAGACGATTTAGAAATAGACAAAGAAGCTGAGTTTTATATAGCAACTCATGGTCTGGAAAAGTTGAGCTCAAAGTAACTTGAATCAGACTTGGGGGAGTTCTTTTCATGCAGTGTGAAAACTTGTCTTCATAGCTGTCTGGACAATGTATCTTTTTCACTATATTTTTTAATTAGAAGAATCTTCAATGTTCTGGCTTTATGCATTACTTATGTTGGAAACAGAGTCACAAAGCAGGCCATTGAAACCATAAACTTTGAAGTTTACAGATCTCATCCAAATGACTCAGTTCCTCCATATAATCATGGATGAAACACTATGGTTATTTAAGTTATAATTTCCTTTCTGTAATGAAGAAATTATCCCATTCAATGTAAAAAAAATCAAAAGATTTGATATATGCAAAGGCTCGCACATGTTCCTTGCAGTACAATAAGGTTCTTGAAATATTTTCTAATTTTTATAATCAACCTGAAAGTTTAACTCTTTTTATTGTTTATTTTTTCCCACTAAGCTTTCAAAGCCCAAGGTCAAAACACATAGTAACACATCAGTCTACAGGACAAATGTTGAGAAACCTTAATAGAAAACACAATTTTGAAATTAAGGCAAAAAAAAAAAAATGCAGTCTTACCAAAAGAAAAAATAAATGTAGAATAGGAAAATGTAAACTGAAAATACACATTGACTTGAAATGACTTTTAACTTTTATTTCCCATTAAATATGCGCTGTAATTTGTTTTCTACAAAGCAGCCACAATTAACACAGTGAAAACTTCATTCACCTATGACTTATTATGCACAGGGAACCTGTTTCACTAACAATATTATGAAAAAAGCACAAAGAAGCAGAGAATGGTAAGGCTCCTCAAAGAGTTGCTTCCTGACAGCTATGTGCAATCATGTTCCAGTTCTGCAGAAAATAATACTTAACAACACAATGTAAGAAAAATATGATTTTATTCACCATTGAATGATGTGACAGTTTGTGTGAAATAAAATGTAGAAATGACAAATAACTTGAAGTTATTAGGTTAAAAAGAAAAGTGACACCTGTAACATAAATTGAGGGTTCTGTACTGGGAATGATATTTAAAGCTAGGCATAATCTAAGTATAAAGATTTATTCCATTCCTTGAAGAACACAAGCATTAAAACACAACGAAACAAAACAAAACAAAAATGAGACATGGGGGAAGTGAGAAGAACCAATTCTAAAAGTCAAGATGAAAGCCAGAAGGTGGTGGCACATGCCTTGAATCCCGGAGCTTGGGAGGCAGAGGTGTGTGGATTGCTGTGAGTTCAAAGCTAGCCTGGTCTACAGGTTAGCAAAGTGAGTCCAGAACAGTGAAGGCTACACAGAGAAACCCTGTCTCAAAAAATTTTTTAAAAATCAATCAATAAATAAAATTAAAGCCAACATGAAACAGCTTTATTATTAGATAGCTTATCATAGATAGCTATGACAAAAAAAAAAAAAACTGACAAAAGCAAGTTAATTCAAAGAGAGATGATCGTGACTGAGAGAATAAAACTGCAGCCCATCATGGTGGGAAATTCATGGCAGTGAAAGGGGCTGCAGCTGCAATGGAGCAGTTGAGATGACTGTTCATGTACTCCACACCACCAGGAAGCAAACAAATGATGACTGATTTTTCTTCTTTCTTTTATAGCTGAGCATTGAACATTATTCAACACCACAGCAAAGCCGCTTATTTTTGGTAGCTTGAACAATTATTAATCTCTGGATTTCTTACAAGATTGATTATTATATGATTGGTGAATACAACATAATCAGTCTTTGGACATAAACACAAATAGTATTTACTTATTTTGTCAGGATACAATTATGTGTGTGGTAATAAGAATGTGTGAGTGCACATGCGTGTGGAAGACAGAGACTGACACAGGGTTTCTTTCATTTCTTCTCCACATAGTGTTTAAGACAGTCTTGAACTGAACTTGGGTTCAGTGATTGGCTAGAATAATTGTCCAGAGAATTGCTGTAATACTCTGACAATCCCTATTGCTGAGATTTCAAATACATGCTACCATTACTAGCTTTTATGTGGGAATAGAGAAACTAAATTCAGGTGTTCATATTTGTATGGCAATCAATTATCAATGATCATCTCTCCAGCTCAACATAAATGTTTCTAAAGCAATTTGGTGGGCACATCACATTCATTTAACAATACAATAGCAATTGCTTCACCACTGGGCTCTGTGTTCTCCCAAGCACATATGTATTCCTTGGACTACAGTATCAGATGTGAAAGCCCTCCTGGGAAGGAGGTACTAATTCCAATTTGCAAACAGTTGGTTGGACTAAAATAGTCACTTCACTATGTCCAGTGGGCTTGTCATAACTGGCATAAAGATAAGTGTGGCATACAAGGTTCATAACGAATTGAAATTATTGGTCATGATTCTATCCTAGAATCTCACATAGCAAGTTTGAGCACCATGAAAGCCTGTAAGTAGGAAGAATTTTCCAGTTCAGTCTCAGCTGGATATCTCCATGGTGTCTCCATGATGTGCTGTAATCAAGGGGAAAAATCTGCACTAAGAAGATTTAACCTTTCAGTTCCGTGTTGAAACCAGCAAGAGTACAAATATCCTCTTTATATAGTATAGGAAGCCTCAGCAGCCACCTACCCTTAATAGCCAGTGGCTCATAGGTGGTTTGTATCCCAAGATTTGAGAATTTCAGAAAACAACCTGATGATACTAAGTAATGCTTTTACAAACTCACAACAGGCATTCTTTTCAAACTCCTTAGATTCTGAGGGGTTTCCTCAGGTGTCAGACAGGCAAGCAAACTGTGTGAAGCAATAAGAATGAAAACTCATTTCCTATTGACTTTGTCAAGCTGGGATGGACTTCCGGGAGTCTATGCCAGGCAATTTATTGTCAGCATAAAACAGTACAATTTGGATAGAAATGTCTAGGCAGCAATCCTTCCCATTTCAGGTTCCCAAGAAATTATCTTTTTTATTCCATTTTCACAATAAAGTTTAAGGTGTGACTACATATAAACTCCTTTACACAGTACAAATGGCCATCAGGGTTGGTTCTATGACTAAAATGCCTAGAATTTAGTGTGGTCCTTGACTGAGATGGCACTGAGTTGAATAGGGCTATAAAGTACAGATGGCATTTCTCCTAGGGAAGGGTAATGGTCTAGGCATAAAAGATTCTGGGATAATCATTTCATGGAATTTGGGCCAGGTCTGCCTCCACAGATAGCAAAAAGGTCACTTGGTTTTTAACAAAATCTACTGCTAGTTATCTGTGTGGAAAAGCCGGTATTTATTATACTCCATTGAGAAGTACCTGTGTATTTAACATTCCAGATTTCCCTAGTGATATGTAGATACAATGACCTTTGTGGCCTCTAGAAGTTGCAATTTTTACTGTCTCTTTAGATATTTTTCCATGTCCCAAGTAACTCAAAAGTTGCCGGTATACAACACACTTTTTTTCTTTTCTTTCAGTTTGAGTTAGATGTGAGAGTTCAGAATCAAGGCCAGGGTGTACTAACCCTTGTATGCTTTTTGCAATGAGTCATCTTGCCTTCTCTTCCTGAAGTATAACTACTCTCATGGAGGCTACACATCCACCAACAGCAGAGAGTTTCTGAAAAATGAGCTATGTACAGAACAAAGAAAAATATCAAAAGCTGCAAGAAAAAAGGCCAAGTCACTTATAAAGGCAAATGTATTGGAGTTACACTTGAATTCTCAGCAGTAACTATGAAATCCAGAAGGGTATGGACAGATGTCATGCAGACACTAATAGACCACAGATGACAATCCAGACTACTATACCCAGCAAAACTTTAAATCATCATAGATGGAGAAATCAAGATATTCTATAACAAAACCAAGCTTAATCAGGACATAGCCACAAAGACAGCCCTACAAAAGATACTAGAAGGAAAACTCCAACTCAAGGAGGCTAACTACACCCAGGAAAACACAGGAAGCAAATAACTCCACATCCACAAACCCCCAAAAAATCACACACACACACACACACACACACACACACACACACACACCACCACCACCACCACCACCAACAACAACAACAACAACAACAACAACAACACCAGTAACATTAACAAAAACAGGAAATAACAACCACTACTCATTAATATCTCTCAACATTCTTGGCCTCAAATCCCCAAAAAAATGACACAGGCTCACAGAATGGATGTGAAAGAAGGACATACTATATACAAGAATTATACCTCATCAATTAAGATAGACATTACAGGAAAGTAAAGCGATAGGAAAAGTTATGCCAAGAAAACAGACCAAGAAGCAAGCTGGAGTAGCAATTCTAGTATCTATAAAATAGACTTTCAACCAAAACTAATCTAAAAATTTGGGAAAGAACACATCATACACATCGAAGAAAAAATCCACAAAGAGGCAGTCTCAATCCTGATCATCTGTGCCCCAAATGCAGGAGAACCCAAATTTATAAAAGAAACATTGTTAAAGCTTAAATCACATATGGAAACTCACACATTAATAGTGGGAGACCTTAATACCCCACTGTTACCAATAGTTAGATCATTGAGACAGAAACTAAATAGAAAAATAAGGAAACTAATAGACATCATGAATCAAATAAACCTAACATATATCTACAGACATTTCACCCAAACACAAAAGAATATATCTTCTTCAAAGCAACTCATGGAACCTTCTTCAAAATTGACTATGTACTTGGTCTCAAAGCAAATCTCAACTGACACTAGAAGATGGAAATAACGCCTCACATCTTATCAGACCACCAAGGATTAAAACTGGAAAACAACAACAATAAAAACAACAGAAAGCCTACAAAATCAGGGAAACTGAACAACTTCCTATTCAATGATCTTTGGGTCTCGGGTAAAAAAAAAAAAAAAGAAATTAAAGACTTCATAGAATACAATGAAAATGAAGGCACAACTTACCAATACTCATGGGGCACAATGAAAGCAGTGCTAACAAGAAAGTTCGTAGAACTGAGGCTTTAATAAAGAAAATTTGAGATATTCCCTACTGGCAACTTAACAGCCACCTGAAAGGTCTAGAACAAAAAGAAGCAGATACACCCAAGAGGAGTAGATGGCTGGTAAACATCAAACTCAGGGTAAAATAAAAAAAATTAGAACTAAAGAGAATAATTCAAAGAATCAACCAAACCAAGATCTGGTTCTTTGAGAAAACCAACAAGATAGAAAAACCCTTAGCCAAACTAACTAAAAGGCAGAGAAAGAGTACTCAAATCAACAAAATCAGAAATGAGAAGGGGGACAGTATGACAGACATGGAGGAAATCCAAAAAATCATTAGTCTTACTTCAAAACCGTATATGGCACAAAATTTGAAAATATAAATAAAATTGACAATTTTCTTGATAGGGTACCAGGAACCGAAATTGAATTAAGGTCAGGCATACAAAATAAATAGTCCTATATCTCCTAAGGAAATAGAAGTCATCAGAAGTCTCCTAAACAAAAAATGCTCAGGAGTGAATGGATCAGTGCAGAATTCTACCAGACTTTCAAGGAAGGGCTAACATTCTCTTCAAACTAGTCCACAAAAATAGAAACAGAGGGAACATTATCAAACTCATTCTATGAGGCCACTGTCATTTTGATACCTAAACCACACAAAGACCCAACAAAAAAAAGAGCATTTCAGACCAATTTCCCTTATGAACATTGCTGCAAAAATATTCAATTAAAATTTCCTTTAAACTTAAAGCCTCACTTAATTTCTTTTTTTGTTTGTTTGTTTTTATTAATTTATTCTTGTTACATCTCTATGGTTATCCCATCCCTTGTATCCTCCCATTCTCCCCTCCCTCCCATTTTCCCCTTATTCCCCTCCCCTATGACTGTTCCTCACTTAATTTCATTAGGGATCTTTTAAGTCCCTTTTGTTGTCTGAGAATGTAATGCATGTTCTTATTCGGGTCAAATCCCATGCCCATTTCCTTCTCTTCCTACTCTTCCATACTGAATTTTCACCTTTAATTTCATGTTCTTCCCTTGTAAATCCACCGAGTCCACTTGGTTGCGAGACCATCTACAGGAGCACGGGTCACCTCTCAGAGGATGCATCCTGCAGAAAACTGACAATTCATCTACAAGCAGCCATCAGTAATCAATGGCTTTTCCGCTGAGAGTAGGAAGTCACGAGACATTCCTCCACGCAGCCTGTGATGTTTGCTGGCTTGACTTTGTGCAGTTTTATACATGAAGTCACAACCGTTGTTGGTATGTTTATAAGATGAATGACATGTTTTGCTTCACATGCCTCTTAACCCTTCTTATTACATTTTTTTCTTGTTCTCTTTTCCAATGTTTTCCTTCAGACATGGGAGAAGGAGAAAATGTAGTTGTCCTTATCTTCTCTCTGATTTCCTCTGGCAGGACTACCTTGCCAGGCCACAAGGGAAAAGGATGCCCTTAATCCAGACATGACTTGATATGCTGGGGTGGGTGACTAGAGGAGGCTCCTCTTTTCTGAGTAGTAGGGGAGGAGTTAGGAAACAGGGAGGAATGTAAGACTGAGATAAGAGAAAGGTGGAGGCTACGCCAAGGATGTAATGTGAATAATTAAAAAAAATTAAGATGTCCTTTTTAGTGATGGACACTTTATAGAATCTTGTTTTCTATATGGCACTAGGTGTAGGTTTTTGCTTATATCACCATCTATGGCAAGAAAAAAAAAGCATCTCTCATGAGAGATGTGAGGTACACTAATCTATGTGTATCAGGGTAATAAGTTCAGAAGCAGTTTAATATTGTATCTATTTAGTAGAATATTAATACCAGATTTTTCCCTTATGCCTATGACCTATCTAGGCACGAGATTTTTGTTCTATTAGGGAGACACCGGAATGACTACCAACTTTTGAAACAAGTCCTAGATCCAATCAGAAGATATATAATTAATCCCATGACAGTAATACCACTGTCTCTGCAATGGGCATTTCTAGTCATTTCAGATATTATTAGATCTTATAAGGCTCACAGCTGAGTAACACTGTTGATTTCTTTTCATACCAGGTAGCATATATAGAACCCTCCAGAATTATAAAAACTAGTTTATAGGGATTAAAGTTCTAGGTCAGGACCAGTTCTTCTTCTCCTTTGCTTTGAGTCATGGGTGTTTTCTTCAACCATAGGGTCTTTCCATCAAGTTCTGCAGGATAATAAAAGCAATGGCAAAAGCTTATAATGTCAGAATCTATGGGACATCACTTACAAGCAATTCAAATATAGGCTAATTATACCTTCTGGCAGTAGACCCTTTGTTCGATTGTGTGTTGGGGGGACACTCATGCACACACATGAGAGCAATATTCTGCATCATAGGCTCTCCCAAATGTATTTAGTGTTGGTTGCTTCCCACCATACTCCCCATCCTATCTTGTCTTCCTATTTATGTGTTAATTGTGGCAGTAGCTATTAATCATGCTTGAATAAAAATATGAAAATTAAAAATACAAAACTGTAGATGAATCCATTAAATTTTATGCAGCTTCCAAAGTGATTCTCTATAGTTGGATTTTTAAATATAATAACACTAGTTTTAGGACAAAGAATGTTGTATATAATTTTTAATTTCAGGTATGTTTGTTTTAAGACATGGCTTTTTAAGAGACTTTAGGCAAAATCCAGGAAATCATAACAAAATGTTAACATAAAATACACTTGCCAATATGCCATTGGCTTTTAGTTGCTAAACTGAATTTTTCTTCATCAATGAGCTGAAGACATCATTTTGTTCCTTACTGTGTAGAAGTTGCTAAAGTTGACTAACAAAATATTTGAACACATGATCATGGAAAGGATTAAAACAGTGTGGGCTATTTTAGACAGGGGACTTACTATTAAAATCTTCATGAACTTTAGTTTCTCCCAGAAGGGAATTACTACCCTTCAAACTATGTCCTTATAATCAGTCATTTTATGATAATAAATGCAACCAAGAGATTCTTATGGTGTCAACAACTTCAAGGGAAGTATTTAAACAGTTTAAATATGCATTCAAATTATCATTCCACAAGGGTACTATTTATTTGCTGGATAAGTAAATATGAAAATATTGTGATGAAAGCTGTTGCTTATCATCCTACCTACAGGGACATTATAACTGAAGTTTTAGCCATCATAGTTTCATGTAGCTGTCTATATTGTAGCAAAAATGCTCTATTAGCAATTCTCAAGCTACCTATATTCTCATAGTCTCAAAGAACTGTTTGGATTATTAATCAAAAGGGTGTGGATCTTGATCTGGTTTAGAAAGGACCTGTATCGTAAAATAAATTAATGGTTAGATTCTATTAATGGGGACAATTTAGTTCCATGTTCTCAAGAGACAGCGAGAGATAGGTTACTAATTACACGTGAATAGCCTGTCTTAACTACTCCTCCAAGACTACATACAGCATTAGTAACTTATGTAGCTCTAGTGTTGTATAAATCAGTTTTTCCTCTAAATGTTGCTGCATAACTTTAACATTAATCCCATTTGCATTCATCTGACACTGGCTTTCATAATATGTGAGCACCTTGAGAAAATTTCCTGTTGGCCAACTTCATAATTTAACTTTTGTAAAGTCAGTTTGTGACAGATATTCTAATGAAATTTGCAATTCATTATAACGTCATAGGTTAAGGCATATCCTATTTTTGTACTCTCTCAAACATTTCAACATTATGATTTGAACATAATATGTTAGGATATGACATGATTTGAAATATGTTAAGATCATTTCTGCCTTCAAATGTCATTATTTTTTCATTTGATATAAAACTCACACCTTTCAACATCTCACTCTGGTGGTAAAAACAGAAATGACTACAATTTCTATCAACTTGTGGATTTATTCTTACCCTAAAAACCTTGCAATTGTGCAGAGAATGGTGGCGCACGCCTTTAATCCCAGCACTCAGGAGGCAGAGGCAGACAGATCGACCTGAGTTCTAGGCCAGCCTGGTCTACAAAGGGAGTCCAGGACAGCTAAGGCTACACAGAGAAACTCTGCCTCGAAAAACAAAAACAAAACAAAACAATCAAACAAAAACCCTGCAATCGTATTTACTTATTGTACCTCAGGAACTTAAAAGAATTCTAAAAGGATGATATTACATATTTATTGATTAGTGATTAAAATGAGTTAATTTTTAGTAAGACTTTTTAAACATACTGCTGTTTTACACTGTTTCCATTTTCTTTAATTAAGAAAAATAACAAGGAGAAATTCAATACGCCATATGCATGCATGACTTTTAAAAGTAATACTAAACTTGGCAGCCATTAAGAGAGAAGAATATGGGGCTGAAGGGATGCCTCAGGGGTCAAAAGCACTTAAGCTCAGTAATAGGACCACAGTTTAAATTCCAGCATCCATGTCAGCCAGATGCCTAGTTGCCTAGTACTATAGCTCCTAGTGGTTCTCCATGTCTGGATTACACAGGCAGCAGCACCCACATGAACATACCCACACACAGAAATACAGATATATGAAAAAATAAAGGTAAAAGTAATTAATTTCAATAAACAGAAAAAAGCCACATTCTCATTTTTGGAGCTAAGCAATAGAAGTAACTACTAAAGATTATTAAGCCTCATTAAATTGAAGTTAATTAACATGTAAACCTCTGACCTTATGAAATTATTTCAAATAGGAGAGCTGTAAAAACAGGCAGTGAATATAATGTAATGTCTGGAAAATTTATGTTATAACAAAGTAGTTTGTGAGAAATAAATGTGAGTCTTTATCACTAGAATTTTCAGTATTTTTAAACATAATATTATTTAATATAATTCATATTTCATTATAGGTTTATACTCAATATTTATAGTCATATATTATTCTTTTCATGTTACAAATTTGGTTATTACTCATTATGCCATTTCACAAATTGTAATTCATAGGAATAATATGGTTGAGTCAGGATTAAGGACACATCAGTTACATTAGGATAATCAATGATTTGTTTGAGACATTTCTGTTTTTGTTTTATTTTTGAGACATTTCAAGACTAAAACATTTGTAAATTCCTCTGCTATAAACCTGAGAACAAAATGAGTTGTGTTTTACTGTGTTAGTTCCAGTTATATATTAAATATAAGAGAATTACCATTTGACCAAAACAGATACTAAGAGATGAATGGCAAAATAAAATATTGTAGGTACTGTTTCTTTATTAGTGGGGTGCCTCAAGATCCCCAGGATATGTCTTAAATCCCTGGTTATGCCAAATTTATATATGAAATTTCCCAGTGTATAGTTACAATAGTTTTATATACAAAATACACAAAATAATTAATATCAATACTAATAAATGTATCAATTGTGTTAATGGTGTATATTGGAATTATATAGTCTTTCTCAATGGATCATAGTAGACTTTCACATTTATTATTGGGCATATCTAAATTTTTAGCAGTCTTACTTTTCTACTTTGAGAATGTAGTTAAGTACAATATGGGATAATTTAAGACAAGTATTGTCATGTCACAGCAGCGAAACTGATTGTTGTGACAGTTTCTGTGTCCCTAGGCAGGTCCAAGTGCTGCTGCACTACAGCAAGAGAATGCTGGGTAATGGATGGTCCATGCACTTTAGGAACAAATCAAGTTGATATAAAAGTATGCTATATACATAAAAATATAAATCAAGAAGGAAACAAACAGGGAGATAATAATAAAATAAGCAGAAAGTAAGAAAATTTACTATTGTGTATTTAGCAATAATTCTGTTGATATAAATGGGTCCAACTAAAATGCTTATAGTAGCCAAATGGATAGAAAATCTACCTATTTGTGCAACATAAGAGTACCATTTTAGTCTGAAGAGTATGTGCAGCTTAATATGATGGAGTTAGCATTTTCCGTTCATGAAAACAAAAAAAAGAGGGTAGTAGTTGTAACAATAGGTGACAAAACAAGCTTCAATCAGAACTAAGATAAAACACAAAGAATAAAACTATAAAAATCAAGTGGTAAATTTTTTAGGAGAAATAACACCTTTAAACATGCACACCTAGTATGGGAATGGCTACTTCACATCATACACCTCAATACCTTAAAACAAGACATGGACATGAATATAAAGGAAGTTGTAATTTTAAGAATCCAATTTTAAGAATCATAATATCATTCAGCCAGAACAGTAAAATACTCAACTTGCTTTACATTTAAGGTCAAATGTATCAAATATTCATTAAAGGAAGCAAAACGCACATTTTTTTCCTCATGTGTACATAGACCAGCCTCCGTGACTGATTAAAGTTCATATAAGAAAACAAGTCTTGTGAAGAAGGCAAGTGAAAAAGATTGACATTGTTTGGACCTTCACTGCTATTCCTCGCACATATACGGTTGTTGGCCTTTGTCATAGAGATCCAGTAGTGTTGGATCTGTAGGCCTGGCCCCTTCATGCACTCCAGCAGTTCATTGGTAGGATAGATGTTGGGATGGGCCAATTCAAAGTCCTGGATCTAGGCCTGAGAGATATCTGAGTTGGTCAGTCCCATGGCTCTCCCACTTTCATGCCGTCTGTGTTGCTGCCCTGGTGAGGTACAGGGACAGCTTTCTAGAGTGCTACAGATGGTGAGTGGCAGAGGCAATTCTTCTGCTCTTGTGACCTAGTTGGGTCAGCTCACATACCTACTATAGATAGCAAGAGGTGAAAGGGGTCATCTTTCCATGTCCCATTTTACCACATGACAGCCAAGTGGATGGGTCTGCTTTCCCCTGCTCAAGCATTAGGGGTTGGCTCAGCAGTGCCACTCCACATACCTCCACCAGAGTCAGCTCTGCTGTACCCAGACAAGGTTCAGAGACAGCTCTCCTCACTGCTGCATCTTGTGTAGGACAGAGACATTTCTCCTTCTTTCAAGACTCCAGGGCCAACTTTCCTGTTCGCACCAGGTGGTGAGGGGGTGCAGAGGAGAACAATCATCCTTCCTTGTCAACACCACTGCAGGTCCATAAGGCCATAGGGCCAGCTCTCCCAGGCTCTTATGCTCAGGCCAGTTCACATGCAAATCCCGCAATATGCAGGGCTTGCTCTCCTGTGTACTGTTAAAGGTGCTAAGTACTGCTAAACTAGCTAAGAGTAGGGTCACATCTCTTGTTCTCATTTCTCTAGTGCTAGTTCTCTCATGATAACCTGATGAGAAATGGGGCCAGTTCTATACAAACCTCAGAAATCAGCATGTCCCCATTTGGCATCCCAGACCAGGGACCTTCACTTGGCCTTGGTTGGTAGCATACCCCTGTTGCTGCAGGGCCATGGAATCAAATGTAACTTGTTGAGTCTCCAGTTCAGCCTCTCTTCTTTGTACCCACCTTCTTATGTTTTCCTTTCTTTTCCATTTTTTCCACCATTTGCTTCTCTCAGTGGTGCCCATGGTCTCTGGATGTCTGGGGTCTTTTCAGGAGTGGTCTAAGGGAGTGCATTATGGTGCCAGGCAGGGGTCATCTTGAATATGGTCTACCTTCAAGTTCTGGACTGCTGTTCTTCTTGGGCTAGCTCCTTTCACCGTCTCTAGGGGCAGTATCTGGTATTTTTATACAAAATGAAAACATAAGGAAAAATACACATGGTACAAATATGTTTAATGATTAATGGATAAGAGTCAAAGGAGAAATGAAAGGGAACTTAAATAACGGAATTCCAAGTAAAGACGCAGATATCCAACACTGTGATACATATAGAATTTCTGAAAAATGTTCACAACAAAACTATTGTAAGTAAACAACTTCATGTTATATCATATAAACTAGAAAATAAGAAGGAAAATAAACACAATGTTAATAAAATGTTAATAAAAGGGTGTGACTTATCCTTGGAAAGTTAATTGAAATAGAAGTCAGCAAAGTAATAGAATAGCAAGCCAAAAAGTAGAGTTACAGAGTTTGCTTAAGATTAAAAAAAAAAAATTCAACTGTGAATCAAGTTTGGTATAAAAGCACTGTCTTGCATATTCAAGTCCTAAGTTCACTTATCATACAAAATAAATATTAATTAAATTTAATAAGATCAAGCACAAGGGTCAATGTATAACAAAAATGAAAGAAATATATGACACCCAAAGTTATAGAAATAAAAATAATTGGCATAGGATGAACTACTAATGAATCCCCCACCAAAAAATAGCTATTCTTATAAGATGCTACTTACAAACCTGAAAAATAAAGTGGATAGTTTTACAGATCTTTAATTAAAGTAGTGATTGAAGAAGTAAAGTATTTCTCAGGATAAAATCCTATTACCTTGTACATTTAAAGCTGACTTCTACTAAACTTTACATGATAATACTAAGCTTTCTCATGTCCTGGTTAGTTTGTTGTTGTTGCTGCTGCTGCTGTTATATGTTTGTTTTTCAATTTGATGTAAGCAAGTATCTTTTGGGAAGAAGCAACCTCAAATAAAAAATATGATTCCCATCAAAGGCCTGTAGGCAAGTTTGTGGAACATTTTCTCGAATAATGATTGATGTGGAATGTCGCAGTGCCATTACTGGGCAGGTAGTAAGGGGTCCTATATAAATTCAAGCTGAGAAAATTATAGGTTACAATAAATAAACAGTGTTATTTCCTGACCTTTGCATCAATGCTTGCTTCTAGGTTTCTATCTTGAGTTAGTACCCTGACTTCCCTTTCAATGGACTGTGATATGATAATGTACCCAAATAAACCCTTTCCTCCCTGTGTTTGTTTTGGGCATAATGCTTATATTTCTGTGATAGAACACAAAGTAAAACAACACTCAAAAATTGAAGAAGGAGGAAGGAAGAGAAAATGAGGATGATTATTTTTAGCATCACCTGTATAGAAAATTTAATTCAGCAACATGGCTGCTCTGAAAACAAATGCTAAGACTTATAGCCAAACATTGCGCAGAGCATAGGGTGTCTAGTGGAAATATGTGGGGAAGGATAAAAGGACCCAGAGGTAACAAAAGCTCCACTAGAAGATAAACAGAGGCAATTAACCAAGGCCCAGAAGGGTCAGCAGGGTCTGAAGCACCAACCAAGGACCATGCATGGATTGGACCTAATTCTTTCAGAAAGATGTAGCCTATGGTCAGCTCAGGCTTCATGTGGGTCCACAAGTAAGAGGAGTGGGGGATGTTTCTGACATAGACTCTTTCTTTCTTTCAGATCACTTTCCCATGAGAAGACTGCCTTGCTAGGTCACAGGGGAAGAGGACAGGATGTACTCAGTCCTCATGTGACTTGATAAGATGGGTTGCGTGGGGAGAGGGAACAGGGAGGGGGAGGAAGGAGGCAGAGAGAGTCTGAGACTAGGAGAAGAGAGCCATGTTTGAAAGTGAAGACTAATTGAGGGGCAAACAAAGTGGTGAATCAGGAACAATTTTGACAGAGTGAGTCATAGATAGGATATGCCCAACTCTCACAGGAACAGGACAAAAAAAGAGGAAATAATTAAGATCAGCTCAGGTAGAGGAAAAGATACGGTTTTGCTGAAAGTTGATTACTGTGACAGTTTTACAGAGATAGGTTGCAAATAGCCAGGCAAATGGGAAGACAGATTGATCCTGAGAAGGAGAAGGATCCAGACTAAACTCTATTGCCAGAATTATTTTGAGGCCAGGAAGATCAAAACAGTCAGAAGCCAAGAGACCACAGTGTGAAACAGTCAGATAGGGGAACAGGTTAGCCCATTACAGCTGTGTTGAGGCAGTCAGTAAGAGTTTTGAGGTACACATTTAAAAAATAAAATAATTCTATGTATAAAATCAAACCTTTTCCATATACTTCACTACCTTTGTCCATTGATTGCTGGTAGTATATGAGCAACATTCCTCTCTCTTCTCTAAAGGAACAACAAAGGAATATTTTGAGCAACATCATCAGACAATAAATATGTTCATGCCTTCCTTGATCATACATTGATATGAAAGAGTTGATTGCAGATCTTAGGATTCCAGAAGTATAAAAAATAAATTTATTTTGTTTTGACGATGCCTAATTTGTAGCACATTGTTAAAGACATTTTTTAAAAAATGACAAAGATCGTTCACACTTTAAATGGTTAGTATAATCCACATTTTAAGAAATGTGAGTCAATGCAAGGAAATGATTAACCTAAGGAAAAATTAGCTAAAGGGTTGAGTGTTTACTGCCTCAAAGAAATTACTCAAATAATGGAAAGATTTATGAAGAGACATTTGTCATTACGGATAATTAGAAAGTGAAAAATAATCAAAGTAATGAAAAACATCTCTCACCTGTCAGTGATTATTAGCACAAACACAAAGCAAGTGCTGGGGAGATTGCAGAAAAAGACTTCTTATGCACAGTTAGTGGGGATTAATTACTAGTCATTAAAGAAAAGTCCCAAGAGAACACACGGGATATTATTGCCATTAGCTACTGGCCTAATAGTCTGAGGAATGTCAAATCTTATGCAAACTGTAGTCAGAAAAGTTTCACTGGAGTATATTTAGAAATATTGATAGTCAGTTGACATTATGATTCTTTAGAAATGCCAAAATGGATACAAGTATTTAAATGTGAGTCATTTTATATTCCTACCAACATGCAAACACAAATGCGTGCATGCAGAATCCTATCTCCACAGCAGAGTCTAAGGCTTGAAAGCTATAGAAAGGTGAAATCTAACATGGGTGTGAGTCCTTGATATGAACACACATCTCTACCTATGTGTGTATGTATGTATGTGAATGTATATATATATATATATATGTATATGAATATATATATATGTACACACATATGAATATATATTGGATATGTAATCACAATAATGTATTATTGACTTGGAGACAATGATGACAATGTTTTGGATACTAATTTTTGATTAATCAAATGGAAACCAATCTCTTTCTACTTAGATCTAATTATGGTAAAGTTATTCAGGAATTAAAATGACTATGTATCAACAATTGAATTAAATTTCTTTGGCATCAGTGAGTGTAAATTCGTGGTTTGCAAATAAACACATTCTTAAAATGTGGGACAGAAGAATGTTATTAATGAGTATATATTTATTTGACATATTTTCCATCCTACAAATTAGGGGAAAAAAGCCCTAACTGCTTCTAGCGTATTCAGAAAAGTAATTAAATTCAAACAGAGAGCATGAGTGTTGATGATGCTTTGCTTCTTTTTTAAGAGTTTTCTCTTCTTGGACATGCTCCAAATTAGATAATAACTAGGAGGAAGTGAGTTTTGGAATAAATTTAGTAGTAGAAGATAAATATTTAGTAATCAAGCAATTTATATTTTTGAGAGAATAAATACAGTTTAATCTGTTAAAAACTAATGCAAAACATTATTTATTTTAGTTATTTGTCCCATAATTGAATATGAAAGTAATGATTTGCAATATATTAGATGATAGACTATTTATAAGTAACGGTAAATATCAAGCTTTAGAATTTTGTTTTAGTCATTTAACAGGGTTACTTTGTATATTTATTTTTCTAAAATCTTTATGACTTCATATAAACCTAATTTCTTGCATTTAATATTAGTACTAAATCACTGCTGTTTAGTGTAATCTAGTAACACATTCTAGACCTTGTTCCCTTATTAAAGTAATGTGAAATTGACTGTCAGTGGAACAAATTACAATTATACTTTGTTTTACTCATATTCTCAGACCAAAATGTCCATGACCGAACTGTAATATATGTGTCCTCTATGACTTAAACTAAAATTTTTCTTGAATGCAATATATATGTGCCTGTATTTGTTTATGTTTCCCAACTAATAATATGATTTTGTAACATATTTCCATTTTAAAATCTTTAATTAACTCTGTGAACTTGAAAGAAAAAATGCAGAAAAGATGATAGTAGGTATTACTTTTTCACAATTTAATTTTTAAATAATTTATAAGCTTACATGAATAATGTTTGACATTTCACATTGAATAATGCATTCATTTTTATATCAGTAGGTCACACTACTATTTTTGTACTCTTAAATAATTTGAATACCATTTAGCACCCAATAGATATTGTCAATAGCTTACATTAACATCTAAGCTGGATGTTTGTAATTAAATTTTTATAATTTCTTTTGGGGCTATATTAACATAATTATTTTCAGATAGGAACATTTGGGCTTAGTGAAGTTAGATCATCTACAAGAAGGTATCCAGTGGCTATACATACAGAGATTCTTTTTAGTTTGGATGTGAAATCTGCACTATTAATATCTAAAAGTAAAGCCAGAAAACAATTTACTGTAAAAGTGTAAAATACTAATCTGGAAAGGAATGGTCAATCCAAAGTTTTCTGGGACAATTATTACTGTCAATCATCATATAAATTCACTTGGCCAATATTAAAGACGTAAGCCCTGACCAGCATGTATTTTACTAATTCCTGGTGATAACAGATTCTGAGAGGGAGTGGCTAAGTTGTATGCAGATCCCTGGTGATTAGTACAATGAGATTACTCTGTATGTGCTGGTTTAGTGGGTACTAGTTTGGAATGTTTAACAGTTAACATAGAAATAGGTAAGTGTCATAGAGTTAGTATTGCTGTGAGGAAACACCAAGACCAAAGCTTCTTGCAGAGGAATGAAAGAGTTTATGTGGCTTATGCTTCCATACCATTGTTCATCATAGAAGCCAGTCAGTACAGGTACTAAAATGGGACAGAGATCTAGAGGTGATGCAGAGACCATGAAGGTGTGATGCTGACTGTCTTGCTCTTCATGATTTGCTCAACCTTCTTTCTTAAAGACTGAGGACCACTGGCCTAGGGATGGGAAACCAACAATTGCCTGAGCCCTCCACTGTCAGTCATTAATTAAGAGAAATGCTTTACAAAGAGAGCTAATATGAACATAGTTGAGCAAATATCCTTGAGATAAGATGGAACATCCTTTGGGTGTATGCCAACAGTGATATAGCTAGGTCTTCAGTTAAATTGACTCTCAATTTTCTGAACACCCATATATTTATTTCCAAAGTGGTTGTACAAGTTTGCACTCCCACGAGCAATCGAGGAGTGTTCCCTTTGTTCCACATCCTTGCCAACATGAACTATCACTTGTTTGTTTGTTTGTTTGTTTTTCTTTTTTCTTTTTTTTTTATCATTTTTTCTTTTTTTTTAAATTTTTATTATTTACTAATTTATTCTTGTTACATCTCTATGGTTATCCCATCCCTTGTATCCTCCCATTCTCCTCTCCCTCCCATTTTCCCCTTATTCCCCTCCCCTATGACTGTTCCTCAGAGGGATTACTTTCCCTTATATATGTTCATAGGGTATCAAGTCTTTTCTCGGTGACCTGCTGTCCTTCCTCTGAGTGCCACTAGGTCTCCCCCTCCAGGGGACATAGTCAAATGTGTTTTTCATTTGGTTTGTTTGTTTTCGATTTTAGCTACTCTAAAAGATATAAGAGGGAATCTCAAAGTCATTTTGATTTACATTTTCCCTACGGCTAAGGATGTTGAACATTTTTAAAGTGTTTATCAGCCTTTTCAGAATCTCTATTTAGATCTGTACCCTCTTTAAAGTTAGATTATTTAGTTTGTTGGTGCCTACTTTTTTGAGTGTTTTATATACTTTGAATACCAGCCTTGTGTCAAATATGGAGTTGGTAAAGATCTTAACCCATTTTGTGGGCTGCCATTTTGTCCAGTTGATGGTGTCCTTTGGGTTGAAAAAGGTTTTTAGTTTCATGAGGTCCCATTTAATGATTGTTGATCTTAGTTCCTGAACTATGAATGTTCTATTCAGGAATTTATCTTTTGTGACAATGTTTTCAATAGTCTTCCCACTTTCTCTTCCATCAAGTATACTGTATCTGGCTTTATGTTAGGTTTTTAATCCACTTGGGCTTTAGCTTTGTGCAGGGTGATAGGTATAGGTCTATTTGGATTCTTCTACGCACCAATATCCAGTTAGACCAACACCATTTCTTAAAGATGCTTTCTTTTTTCCATTCTATATTGCTGGCTTCTGTATTAATAATATCCCAAAGATGGATACAATACAGACGTCACTCAACTGAAAAATAAATAACAAAAATGTGGTATATTTACACAATAGAGTATTACTCAGGTGATATAAACAATAACATCAAGAAATTTACAGGGAATTGGATAGAACTAGAAAAATATCCTGATTGAGGTAGTCCAGATACAGAAAGAAAAAAATGGCATGTGTAAGTGGATATTAGATGAAAAGTAAAAACTAATCATGCTGCAGAGAACAGACCCAGTGAGGCTAAGTAATAAGGAGAACTTAAGAGGGAGCACAAGGTGTCCCTGGGAAGGGGAAATAAAATAGATTTCACTGGTGGACTGGGGTGAGAGAATATGGGAATAAGAGGGATCAGATGGAGAAAGTAAAAATACTGGGAGAAATGACTGGCATTGTGAGGCATTTTTAGAGCAAGGTAAAAAACCAAGTGCAATGGAGACTCCATGGAATCTATGAGAGTTATTCTAGCAAAGATACCTAGTAATGTGGGAGACAAGACCTGAACTAGCTAGCTATCTTCTGTAGCTAGGCAAGGCCTTCCATGGAGAGATTGGGACAACAACCCAGCGACAAAACCTTTAACTGCAGTTTTATCATGCCTGCAGAGTGTGTATGGACCAGAACATGGCAGAATTGGCATCAGAGGCCCAAAAGACTTCATCCCACATTGAAAATTACAGATGGAGAGTATCATAGCTGGTGTTTGGGAAGCCCTGCAGAAGAAGGTGAGGAAGAATTAGCAGAACCAGTGGTGTAAGAGACATATCAGAACAGTATCACCCACAGAATCAATTGACCAGAACTCATGGGAATTTGCAGAGATGAGGAAAGTCTATAGGGTTATGATGTAGGTCTGTTGTTTATATGCTATGGCTGAGTAGCTTGGTATTCTTGTGAAAATCCTACTAGTGGGAGCAGGGGCTGTCTCTGACTCTTTAATAACTTGTTGGACATTTCTGCTCCTACTGTGTTGCCTTGTCCTGCCTTGATGTGATGGTATATACAGAGTCTTATCGTAGCTTGTTATGCAGTGATTGATTGATGTACCTGGGAGGTTTGCTCTTTTCTGAAGCAGGAAGCATGTTTTGGAGCTTGAGCAGAGAGGAGTGGGGGTTGAGTGGGTGGAGAGAGAATTTGCAGACAAACAGATGGTACTAGTAGAAGATCATCCTAATTAAGTAACTCAGACCCACAAAGAAAAACATGACAAGAGCCTGTCATAATCATAATCTGAGAGGCTCCATCCAACAGCTGATGGTAACTGATACATAGGTACACAACCAAACATTACACTGAGATCATTGAATTCTGCTGATGAGAGAGGAAAGATTGTAGGAACTAATTGAATAAGTCCACCACAATAAAACTCAGAGTCAACAAACCTGGACTCATTTGAGTTCAACAGCTATTGAACCTATAATCAGGGATCTTTCATGAGTCTAACCTGTGCCTAGAATTATTGCAACCAGATATGTCATGTTTGGTTGATATCTCTGGGAGGCCTGCTCTTTTTGTAAGGGAAACAGAGTTGGGATTAGAAACTGATTTACAGAGGAATTTTCTTAACTGAGGCTTCCTGTTCTCAGATCATTTTAGCTTGAGTCAAGTAGATAAAAACTAGCCAATACAAATTATACAAATACACCTTATTATTGCATAGACATAATTTCACAAGTGTAAATAATTGAGGAAGAAAATACTGAAGATCGTCTTTAAGTACTGGCCATCCCAATTCATTGATTGTTAATAATGCAAAATAATGCCTCTCCTAATCCTGGGGAATTACCAAGTGCTTCATTATATATAACATCAAATTCAGACCCAACTTTATTTAAAGCAGTGCATTTTGAAGAGACTTTTACTATGTATAGCTTTAGAGATATTCTTTTTTTTTATTCAATTAATTTATTCTTGTTACATCTCAATGGTTATCCCATCCGATGTGTCCTCCCATTCTTCCCTCCCTCCCATTTTCCCCTTATTCCCCTCACCTATGACTGTTCCTGAGAGGGATTACCTCCCCCTGTATGCTCATAGGGTATCAAGTCTCTTCTTGGTGACCTGCTGTCCTTCCTCTAAGTGCCACCAGGTCTCCCCCTCCAGGGGACATGGTCAAATGTGAGGCACCAGAGTACATGAGAAAGTCATATCTCACTCTCCATTCAAGTGTGGAGACTGTTCTGACCATTGGCTAGATCTGGGTAGGGGTTTAAAATTTACCGCATGTATTGTCCTTGGCTGGTGACTTAGTTTGAGCGTGACCCCTTGGCCCAAATCTGCCTATCATAATGTTCTTTCTTAATACATTTTGAGGCAAGTTATCTAACCTCTGCATGTGCAAAATACAAGAAAGGACTAGGAATGGGACAGGCAATGTTAAGGTTTTCGTGCATTTGAGAGGAAAGTAGAGTGTGTAGAGTATTAATGTATCATAATTTTGAGTCTTAGCACAGTTTATGTTGGGATTTCTGTGATTAGCCCTTATAATAAGTAAAAAGATCTCTATGATTTCTAGATTTTGCCTTCTCAGAATCTTTGATTAAATCCCAGGTTAATTTTTTTATATTCATAAAAGACAGTAGGTCCTTCTAGATGAATCACTGTCTGAATTTTTTTTGGCTACCACAGAGCTGCTGGAGTTCAAACTCTACTTTCATTTTTGTAGTGTCATTTTCATTCAGTATAATCTCTCTCTGTCTCTGTCTCTGTCTCTGTCTCTCTCTGTCTCTCTGTCTCTGTCTCTGTCTCTGTCTCTCTCTCTCTCTCTCTCTCTCTCTCCCCCTCTCTTTGTGTGTGGGTGTGTATATTGTGTGTGTGGTCAGCATTGTCAAGATTCTGGCAAGGTGCTGGGTATTTCCTTAATATGTGTAGGTTATACATGTTTAGTTTGTACTTCTTGACTTTTTCTAGGATTTAGGCATGGCATTTCTATAATAAGTTGAAAACATTATTGAAATGGTTAATATTTTCAACATACTAAAATTCATAGCTTAAAAAGAGAGTACAGAGCAGAATACAAGTAGTTTACCATACCCATCATGTGACTGTTGAGGAGATGTGGCTAGCTGCCACTACCTGCATTAACCAGAACATTGTATTGTCTGTTTGTAGTATAAGAAAAATCATAATACCAACTTCAACTCTGATTGTCAGCTGTATTGCCTATTACCTTTTCATGCATAAAAGCTACTTCCATCATTAATGGGAGCATATTGTACATTTTTATGTTTGTGAAGTATCTAAAGTAACTATACTCATAAAAAGAATAAAATATCCTTTGCCACAGTCTGAGTAAAGGGAAGATTAGGATGATCTGTTCCTTAAGGATAAATTTCCAGAAATATCATGAATTTATAGAATTATATAACGTCTGGAACCTATATTGGATATGTTGTTTAGTACCTAAAAGATTTTGATGTCAGTAAATAGGATAGAAGTATTTTACTTAATATACAGAAAGGAAACAGGGAGGAAGGAAGGACAAAAAGAAGATAGTTATGGGAAGTATAATAAAAGGGAAGAGAGAATGAAGAAGCAAGAAAATAGAGGAGATAGGGAGAAAAGAGCATAGGGAATAAAAATATGAGCAAGCTCTTGATGCCTAGAGTATAAAATGTATTCATTATATTCCTGCCACATAAAATATTCCTAAAAATTTGAGAGTAATTTGTCAATATCACATGTAAAGTAAGTATATATTATCCTAGAATGATTTCTGTTTTTAGAAATTGGAAAGGAGTTCATGAAAACTTATCCTATCCCATTTTTTAAGATTTTATTTTATTTTTAGAGTATATATTTATATTATTATACATAAATTTAAAAACTACAGCAGCAAAATGAAGCATAAAACAATCAGGAATTATATAAACTTTCTAGAAAACATATCTCCTATCTTGAGTCTAAAATTATGAAATATAATCAATATTTATCATATCTCATCTCTATCATCTTAAAAAAATCTATCTAGGCCTAAAAATATATTGACCTCCAAACAACTAAGCTTAATTGTAAGACGAAACTATCTGGTCTTCAACTACATCAGAGACTTGAGAAGGAATAAAACTTAATTACTTGAGTGAACTGGAAGTGCAGGTTAGCAGCTTCTAAAATGAAAAAATCAAAAACAAAACAAAACAAAATCGACAGAAACAGTTTGCCACCTAAACAATCACCCAAAACTCTCTATAACATTAGAGCATAATCTTCAGCCTTCTGGCCCAATATAGCTGCCAGATATATTTGTGAGATGGGAACTCTTGAAGCCTTGCTTACCCTGTCTTGGCAGAGTTTGACTCTATTTCTTAATACTAGTTAACATTGTAAAAGGAGTTACTAAAACAACAGCTGTATCTAGCTATGATGGAATTCTGTGACAGAGTTCTTAAGGAAAATATACATTTGCACAAACTAGTTTGTTGATTTTTGAATGAAATTCCTAGAATTTTACTCATTCAAACATTTATATACTTGAAGATAAAACATGACTTATGCCTCATGTCAGTTGCTGCATTGCTCATAAACTATTGCCCATTTTGATTCAAAGATAGTTATACTAAGGCTTAAGTAAGATAAAATAAAAACCAGAGAACCTTGAAGGTGGAGGAAGCAGACTTCTCTGAAACACAAGAGCAAGAAAATTGGATTCAATCTAACGGTCCGAAAAACAGTTACTAAAAGTAAAATGGTATTGAGATGCTGTCTCAAAGGGAGAGTCAGCATATTCAGGGGACTCGTTGTTTTGGATTAAAAACTGTGTTTCAAGAGATTCTTATCTCTAGAATAAAGACTGGTTTTACTGTGAGCATTAATGTGCATAAAATTTGGATGGAGTTGATGTACTGTAAATCAAATTGGCCAATAAAAATATTGACCCTAGCTTTATTTAAAAGAACATGGACCATCTTGTATAAAAATATGTAATCACATCTTAACATGTGCCAATGGTCATGGTCAATAATTTTATTGTTATTACTAAGTTATATGAATTCTATTTCTTTATATATCAGAAAGTAGAACATACCCTTGTCTTTTTATATGAGTGTTCAGAACTTGAAGGCATAATTCAATAGAAAAGGGGATGAAAATCAATGATACGGTGATGTCGTATGATAGCATTGCAATTGGGAAATAAGGTAAGAATAACATTTTCTTACTTATGTATAAATGAAACTATATTTTACTTGTTTATAATACATACCAATAATATTTCAAAAAATATATACAGTGCATTTTGGCACATGCCTCTAATTCCAGCACTTAAGTGGCAGAGGCCGGTGGATATTTGATTTGGAACACAGCCTGGTCTACATAGTGAGTTCCAGGACAACCAGGGCTATACAGAGAATCTTGTCTGGAAAAAAACAAGATTCCATAAAATAGATTCTAAGCAACATATGACAGGGATACTATCCTGGAACACATGAAATTAATTTCTTGGTTCTTTGTAATTAAATCTGCTTTAAGAAAAACAAGTTAACAAATCTATTCTTATATGGGTCATGTAATAACAATTATAAAGAGCAATGAAACACATGACTAGTTGAGTTAGATAAATAAATAAGTGTCATTTTGCACTGATAATGGTTAGTTTATTGTGGGGTCATAGCCTCATCCCTCCTCACCTCCCCACCATTCCTTCTTCTCCCACATTCCCCTCCTGTATTCCTCAGAAGAGGGGAGCCCTCCTTCCAGTCTACCCCAGATCATCAAGTCATATTAGGGCTGAGTGTAACCTCTTCCCCTGGGGCCTGTCAAAGAGGTCCTGCCAGGGGCCAGTAATTGAAAAACTAGCAAGATAGTCCATCGTATAGAGAGCCCTGGCTCCCCTTATTAGTGGACCCACATAAATCCAAGCTGTCTATCTGCTACATCTTTGTAGGGACTTAGCCCCAGTCCATGAAAAGTCCTTGTTTGGTGTTTCAGTCTCACCAGGCCCCACTGGGCCCTGGTAAGTTAACTCCTTTGGTCTTCTTGTGAAGCTCCTGTCACCTCTAGGTCCTTTTCTCCTTCCCCCATATTTTCTGAAAGGCTCCCTACACATCCCCTAATGTTTGGCTGTCTCAGCATCTGTTTCAAGGCGCTGCTGCTGGGTGGAGCCGCTCAGAGGACAACTCTGCTTGATTCATGTCTGCAGGAATAGCAGAGTATCCTTATTAGTGTCAGGAGTTGGGACTCTGACATTAAGTGGGTCTTGGTTTGGGCTAAGAATCATTTGGACCTTCCCTCAGTGTCTGCTATGTCTGCTCTATCTTTATCCCTGCACATTTATAGGCAGGATGAATTTTGAGTCTGTTTCGTGGGTGGGTTCTTGTTCCCCTCCTTCTACTAGGAGACTTGGGTAGTTAGAGGGTTTCCTCGCTAGTCTCTATGCCTCTGCTACTTGGGGTCTGGGCTAGAGTCCCTCTTATATCCTGCTGGGAGCCTACCCGGACTTAGGTCTTCAGCTTATAACAGAGATGCCTCTTCCCAGTTTCTCTCTCTCTCTCTCCTTTTTTTTTTTTTAAACAGGCTTTTCTCTTAAAATCAATGTCAGTAAGAATAAATGATGTTTTGGAAGTTTTGCAGAGGCTCATTTATTAGGAACAGAGTAATATTCTACTATTTCAATTTTCAATGGAACAATTTAAAATTTTAAAATGAACAAATTAAATAAAAATGTCTGTGATTATGTCATGATGAATATCTGAAGTTAATATAATGAAGCACGTTGGAAAAGTTTAGTATGAACTTCAGAATGCATGTGTAACACTAATATGCCTTAATTGTAACATGTTCAACACATATTCTACTACAATGTGTCTGGTATCAGAGAACAAAATATTCCATCATCCTTGGATAAGGTTTATTGCCCTTTTACTTGTGGTTCCCAAAGCAGATTATACTCTGATTCTTCAGTCATTTTTCCCAACATTTCATCTTATGCAAACAGCTTTCTTCACAAATGCATATGTGTGTACATGGAGTCAATGAACATGAAACATAGTAGCTCTCCATTTCAACAGATGATATGTTGCTGGATGCTCTAGCTGGCTAGATCAGTAAGCAACTATCATGATATTTTTTACTTATTTAATTTTAAAGTAGAAGAAATATATGTGTTTCTTTCATATTTCTGATATATGTATTGTATAATGACAACATATATAATTAATAATATTTATACCTTACATAGTGATCTTTGTAGTGAGTACATTTCACAATCTATGTATTAATAATTTCCATTTATTTTGTGTAAATTGAACTACAGTCATTTTGTGGCACAATAAACATTGGAATTTATTTCTCCCATTGGTTAAATTTTTAAAGTAAACTATAGTAACATAAAAACAAGGCAAAAATAGCAACAATAGAACATTACATTGAAATTGGACAAAGCAAAGCAGCAGAAGGAAAAGAGTCCTAAGAGAACGTACAAGAACCAGCCTTTTATAAGATTAAATTATACATTCAGGAATCTTATAAATATCCTAAACTGAGAAATATAATATATTTGTAGAGGACCTGGTATAGACCTATGCCAGCTCTGTGCTTGCTGCTTCAGTCTTTGTGAGTTCATATGAGCTTTGAGTTTATTTAGAGGGTTCTCTTCTCCTAATGTCCTTCATAACCTCTGGCTCTTACGCTCTTTCTTCCTTGTCTTATGATGAGTCTCCTGAATTTTGAAGGGAAGGATTTGATAGAGACATCTCATTTATCATTGTGTATTCCAACTTCTGTGTATAATGTCTGGCAGTGGGTTTCTGTATTTGTTCCCATATTCTCTAGAAGGAAGCTTTATGAAACTGGCTGAATAAGGCACCATCTATGAGTATAACATAATATCATTGGGACTTATTTAAGTGCCCCACCCCTGCAACATGATATTTTTATTGATTATTTTGGAGTTTCACATAATGCATCCCAATCACATTTACTTCCCAGTCTTCTATGTCTACCCTATGACCTCTCTCAAAACAAAGAAGAAGAAAAATTTCTATTTTGTGTTGCCCATATGCTCAGTGGAGCATGGTTAAACTCCCATTGCCTAGCTCCTTAAAAATCTGAGTCCTTACACACCCCACGCCCACCAGAAGCCATAATCTTTTTTTTTTTCTTTTTAAGACAGTAGTATTTGGTTTTATCCCAGCTCTATGGGTTATCTAATCTCTGGTTCTTGGACACTCAAGGAGTATTATATATGAGTTCCCTCTCAAAGAGTGAGCCTTAAATAACATCAGATATTGGCTGGTTCTCTTGCAAGCTTTGTGGCACAATTGCACTAGGATATTGTGCAGAAAGGACAGATTGTACTTAAGAGATTTTATGCTGAAGTCAGTGTTGGGTTCTGGTCTGAGTCTATGTATTCTGATGCTAATTACTAACCCCTAGGATCTGGTTGCAGCTCAGATGGGCACATTCTCCTGTATAGCTGTCTTTGTTGTGTAAACTTTGCTCTACCTAATTTAAAGCCGAATGGTTAATAAAAATGCTGAAGCCTGTGAGTTTGCAGAGAAGAGGAAGGTGAAGTTGAGATTTCAGGGCCTGGGTATCTATGAGAACAGAGAAGGAGCTTTAGAAGGAGAAAGAGGAAATGGCCTGATGAAGCAGATCCAACCCAGAAAGGACTATTTATTTACAAGTAACTTAGGTTGTGTAGCTCAGACAGAGCTAAATAGCTTAGAGAGTTGATATCTGCCCTACTTCAGTGCTCTAAGCTTGGAAAATAAATTACAGTCTCTCTGTGCCAATTATTTTGGAAGCTAGAGGGGTTTAAAAAAACCTGTTGCTTTATTAGTTAGTATGTTACAGGTTGGTGGTTTTTTGCTTAATTTTTGTTAGCCTGCAGTGTACCTTTCCCTGTCATAGGCTCTAGAACATAGGGGTGAAAGTTCTATGTAGACTCCAGCTCACGTTCCATCTTCAATGAGTCCTGCTGATGCTTTCAGCAATGAAGCCTTGCTGTCAGTTTTCAGAGCAACTTTTAGTCTTGGTAACAGCCTCAGTTGCTTGATGATTTCTATTAGACCCCATTTGGACAACAATTCCATTAGCAGCAGCCCAATCCCAAATATGGAAGCTTCATTTGGTGTTAGGAAATGGCCAGTTGTGACTTTGTTGGAGACTTCATTATGATTACCTTCATACATTTTAGGAAGTTTCTACTGCACTAGGTTTCCATAACACCCCTAAAACACCTGTCAGTTCTAGCTATCTCTCCTTGTAGCTAAATTTACTTCCTCAACACCATCTCCTTTCACACTCTGCACCAAACCCACCCCTGTCAAGCTTCCTGTCCCCAGTCCATTCCAGGGAGATCCATGTGACTCCCAACTAGTTCAGTCATCTGCTTCTAACCTCTCTGGATCTGTTGCTTTGTTATAATTTAATTATGTAAATATATACATATAAATGAATACATATCATATTTATCTTTTGGAGTATAGGCTTGTATGCTATTATTTAGCCCCTGGTACATTGACCACAATCCAGTGAAAAAAAAAATGTGTGTGTACACAGCACATATAGGACTTTATGTGAAAAAGAGCATAAATGTTGGTGGGTCAGGAGGGTGTTTAAGAGATCTTAGAGGGTGAGGGGGTGAAAATGATCAAAACACAGTGATACATCTCATAAAGAATTAATTAAAGTTAAAGAAAAAAACACCAAGAATATACATCTATCTTTTCACTCATGTTTTTTCTAATTGAAACTAGTTTTGGAGGGGTTGGAGGACACCAGAAAAATCTGCCCCCGCCAATCAATTAAGCAGGGTTCACTTGGATGGGCTCATTTTGACTGAAATTTCAAGCACAGGATCTGCGTGGGTATCCTTCAGGTCCTTGTTCTGTATGTTTTCATGGGTCTCCTAACAGTAGGAGTGGGTGTTTCTTGGATCCTTTTGTCTGTTTTTATGATTCTTTTCCTTCTATTGTTTGGTTGTTGTCATCTCTTAGAGGCCTGCTTTTCTAGAAATAAAAACAGAGAGGGAATGGATCACCACAAACTTTGGATGAAAATTTATTATCTACCAAACTGGACAGGATAACATAAGGAATAGTTGTAGTATGATATAATATAAAATATATTATAAAAATGGTGCCTGGCATAAAAACAATCTTTTAAAGTATCTTTAAAAACCTTTAAAACCTCTTTTTTTTTTCTGTATATTTTCATATAGGAGAGAGCCATGCTGCTTTCACCATTGAAAGTATATAAATATTTTTAGCCACTTTCTAAATAACTGTAATATTTCTAATTAATATGAGAATTTCATACATTCTTTCCTTTAAAACAGATATAAAGCTTTTTGTTAGTTTAAATTGAAATTCCATTTACAGTAAATGAATATTTGTATATGTTTTACATACTTAACAAACCAGACTGTGAGTGAGCACACTATTTCTAAGCAGAAAATTAAAGTGACATCTGCTCTAATGTTCTGTAATTCTCTTGATCTAAGAAATAAAAAATAAAGACTTACTGCCATTTTATTGTAGCTCATTTGAAAAACTTTCATTATAATAAGTGTACAAATAAGAATGGCAGATATTATAGTGGGATAATTAAGTAGTTCCTTAGAGAAATAGCTATATTCTTATTTTTAAAAAAACTTTAATTCTAAGTAGATAAGTAATAACATGTTTTAAAAATCAAATGTCAGTACCTTTTATTTTTATGTCCGTCTCTAGATTGTGTTGCTAAAGTTTCATGACTATTTGGAGGCCTTTGCTCTTTTGCATGTCAGCATGTAGACATGTGTGCATTTATGTGTGTGCACCTATGGGAAGAAGGGGTGTACTGGGTATACACCATGAATTTTTAGTGCTTTCTTTACGTCTCCTTGTATAGTGCAACTAGAGGTGACATACAATAAAAACATTTGTCAGGAGAATTATTGATTTAAGAGAAATGTGACTACCTCTTTTTCTGAGGATAGTAGACAGGGAACACTTTGTAGATAGTGATTAGGCAGACAGAGAAAACTGCTTTCAGTGAGAAAACTCCCTGATGCAATATGAGCTCGAGAGTACCTCTGCCTGATAGACTGATCAGTAGTCCATCTGAGACCATAATCTTGCTTAGCATCCTTCCGCCATTCTACGCTGCTTCTCCCTGTCCCCTTCTCATGAGAGCATATTCCAATAAAGTTACAGAAATTTTAAAAAAGTAAAGAAAGGAAGGAAGAAAGCAAGGAATGAAGAAAGGAAGGGAGTAGAAATAAATAAATAAAGAAAGAAAGAAAGAAAGAAAGAAAGAAAGAAAGAAAGAAAGGAGAAAATATGCTTCAAAAATTGATATGTGCGGAGGATCCAAGATGGCGGTGAGCAGTGTGAACCGTGTTTGGAAGTTCCAGTGAACAATTCAGGGAATTGCACAGATTTCTGAGCCAGGAACAGCAAGGTCCCAACACCAATGCAGCAGGAATGCTCCATGGTTCGGAGGGATCAGGGTGCAGGAGCACACAGGAGGAGCGCGGATTTTCTTGGATCGGAGCAGCAGCGGCAGAGTCAGTAGCAGTGGCAGCAGCAGCAGCGGCAGCACCAGCGGCACCAGCAGCAGCAGCGGCAGTGGCTGAGGTTTGCAGCTCAAAACCTTCCGGTGGAGGTGATTGGTGTGGTGGCTGGTGGGAGTTGCTGCAGGAGAGGGAACTCTGGACCGGATTTAGGTCGCGTGATGCCTTGTGACCCAAACTGGACTCGGCGGACAGTTCAGTCCCAGAGTCCCGGGTACAGCTCAGTGCGCAGTGCCATGAAGACGCTGGCCCAGCACAGCAGGCAATTCTGCCTGAGGCACCAACTCAGCTCAGCCACAGCTCCCCTGCTGTGACACAGGCTGGGTGGAGCATTCAGTTCCACCTGAGGCACTAGCTCACATTAACGAGCAGTTCTGCCCAAGACACTAGCTCAGCTCAGCGGGCAGTTCTGGGGTGCTGATGCAGGCTCAGGTCAGCATGCAGATTCAGCCCAGAGGCCCTAGCTGGACTTGCCGGGCAGATTAGGCCCAGAGATTCTAGCTGAGCTGTGCACACAGGCTCGGTGGCCCCAAGACTCTGGCTGGACTATCCATGCAGTATAGTCCCGGAGTCCCGGGCTGAATTCAGCGTGCAGTGTGGGTCCATAGTCCCTGGCTGAGCTCAGTGCACAATTCTGCCCCAGAGACTAGGGTGGAGCTTGGCGTACAGTTTAGGGCCAGAGACCCTAACTGTGCTTGGCAGACAGATTGGGTCCAGATCTCTAGCGGAGCTTTTGGCACAGTCCCGGCTCTAAGACTCTGGTTGAACACAGTGTCCAGTTTGAATCCAGAATTTCTGGCTGAGCTGGGTGGACGGTTCTGGCCTGAGTCAGTAACTGACCACAGCACGCACTTTGGGCCAAAAGCCCCTAGTTGAGCTTGGTGCGCAGTCCCAGCCCAAAAATTCTGGCTGGACCCTGTGTGCATTTTGGGCCCAGAATCCCTAGCTGAACTCGGCAGACAGGTCAGGCCCTAAGAATCTAGGTGAGCTTGGTGCGTGGTTCAGGCCCAGTGTCCCTGGCTGGACTTGGCAGGGAACGCAGAAGGCTGTGGATACCTTGGTCTGACCCAACGCTCATTCAGAGACCCAGAACGTTTGTAGGACCCATAGCACATGGGAGCTGAGGATCACTGGCTGTGAGAGGCCAAAAAGTCGGGGCTAATCTGCCATCCACACCAATGAAGTATCAGAGCTTCTAGCCTACAGAAACCGTGAGAAAACAAGTGAATCTATCATCAGACTCCCTCCATCCATCTCAGGAAGCTACCCAACAAAAACAAAGATGGCAAGATGTCTAAAGGACAGCGTAAAAGCATAAGCAAAAAACCCCAAAACAACATGGTGTCTCCAGGTTCCAGCTATCCCAAAGAAAACAATCCAGAGAACTCAAATACGATGGAAATACAAGAAAATGACCTCAAATCCTTAGTAATGAGGATATTAATGGACGAAACAAATAAAATTCATAATCAAATGCAGGAAGACACAGCCAAACATGTGAGAGACATAAAAGAAGCACGTAGAATGGAACTTGAAAAAAATAAGGAAAATGCAAACAACCAGATGAAATAAATAAATAAAATGGTTCAAGCTCTAAAGATCTATAAAGAGGCAATGGAAGAAACTCAGGAATATACAAACAATCATATGAAAGAAATAAAAAAATCAGTTCAAGATCTGAAGACGAAAATGGATTCAATGATAAACACACAGATAGAAGAAAAATGAGAACCTGAGACTGCAGAGAAGAAGGCGAGCAACACAGAGGTAAGCTTTTCTAACAGAATCTAAGAGATGGAAAAACGAATCTCAGATCTAGAAGATACAATCACAGACCTTGAGGCAACCATTAAAGAAAATGCCAAATCTGGAAAACCCCTGACACAAAAGATCCAAGAAATTCAGGACACCATGAAAAGAAGAAATCTGAGGATAATAGGCATTGAAGAAAGAGAAGATATCAGACTCCAAGGTCCAGAAACTATTCTCAACATTATCATAGAAGAAAATTTCCCCAATCTAAAGAAAGAGATGCCTATAAACATACAAGAGGCATACAGAACACCAAATAGAATTGACCAGAAAAGGAAAACTGCCTGTCACATAGTAATCAAAACACAAAACATTCAGAACAAAGAAAAATATTAAAAGCTGAAAGGGAAAAGGGCCAAACAACAATTAATGGCAAACTTATCAGAATTATACCCGATTTCTCAGCAGAGACCATAAAAGCCAGAAGTGCCTAGACAGAGATCCTGCAAACCCTAAGAGACCACTGATGCCAGGCCACACTACTTTACCCAGCAAAACTATCAATAACCATTGATGGAGAAAACAAAATATTCCATGACAAAAACAAATTCAAACAGTTCCTATCCACAAATTCAGCTTTACAGAAGGTACTAGAAGGAAAACTCCATCCCAAAGGCTCAAGCTACAACCAAAACTACTCAGGAAATAGGTAACTATACCATGGCAAAAACACAACTACACAAACGCTCAATTGGAAACAACATCAAAATTAAGACTCTTAACAGTCACTGGTCGTTAATATCTCTCAACATCAATGGTCTCAATTCTCCAATAAAAAGACACAGACTAACTGAATGGGTGCATAAACAAGATCCAACATTCTACTGCATTCAAGAAACACATCTCACCCATAACGATAGGCATTACCTCAGGGTGAAAGGTTGGAAAAAATATTCCAAGCAAATGGTCCCAAGAAGCAAGCAGGTGTAGCCATTTTAATATCAAACAAAATAGACTTTCACCGAAATTAATCAAAAGGGATGCAGAAGGACACTTCATACTCATCAAAGGTAAAGTCAACCAAGATGACATCACAATTCTGAACATCTATGCTCCCAATACAAGGGCACCCACTTTTGTAAAAGATCTGCTAAAAAAGCTTAAACCATACATCAATCCCCACACAATAAGAGTGGGAGACTTCAACACCACATTCTCACTGAAGGATAAGTCATTGAAACAAAAACTAAGCCGAGAAATAACATCATTAACCAATGCCATGGGTCAAATGGATCTAACAGATATCTATTGAACCTTTCACCCAAACAAGAAAGAAAATGCCTTCTTCTCTGCTCCCCATGGAACCTTCTCCAGAATTGGTCACATCATAGGTCACAAAGCAGGCCTCGACAGATACAAGAGGATTGAAATAATACATTGTATCCTATCAGATCACCATGCTCTTAGGCTGCAATTCAACAACAACAGAAATTTCAAAAAGCCTACACTTAAACAACTCTCTGCTAAAGGACACATGGGTCAGGGAAGAAATAAAAAAAGAAAACAAGGTGTTTCTGAAATTCAATGAAAATGAAGGAACATCATACCCAAATTTGTGGGATACATTGAAAGCAGTGCTATGAGGAAAATTCATAGCACTAAGTGCCTTTACAAAGAAATTGGAAACATCGCACATAAGCATCTTAACGACACAACTGGAAGCCCTAGAAAAAAATGAAGCAGAAACACCCAAAAGGAGTAGACATCTGGAAATAATCAAACTCAGGGCTGAAATTAACAAATTAGAAACTAAGAAAACAGTCCAAAGAATCAACAAAACCAAGAGCTGGTTCTTTGAGAAAATCAATAAGATAGACAGACTGTTAGCCAAACTAACGAAAAGGCAGAGAGACAGTATTGAAATCAACAGAATCAGAAATGACAAGGGAGACATAACAACAGACACTGAAGAAATACAAAGAATCATAAGATCCTACTTTGAAGGCATATATGCCACAAAATTTGAAAATCTAAGGGAAATGGACAATTTTCTTGATCAATTTCACTTGTCAAAGTTGAGTGAAGAACAGATAAACAAGCTAAATAGTCCCATTTCCCCTACAGAAATAGAAGCAATCATTGATAGTCTCGCAACCAAAAAAAAGCCCAGGGTCAGATGGTTTCACTGCAGAATTCTACCAGACCTTTAAGGGCGAGCTAATGCCGATACTCTTCAAGCTACTCCAAAAGATAGAAATGGATGGAACATTACCAAATTCATTCTATGAGGCCATAGTCACGTTGATACCTAAACCTCACAAAGACTCAACAAAGAAAGAGAATTTCAGACCAATTTCTCTTATGAACATTGATGCAAAAATACTAAATAAAATTCTTGCAAAACGAATACAAGAACACATAAAGGATATCATTCATCATGACCAAGTAGGCTTCATTACAGGCATCCAGGGATGGTTTAATATATGGAAATCCATCAATGTAATCCACCATATAAACAAACTGAAAATAAAAAACCACATGACCATATCTTTAGATGCAGAGAAAGCATTTGATAAAATCCAACACCATTTCATGTTTAATGTTTTAGTGAGATCGGGGATACAAAGCACTTTCCTCAACGTAATAAAGGCTATATACAGCAAGCCAAGAGCCAAAATCAAAATAAATGGTGATATACTCAAGGAAATTCCCTAAAATCAGGAACAAGGCAAGGCTGCCCACTCTCACCATATCTCTTCAATATAGTACTCAAAGTTCTAGCCAGAGCAATAAGACAACAAAAGGAGATCAAGGGTATCCAAATGGGAAAGGAGGAAGTCAAAATATCCCTATTTGCAGATGATATGATAGTGTACATAAGTGACCCTCAAAATTCCACCAGAGAACTCCTACAGCTGATAAACATTTTCAGCAATTTCGCTGGATACAAAATTAACTCAAAAAACTCTGTAGCCTTCCTATACACAAATGACAAGCTTGCAGAGGAAGAAATTAGGAAAGCCATACCTTTCAAATCAGACACAAGCAATATAAAATATTTCGGAGTTACTCTAACTAAGCAAGTGAAGGACTTGTTTGAAAAAATTTCAAAACTCTGAAGAAAGAGATTAAAGATGACATGAGAAGGTGGAATGATATTCCTTGCTCATTGATTGGGAGGACTAACATAGTAAAAATGGCCATCCTACCAAAAACAATCTACAGATTCAATGCAATTCCTATCAAAATACCTACACAATTTTTTAAAGACATTGAAAGTTCAATTCTGAACTTCATATGGAAAAACAAAAAAAGCAGAATAGCAAAAACGATCTTGTACAATAAAAGGTGCTCCGGAGGAATGTCCATACCTGATCTCAAACTATACTATAAAGCAATAGTAATTAAAACAGCATGGTACTGGCACAGCAACTGGATGGTTGATAAGTGGAATCGAATCGAAGACCCACATATGAATCCACGCACATATGGTCACTTGATTTTTGACAAAGAAGCCAAATCCATTCAATGGAAAAAGGATAGCATCTTCAACAAATGGTGCTGGTCTAACTGGACGTCTATGTGTAAAAAAATGCAACTGGACCCATATTTGTCACCTTGCACAAAACTCAAATCCAAGTGGATTTAAGACCTCAACATAAAACCAGAGACACTAAGTCACTTAGAAGAAAAAGTGGGGAAGAGCTTGGAACATATTGGCACAGGAGACAACTTCCTGAACAGAATACCAACAGCGCAGGCCTTAATGTCAACAATTAATAAATGGGACCTCATGAGGCTGAGAAGCTTCTATAAGGCAGGAGACACTGTCAAGAGAACAAAGCGACAGCCTACAGACTGGGAAAAGATCTTCACCAACCCTACATCTGACAAAGGTCTAATATCCAAAATATATAAAGAACTCAAGAAATTAAACACCACCAAACCAAATAACCCAATTGAGAAATGGGGCTTGGAACTAAATATAGAATTCTCAAAGGAGGAATATCAAATGGCTGAGAAACACTTAAAGAAATGCTCAAGCTCCTTAGTCATCAAGGAAATGCTAATCAAAACAACTCTGAGATTCCATCTTACACCCATCAGAATGGCTAAGATCAAAAACTGAAGCGACACCACATGCTGGCGAGGATGTGGAGAGAGAGAAACACTCCTTCATTGCTGGTGGGAATGCAAACTAATACAGCCACTTTGAAAATCTATCTGGTGCTATCTCAGAAAACTGGGAATAGGGCTTCCTCAAGACCCAGCTATTCTACTCCTTGGAATATACCCAGAAGATGCACCAGCACACAACAAGAAAATTTGCTCAACCATGTTCATAGCAGCCTTATTCATAATATCATGATCATGGAAACAGCCTAAGTGTCCCTCAGTAGAAGAATGCATAAAGAAACTGTGGTACATATACACTATGGAATACTACACAGCTATTAAAAACAAGGAATTCCCAAAATTTGTGGATAAATGGATTGAGCTAGAGATGATCATAATGAGTGAGTTAACCCAGAAGCAGAAAGACTCAAATGGTATATACTCACTTATATCTGCATGCTAGCCCAAGGGGCATGTCCCATGAAAGCCTTCACTTACCAGGAAACTGGGACAGAGGAGAGGACATCTTATTGGGACTCTAGATGAGAGAAGCATGGGAGAATAGCAAAGTAGAAGGATCCAGAGGGTCTTAGAATCTTACAAGTAGAACATTATGATAGGCAGATTTGGGCCAAGGAATCCCGCTCAAACTAAGGCACCATCCAAGGACAATACAGGCGGTAAACTTTAAGCCCCTACCCAGATCTAGCCAATGGTCAGAACATTCTCCACACTTGAGTGGAGAGTGGGATATGACTTTCTCACATACTCTGGTGCCTCACACTTGACCATGTCCCCTGGAGGGGGAGACCTAGTGGCACTCAGAGGAAGGACAGCAGGTTACCAAGAAGAGACTTGATACCCTATGAGCATATACAGGGGGAGGTAATCCCTCTGAGGAACAGTCATAGGGGAGGGGAATAAGGGGGAAAATGGGAGGGAGGGAAGAATGGGAGGATACAAGGGATGGGATAACCATTGAGATGTAACAAGAATAAATTAATAAATAAAAAAAATTTAAAAAAATTGATATGTGCAAAAGCCCATTTTTTCCTCATAAATAAACATATGTTTGTATAATGTAAAGCCTGTGTTACCTCCTTACTCTAATTCTCTGAGGTCATGTTGGCAGTATATTTCTTTAAAATAATCTATTTACATTTAGAGCTTCAGGCCATTGGGGAAGGATTACAGGATTTCTTGAGAATTATTTATTCCTGGATATTTAGAATTACAGGCAACATTTGTATTGGTCAACCACCTAAAGTAATGTGTCTTTTTAAGATCATCGTGAATGTAACAGCAAAGTGACAATCTACTCACCAATGGGTGAAGTAGTCTGAAAGTACTTCAAATATATGCAAGAGAACTGAATGTCTCCTGTCTTCGGCCAACTTGGTTTCTTTTCTACAGTCTTCACTCATTGTGTAACATATTGCACATAAAATTGGGGGAAATCTACTACTTTATTTAGTTATTCAAACCATTGCCATTACAACCCATGGTCTCTTTTAAGCATATATCATATCTGACTTATTTTGCTGGAACTTTCTTGTCATTAGCTAGCAATTTAATTTTTGGGTTTTTTGTTTGATTGTTTGTTGGTTTTGTTGTTGTTGTTCATTGCATGGGAGTAGCCTATTGGCCTTATGAATGGAAGTTTTAGCTTATCATTCCGATTTATTTTTATAGCTGTGGCACATACTATACATTCAATGCAAACTGATAATTTTCATTATATATAAAAGCTAATCAGTGCCTTTCTATTGTTCTTAAGATACAATCTTAATTTCTAAGACAATACTAGATCTTTCTGAGTGCTGGGATTCTATGTGTATACCAGCATGCTAAGTTATTACTATTCTCTTTTCACAGCTGTTTTTAAATTAATAGTAAACTCAGAAGGAGGTAACAACCAGCTTTTAAGGAAAATAAAGCCCAAATCTGTATTTGTCACAAATTTCATAGCATACATTTTTCATGTATGGATTGTATTTAGGTTAGCATGTTATCAATAAAAGTAGAGTTGGCTAGAGATGTATATGGCTTAATGAGTAAATTTAACTCAACAGAGCTTGTTCCAATATTTGGTGTCTTTGCAGATTAATTTGTGTCTCTCCGTATTCTCTCTGTATTTGCTTTTAAATAGCTCACTAAGCTATCATTTCCTCAGTATAACCTTTCTTGAAATTGAGATTCAATCAGGCCACTATGTTTTAATATTTTTCATGTAAAATAGTCTTTCTCATTTTGAATTGTGAAGACTTTTGCATATTTGCTGTTGAACTGTTGATTAGTAGACACGCTTCCATCTCTCTAGGTATATGTTGTACAAACTAATTAGTATTCATTCTCTAACTTTATCTATACACATTATACAAACTAAGGAAGTCAATATTGATTATCATTTCATTTTGCTTTTTTTTGCTGAATCTTTAGTACATAGGAAGTCTTGGCTTCCATGTGTGTTCTTATTATATATTTTTAAAATTTATAAATGAGTTATCTGCAAAAAGATGAAAATACAAATGAAACTCTATAATAGATTTCTTCATTATTTTCTTTAGAATCGAAAAGAAAATATGTCAGGTTTTTTTCATTATTCATTTTACAACATCTCAAAAGACAGACAGGGATTTTTTTCATTGCAAATTAATCTGTTTTTAATACATATAAAATCCATATACACTGTTGATTCATTAGCTTGAGGTTTACATCTATTTGATCCTTCTCTTGGTTATTCATTTTTTATTTATAAAGTACTCAGATTTTAGGGCTGGGGATAAGTAAATATGGTAGAAAGCATATGTAACACATGATATTCTGGGTTAAGTCCCTAACACTCTAAAAGCAAAACAAAACAAAACAAAAAACTGTCTACATTACCAATTATGAATATTGTCTACCTCTATTAAGATATTTCCCCCAATAAGTTTTAGGTGTATTGTTGAGATTGACGCTGCCTGTATATTCTCATGAGTATGAGGTAACAGGTATGTTGTGCAAATAGTATACTTGGAAAATTTGCAAAACGCATGTGTTAATTTAGCCAGCCAATGCAACTTTAAACTTACAGAAATAGAAATATGTAACTGCAGTTTTCTCATGTACTATGAGACTTCAGATATAAGAGAAATTCAAAAAACTTTGGCTTATTCACAAACAATATAGAATACTTATCTATTCTTATGCTGATAATAATGGATCTTTTTTCACATGTGAAAAATATCATTCAATTTATACTCCAACTGTTGCCTCATAAAAATTTTAAACAGTTGATAGACAATAAACATTTGCAATAGAGAGGAGACTCGTGCTTAGATTTCTTGCACATTTCATGATATCATTTTTAGAATGGTCATCAGCGAAGCCAGATGGCCCCACAAAGAATTAAAATTTGCCTTCAGAGTATCACCTTAAAATCATCAATGTGGTTTCAGTTCTTGAATGGAAATTATTACTTTTTATGTTACTTCAATCAACTTTGTGGCAAAAAAATTATATACGCATTTTACTGTTATAAATATAAACTGCTTGAGTGTAGTAAAGCATGTATTTTATTCAAGAACTTTATGTTTTGGTGGAATATATGATTATTTTATTGGCTTCTTTAAAAATAGCTATAAGCAAACATACAGGCAAAGATTATGCAACCCCATAAACTTTATTCATCCTACAAATTTTAGTTTAAATGTGTGAAATATTCTGTATGTTTATCAGTAAAATGTATAAAAACATTACTTAACATTTAATGATAAGCTCACGATAACAACTACATATCATTTGTGAATATTGGCTTTAAAATTTTAAGCTTGAAATTCATGATTGTGCTTTTTAAAAATAGAAGGCAAATGTATAATAACTTTCTTCCCTCTGTAGATGTGGGTGTGTGCACAGATGTTTGAGTTGGTATTGTAGACCATGACTGCCCAACTTACAGATACACTTTGGGTTGGTCTATTGGCTAAAAGGAGTGCAATGATATAAAACCAATTCTGAATACCCCACACGAACATTCACACAGTTACCATTTCATCTCTTCTCAGGCCAAAAATCTTTCTGTCTTAGATTGTTTCTATTGCTGTAAGAAACACCATGACCATAGTGTAAATGTATCAGTTTCGTTATCCATTCTTCTACTTAGGGACATTAAGGCTATTTCCAGGTTCTAGCTATTATGAATAAGGCTGCTATGAACATGATTGAGCATATGTCCTTGTTGTGTGGTGGAGCATTTTCTGGGTACATTCCAAGGAGTGGAATAGCTGGGTCGTGAGGAAGCCCTATTCCCAGTTTTCGGATAAAGCACCAGATAGATTTCCAAAGTGGTTGTACAAGTTTGCATTCCCATCAGCAATGAAGGAGTGTTCCTCTCTCTCCACATCCTCGCCAGCATGTGGTGTCACTTGAGTTTTTGATCTTAGCCATTCTGATGTGTGTAAGATGGAATCTCAGAGTCATTTTGATTTGCATTTCCCTGATGACTAAAGATGTTAAGCATTTCTTTAAGTGCTTCTCAGCCATTTCATATTCCTCTGTTGAGAATTCTCTGTTTAACGCTGAGCCCCATTTCTCAATTGGGTACTTGGTTTGATGGTGTCTAATTTCTTGAGTTCTCTATATATTTTGGATATTTGACCTTTGTCAGATGTAGGATTGGTGAAGATCTTTTCCCAGTCCATAGGCTGTCACTTTGTTTTGTTGACAGTGTGTTCTGCCTTACAGAAGCTTCTCAGCCTCGTGAGGTCCCATTTTTTAACTCAGCTATTAAAAACAAGAAAATCCCAAAATTTATGGACAAATAGATGGGACTAGAAATGATCATAATGAGTGAGTTAACCCAGAAGCAGAAATACTCACATGGTATTTACTCACTTATACTTGGGGATTAGCCCTAAAGACATGTCGCATGAAGGTCTTCACTTGCCAGGATATTGGGATAGATGTGAGGAACTTCTACTGTGACTCTACGTAAGAGAAATATAGGAGAATGGGGAAGTAAAAGGACCCAGATAGTCCTAGAAACCTAAAAGAAGAACATCGTGATGGGTTGAATGGCGCCCAGGGAGGTCTACTCAAATTATTGCACTAACCAAGGACAATACAATAGTAAACATCAAACACCTACTTTGATCTACACAATGGGCAGGACATTCTCCACAGTCATATAGAGCAGAGATTGACTTTGACATGAACTCTGGTGCTCCATATTTGAGCACCTTGGTGGGGAGGCCTGGTGTCACTTAAAGAAAGAATAAGCAGGCTACCAAGATGAGACTTGATAGCCTATGACCATATAGTGTGGGAAGACGTCCCCCTTGGTCTTAGACCTAGGGGAGGGGAATAGGGTGAAAGGGGAGGGAGGAAGGAATGAGAGGATATACCTGATGGGATAACAATTGAGTTGTAATCTCAATAAGTTAATAAAATTAAAATTAAATTTAAAAACAGAAACACCATGACCAAAGTAATTCGGATCTTCTATTTCCAGGTCCTCGTTTATCACTGAGGGAAGTCAGGTCAACAACTCAAGGCAGAACCAAGAGACAGAAACTGAAGTAAAAACCAGAGAAAAATGCTGCTTACTGGATTGCTGGGTATGACTCGTTCAACTTGCATTTTTATATACTTAGGAGCATAGCCACAGGTCTAGCAGTGTATAACAATGGGCATGGACTTGCCACATCAATGAAGCAAATGTCCCACAGTCTTGACTATAGGCAATTCTATGGAAACATTTATTTTTATAGTTGACAGTCCTTCTTCCTAGATAAAAGTAGCTTGTTTCAAGATGACAAAATGTAACTAGTACAATGTTAAAATATTCCTAGATTGTCTAAACAAAGTAAATGGGTACATTAATTGCATCCATCTAAAAACACAGTGATGCCTGTGTCTTTCTTGATCTCTTTCTATAAGAAGATATTTCAATAATGTTCTTGATTCCAACTGTTTACAGAAAAAATCTTTCTGATGTTGTAATATGTCTGTGAAATAACTAAAAGTGAATATTTTTAATTACATTATTTCTTTAACATTGTTTTCATGCTGTAAAAACCCCATAACTATACTGAAGCAAATTTCATTGTCTTATTTCATAATTAGATATTTGTCAGACCTGCGGGATGAGTTTTTAGGATATTAAACTTTAAAACACAGACGATTATTTCGTTGGACTAGAAAACTCAGACTTTATAAGACTGGACCTAACAACTGTTCTCTCTCTTAAGCATTACACCAATGACCTTCTGGTATTTGAGAGAAGGATTAATTGCATCTTAATGGGCAAACCTACTGACTTCAGCAAAAAATTAAATAGATGGAAAATCCCCTTTCATTTTCCCAGAATACAAATAATTCTGTATTTCCCACAAACAATTGCTTAGCTTTTATACGAGTATTTTCAATATGTAATAAGTTAGATGGTCCTATATTGAGTTATGGAAATACTACTACACATCCATGGAAGTTGTTTCAAAATGTATAGTTTCAATAAAGAAAGTTGCCTTATTTAATGCAGGCAATTCTAAAGCTTTCAATTTTGTTAGGCTAGTTAGAAATAAATAATGCAATAGCATTGAGTTTTGAAAATATTATATGTATGTAAATATTTTAATGGAAATATATTTTTCTATTTGTGGCTATGTCTTATTTGCTTTTTTCAATGGGAGAAGGAGGTCCTATGAGATACAGGTGCATAGTTTTACAGGATATCTACCCCCTGAAGGAAATATTTACTCTTCAGTCTCTAAAAGAAAAGACAGGGAAAATGAAAGGGCCAAAGAAAGGGTAAATCTTCACTTGAGAGGTCCACAGGAGCAGAGAACCAGATCCGAAACCAAGCTCATAAGAGTAAATTTTAAAAACTGCAATAAATATCCAAAGAAGTTGGACACAGAAATTACATTTCATAAATGGAGAGAGTACCTTATGAAGACTTCTGATGAAGAATCCATTAGCATTATAATTATACCATATTAAAGACACAATGTTAATATTTTTATTTACTGTGATAGCAAATTTCCTAAAAGATCATTATTTAACATCAAATATTAGATTTAGTAGAGATGTATATTTGAAGGACATTTTAATTATAAACACTATTTATTAGATATTAGTGAAGAATATTTTTCTAAGTGTGAACTATAAAATATTCCAATATATGATACTATTTATTTTCTCCCTACCATATTCTACATTGCTTCATGTTTCTAATTACTTTTGTGTATTTTAATCATTAATATAGGTGAGAAAACTATTGTCTTACAGATTTCAGAAAGTAATGTCACTATTTACAGCACCAATAAATTCTGAATGTACCATGAAAAGAATCACATGAGACAGTTCTAAGGACGATTTAGAGCCTGTCTAGTGATCATGAGAACCTGAGTTTAGATGCTCATGAGCATCTAAAGAAGAAAATAGCTGCCCATTCTGGCACACACTTGCAATGCTCAGGGTGGGAAATTGGAAACAGGAGAGTCACTAGAGTTTTCTGGTCTACTAGTCTTGCTGAATCAAGGAGCCTCTGTTTTAATGAGAGACCTACCTCAGAACCCTACCCCAAACCAAGAAGCCACTGTCACTGAGGCCTGCTCAGAAAGAGAAAGTCAGGGTTTTTTGTTTTTGTTTTTGTTTTTTGTTTTTGTTTTTTAACAGTGAATTGACACAGCGTACATGAGCCATACTCCAGGGGAGGTCAGACCCATGCAGGAGTAGTGATCAACACAAAACAAACTTCGTGGAATTTGCTTCTATTTCTTGTCTTATTGGACTTTTAGTTGGTTGACTGGGAGCGAATACAGGTTAATGATAATGACTTGCAGGTGCAAATGTACCATTCATGAACCTTTAAATATCTCATTGCTTTGATTTCAGTTTTGCATCCATTACTTGTTATATTTAATAAGATAATATATGAATTTGTATTAAGACCATAAACTCTATTTTAATATATATTATTAAATAACTATGCCATATTATCAGCTGGGTATGTTTTCAAGTTGAAGCTAGTTTCTACAATATTTTCTTTGTGTGTTATAGAATATTACTTTTCAGGACTGATTTACTCTGATGATTAATGGTGGTTTGAGAAAGGATTTGCCATTCTTCATGAGTCATAATTATTCTTAATGACTTTGTAAACAACAATGAATTATCTAAATAAAATAAAAATTCTATTCACATAGATTCTAAGCTAAGAAGACCTCTTATTCAGTGATGGGGAGGCCTGGTGGCACTCAGAGGAAGGATACCAGGCTACCAAGAAGAGATTTGATACCCTATTAGCATATAAAGGGGGAGGAGGTCCCCCTCAATCAGTCATAGGTGAGGAGAGTAAGAGGAAAATGGGAGGAAGGGAGGAATGGAAGGATACAAAGGATGGGATAACAATTGAGATGTAATATGAATAACTTAATAAAATATATTAGAAAAAGAATGTAAACTTTAGCCTTGTGGTCCTTCAAAAAGCTTTTTTCAGTAGGCATATGCTGAAGTGACTTCTAGAGAACGGGTTGCTCTAATGCTTGTTACGTTTCCTTCAAATCTAGCAGGCTCATGACCACTTCATATCACATTTATATGCTTTTTTTTCTGACAGAAAGTGCTTACTTATGATTTAAGTGTGTTGCATTCATTAAAATGAACACTGTGTAATAGCACAAACAATATATTGACAATAACTAGACAATAACACTTCAAAAACAAATTTATGTAGCCTATGCCTATGGATACACTGTATACTTTTTTAAGATTTATTTTTTTGAATTTTTTTATTAATTTATTCTTGTTACATCTCAATGGTTATCCCATCCCTTGTATCCTCCCATTCTTCCCTCCCTCCCATTTTCCCCTTATTCCCCTCCCCTATGACTGTGCCTGAGGGGGACTTCTTCCCCCTTTATATGCTAAGATTTATTTTTATTTATTATGAATACAGTACTCTCCCTGCATGTATGCCTTCAGACCACAAGAAGGCATCAGATCACAGTATAGATGGTAGTGAGTCACCAAAAGGTTGCTGAGAATTGAACCCAGTACACTAGAAGAACAGCCAGTTCTCTTAACCACTGAGCTATCTCTAAGTCCCACACTGAATTGTTTTTTTAATAACAGAATTTTACCCAGATCCTCAGCTTTTAGAGGACACATACTTCAGGCAACCACATTATTTAGATAACAAATAGCAATTTTTTTAATAAAAAAACCTATTTATGGATAAACTCACATATTAAAAATTTGGATAGAGTATATGTTTCCTACTTGCCCTGTACGGTACACTCACTTGCATGTAGTTACAATATTATTCTATTTATAAATGTGCATTTAACAATGACAATTGCATTTATTAGAAAATGGGAAAAACCATCAGTAAGAAAACATTAGCTAAGCATTTTTTTTTAAAAATCTGGCAGCAATCCTCACAAGGGGCATTTATTATTTTCTGCTGGCCACTCTCCCAGAATCCACTGTGCTATCCTTCATTCACCTCCCTTATAAGGCGACATTATTATTCACTCTGAAGTGGTAGGCAGCCACCAGTAAAAAAGGTCCATATTTCCAGAAAGCCTGTATATGGGAAAATATGTTCAGACCATTATCAAGGCTTCTTGATGACATTTCAGAGGGCACGGGGTTTCAGCTTTTGGTTTTTATTAATCTGTGCATCTACAGTAAGCATTGCATTCCCTAGTGGTATCTCTGCATGCTGTCATGGTGGAAGCAATCACCTTTCCCCTTGACTAACTGCAGTGATGCTACAGTGTGGTGCATTTTTGCATGTTGAGGTCAAGCTCCCTTTTCCCTTGGGAAGTGCGAGGCAGCCTGCTCATCATTCCTTGTTGCCTTACCTTTTTATAGCTCCCCAAATGTTATAGCATCAGTGCCAATATTCATTCTGTTCTTTCACTCAGCAAAGATATTTGTGATTTAACCAGTACTCCTAATATCATAACTTCAAATGATATTCTGCTGCTGTATTCATAGATTGGACCTTAGCACAGTTGTCACTGGAGAAGAATCACCAAGAATCTCATGGAAGCAGGTGGAGGAACTCACAACCAAACTTAAGAAGAGTCAGAAGAACCCTGCAGAAGAAGGAGAAGAAGGATTGTAGGAGCTAGATTGGTAAAGAACACCAGAAGAAAAGGGCCCACAGAATCAACTAAGCAGGGCTCCGAGGTTCACGGAGAGTAAAGAGACAAACACGACTCTTCATGTATGGGTCTGCCCTAGGTCCTCTGAATATACCTTACTGTTGTGTAATTTGGTATGCTTATGAGAATCTAAGCAGTTGGGGTGTGTTTGGGGGTGTCTCTGACTCCGTTGCCTCCACCCAAAACACTTTTTTTCCTGCTGGGCTGCCTTCTCCAGTCTTGATGTTAGGGTTTGTTCCAAGTCTTACTGCAACTTGTTAAGCCATGTTTAGAGGATATCTTGGGAAGCCTACTCTTTTATTTGAAGGGAAACTGAGGAGGAATGACTCTGGAGAAGAGGGAATGTGATAGGAGGACTGGGAGGAGTGGAAGGATAGGGAACTGCAGCAGCGGCATAACGTATGAGAACAATAAAAGAAAAAGTACAACATATACGTCAGTTAATTTATCTATTGGTGCTATGAATATTTTTGTTCTTTCAGTTTATTTTTATGTATAGTTATGAGCTATAAATATATTTTAAATTAATTCTTAATTTTTCATGTTTTCTTCTACCTATGTCTATCTAATTCATTAATGTTAGGATTCTGGACACTAGATTTGATATCTGACATTTCTTTGTTGTTTGGAGATGGCATAAATATTTGCTTTGATGTTTAATTAAGGACTCTTGCAAACTTATTCTCTACTCTGTGTCCTTTTAGTTAATGTCACAAAAATGCAAGCAATGCTTATATGGCGCATGTGAAAAGCCATTATAATTCATACATATGCTTCCAAAATCTGCTAACTTTTGTTTGGTGGTTCTAATGACAGATTCCCCACATAGTCTCAATATTTGAATTCTTCATCCCTAGTTGTTGGTGATGCTGGGAGGCTTGATAGTTGTGGCCTTGCTGAAGAAAATACATTACTTGTTTCAGACTTTGATGGTCTCTGCTTCCTGCTGTGGTTCAAAATATGAGCTCCTTGCTTCTGTTCCTGTTGTCATGCTTGCCACTTGCTGGCTGTCATTTCACCTTCTCTATAACCCGAAGTGGAAATAAACCCACCATTCCTTGCATGAGTTGCTTGGTCACAATGGCTTACCACAGCAATAGAAAAGAAGCTAACATATTTAGAGATGAACATTTCATAAATAATTTATTAAAGGTTAACATGTCACAATAAAAACCTTCCAAATATATTAGCAGACAAAAACATCCATGTTTCAACATCCTTAGAAATCTGCTTTAAAATATGTGTTAATAGTCTACTATTCAATGCAATTTTAAATTATATACTCATCATTTGTAATTTAAAATGAATAAGTACAAACATGCATCTACAGAAGATTCAACAAGGAATTATATGGTTATTTATAGCAGTACATATGTTTGCTCAAAACAAAGTCCATATAGGAAATTTATAAGATCATTTTAATCATATTTGTAAACCTTGGACAAGTGAAACAATACTGCTGATCCTGGATATTTTGTACTCATAAACTATATACCATGAATTTATGCCCAAATACCTCTTAGCTAAAAATACTAAATCACTCAATAATTTAATTGATTATATTAAAATATTAAATTTGGGGGCAAAGGAGCTGACTCAGGGAGTAAGAATGCTTGGTGGATCTGCAGGATGACCTGAAATTAGATCATTGGCAGCTAAATAAGAAAATTAAGCATGTGCATGCATGCCTGTTATCTTAGAACTGGGACACAGAACCAAGGAGTGCTGGACCACCAGCATAGTCAAATAATGTCCTCCAATATGTATAAAACACATATACATTCATAAGTGTACATTCATCACCAAAACATATACACATAAAGATATTGACTCTTAAAAGTGAAATCAAAATTACTTTAAACAATAATTAACTTGAACCTTAGACTGTATTTTCATATGGATTCTTCATTCTGACATTCTACTTTAACATTTATTTAAGAGCTTATTTTTGATTTATGGTAACTAATGTAACTACCATTATTATTCCAAGAGTCTTTAATTTTGTTTTACTATGACAATTTTGCTATTTTAGAGTTTCCACTGCTTTTACTGATGTGCTGGAAATTTAAGTGATAAGTAAAATGTCATATACCCACACTACTGTATTACTCACAGCTACATATTTAACCTATATAATTAAACACAAGAACTATGTAAATCAATACTATTATCCTCTTTTCCTATTTACTTTCAAGGAAATAAATAAGAAAATATCTTATTTAAACCAATCCTTCAGTCAATAGTATTCAATCCATGTAACTCATGGGTTGTGGAACATATTTTTAACCTAGTGATTAAGTTGTGTGTCTGTGGAAACTACTGTTCTTTAATACTCAAGATATATTATTTATTCATATCATATATATGGAGAAAATAATTTAGTTAACTTTTGGCATAGATAATGGATTTCTTCAGAAACACCATAAAACTGCCCTACCTGCAGTTTTGAAGCTATTAGTAATTTCTTTGAACATTTTGGTCTAAAAATATATGAGTAGTGTGCATTTCTTTTACTTATTTTTCTTGTAAAGAGATATGAAAAAATATCACTGATAATTTAACTAAAGAAATTATTTCATCAAAGTCTAGCTTCATACACCAGTGAGTTAATTTAGATGACTTGTATTAGCTCAGATTATAGGTTACTTACAGAAAGATGGTTAGATTCTTATCTAGGAGAAGGGATTTATATATCTTCTGAATTTCAAAAAAATAAGTTTTATGAGTTTCTTTTAAGTTGACAGTATTATGAATTACTTTTTTTATTCAGGAGAGAATATATCAACTTAGGAGAAATAGTCAAACAAGAGTATGTATTCTGAAAGTCATGGGATTTCAAACAAAATTTATTTTCTTAAAGAAAAAGGATCCCCCTACTATCTTGTATTTTTCTCTGTCATATAGGGTTTATACCTAATATTAAAAAATTTTAAATAAGTGAAACCAATACTTTCTCTATTACATTAAAATTGTTGTATATACAGGGCCTCTATGATCCTATGGCTTATGACAAAACTCATTGAGTACTCAAATATCTTATATGTATAGTACAGTATATATTTCTTTCCCATTAGTACTAAAAGTTATATACCTTTGTTTTGAGAATGTTAAATGAATGATTATTTCACTAATTAATTAAAAGGAATGTTTGATATATATTATAGCTCAATGGTAATATCATACTAGAAAGAACAATGAACAGAAAATAATGGTGTATCTGTTTCACATTCCAGATGTTCCGCATAAGTTGTTCTTCACACTTCAATTATATACTTTAGGTTTTTATTTATTTCTGTGTTTATTTTATACTGTTTTTTTCTCTCTATCCAGTTTAGAATAATGTAATACCCTTTGCTTACTGTATTTCCTAGTGTATTTTGATATCAGGAAGTGCGAGGGCAATGCTTTTGGTCATTGTCAAAACAGAACAACCTTAAAATTTCACTTTTGCTGATAGAATTTTATTTTCTATATATTGGGGTAAAAATATCACTGTTCATATTTGTTAAATTTTATAATATCATAGGAGTTATTATGTGTTGTTTAATTTTTTATTTTAAAATGTGTCCATTATGTTATTGAATACACAGAAAGACATGGAACCTCAGTGGACATTCGTTTGAATACTGTGACTGAAAAGTGTAATTTCTCATTTTCAGCATACTTGAATCAGCTACAGATTTTCTGGGTCCTGTTTCAAAACATCAAAAACCAGCATGCAACATTCTGGTTCTTTTAGCCAAAGACTGCAGAATGTTTCAGAAGTTAAATATACATAATTAGTTAATGAATTAAAATCACAATAAATATAATACTATTAAAATAAGATAGAAAATTGACCTATAATCCCACTCCTAAGCATATGGCTTATGAACTTCATATATATGAGAACTGTTAGGCAATACAAATTTATCACCATGCTATTCACATCTGAAATGACAGATGTCACTATATTAGATATAAGTACAAGAACCCTCCTTTCTACCCCATGAGCTTTTGCTAACCTCACTTCTCTTGATTTGTAATACTTTATCTCTACATATCAGTGCAGTTGTATTGCCCTATTCATCTGTTTCCATAGTTACAACTTCCTTACATTATCTTGTTCTGTTTTTCCTTTCTGCTCATGGAGTCATGTGGTAAAAGGGAAGACTATAGATAAATAACTGAAACATAGAATAGAAAGTGGACCCTGACCTGTAATTATATTTTTCTGTCCTTTTCTTATGTATATTAAATATTTCAGCTTCTATTGGGATTGAAAAGGTAGATGTCTGTGTGAGTAGTCTGTCAACTATATTTATACAAAAGTATCTTACCCTAGCTCTATAAATGCTAATTAAAAATGATATATTTTCTATTACACACATCTCTGTACCTAAGCAGAAGTATTTTGTACCAGGTTTATGGATTAGAATAAAGATTCATCGAAGGACTACCTACAAACTAGTGGGAACCATGTTATATAAGTATGGTCAGCTAGCTCAGCTGGGTTTTTTCCCTGCCAATCAAAATTATCTTAAAGTTTTCTTTAGAGTGATTGTATCTTTATTTTGTTTTTACCATTGTTACTTGCTATCAAAAACTGTAGAAAAATTTTAATCAAGCAACATGGCTACTCTGATAAGGGATCACATCCAAAGTTTTATGTTGGTGTGATCTAGCTGGAATATGGGCACAGATTTAGTATACATCTTTAATCCCAAAGACTGAGGTATACTTGAGAGACAAGATAGAATGACAAATTAGAGAATATTTTGACAGAACGAGTCAGATATAAGATATCCCCAACTCTATGAGATCAGACAAGAGACAGAGGCTATTTAAGAGCAGTGGGAGAGAGAGAAAGTGAGAGAGAGAGAGAGAGAGAGAGAGAGAGAGAGAGAGAGAGAGAGAGAGA
>OU015748.1:32616381-32646968 GCA_907169655.1 Acomys percivali | reverse complement strand
ATTAATTTATTCATATTACATCTCAATTGTTATCCTATTCCTTGTATCCTCCCATTCCTCCCTCTCTCCCATTTTCCCCTTACTCCCCTCCCCTATGACTGTGGCTGAGGGGGATCTCCTCCCCCTATATATGCTCATAGGGTATCAGGTCTCTTCTTGGTAGCCTGCTATCCTTCCTCTGAGTGCCACCAGGCCTCCCCATCTAGGGGACATGGTCAGATATAGGGCACCAGAGTTTCTGTGAAAGTCAGTCCCAACTCTCTACTCAACTGTGGAGAATGCCCTGTCCATTGGCTAGATCTGGGTAAGGGTGGAAGTTTACTTCACGTATTGTCCTTCGCTGGTGTCACAGTTTGAGCAGGATCCATAGGCCCACATGCACCCATCATAATGTTCTACTTGTAGGTTTCTAGGACCCTCTGGATCATTCTATTTCCCTATTCTCCCATGCTTCTCTCACCTAGAGTTCTCTCACCTAAAGTCCCAATAGGAAATCTTCCCCTCTGTCCCACTTTCCTGGTAGGTGAAAGGGACATGCCCCTTGGGCTAGTGTACAGATATAAGTGAGTATATACCATTTAACTCTTTTTGCTTCTGGGTTAACTGACTCCTTATGATCATTTCTAGTTCAATCCATTTGTCCACAAATTTTGGGAAATCTTTGTTCCTGATAGCTGAGTAGTAGTCCATAGCATAAATGTACCACAGTTTCTTTATCCATTCTTCTACTGAGGGACACTTAGGCTGTTTCCATCTTCTGGCTATTATGAATAAGGCTGCTATGAACATGGTTGAGCAAATGTTCTTGTTGTGTGCTGGAGCATCTTCTGGGTATATTCCAAGGAGTGGAATAGCTGGGTCTTGAGGAAGCCTTATTCCCAGTTTTCTGAGATAGCACCAGATAGATTTCCAAAGTGGCTAGACAAGTTAGCATTCCCATCAGCAATGAAGGAGTGTTCCTCTTTCTTCACATCCTCACCAGCATGTGGTGTCACTTGAGTTATTGATCTTAGCCATTCTTATGGGTGTAAGATGGAATCTCAGAGTTGTTTTGATTTTCATTTCCCTGATGATTAAGGATGTTGAGCATTTCATTATGTGTTTCTCAGCCATTTGATATTCCTCTGTTGATAATTCTCTGTTTAGTTGTGAGCCTGATCTCTCTTGTCTTGTTAATGAAACATTTGCCAGGCTCAATCACAGAGCACTCTTCAGGCAGTACAAAGTCCAGGTCAAAGGTTTGGTGGTTGGGTTAGCATACCAATGCATTCACTTGAAGCTTTGCCTGGGTACAGAAGATGGCTGGTTCAAGCTCTGTGGTCCCCATTACTAGGAGTCTTTGGTAGGGTTACCCTTGTAGATTCTATAGAGTTTCCATTGCACTAAGTTTCCACCTTGCCCCTGAAATACACTCTCAATACAGTCTTTTACCCCAGTATTTTCTCTTCTCCTTACCTAATCCCTCCTGTTCCCAAATAAATGTGGAATCTATTCTATTACCCCTTCCTAGGGAGATCCTTGCATCTTCCCTTAAGACTTCCTTGTCACTTATCCTATCTGGGTCTGTGGAATATAACATGAGTATCCTTTATTTTACAACTAATATCCACTTATAAGTTAGGACATACCATATTTGTCTTTCTGAGTCTGGGTTACATCACTCAAGATGATTTTTTTCTAGTTACATCTATTTGCTTGCAAATTTCTTGATGTTAATGATATTATTGTTTTCATCAGCTAGTAATACTCCATGATGTAAATGTGCCATATTTTCTTTATTCTTTTGTTGAAGGGTATCGAACAGAGAGATCTTAAACAAAATATATAAATAACTCAAGAAACTACTAGACATCAACAAACTAAATAATCAAATTTTAAAAAATGAAGAGCAGAAGTAAATATATTTTTTTAACTGAGGAATCCTAAATGGCCGAGAAACACTTAAGCAAATTCTCAACATCCTTGCCTACCAGGCAAATGCAAGTCAAACTACACTGAGGTTCCATCTCACACCTGTTAGAATGGCTACATTCAGAAACACACTCAGTAATGACGTATGGAATAAGTAAATGATGACTGAATATGTAAATTCTGTTTCCCATATACCTGTTGTGTTTAACATCTGTATTTATTTGCTAAGGTTGTTTATGTCACTGTAGTTTTTTAGCTTATTTCTCTAACAATTCCCACATGAATTTAAGGAAAATTCAGAAAGGAAAGAATTTTTTCCTATTTTTTCTCATCTCTATTACCATTCTAATTTGGTTAAATAAAAAGTTCTCACTTTTTGCCAATACTGTCTACTTGTGCTCCATCTTCTCTTCAGATATACGCGTAAGGACCTTCGATTTTTTTCTATTTATCTGTTATCTTTTTCAAATTTCTCAAGATATAGTTTATGTGCCATTGCTATGAAATTGTCTTCTGCCTTTTTGTGATTCTAAAGGAGAAAAAAATGAATAAGGAAAATACATTCCTCTGCTTTCTACCATTTGTTCATTGAATTTCAAATTTAGTTTCTAAGTATAAAACATCACAAATTTTAAGACATTTCACTTCATTCCCGTGTGACTCTTAGGGTTTGTCCTCACACAGGTAGTAAGAATGTTTTGCAAGTGTGACTAAAAATATTTATATTGTTGGTTTTTCTCTGACGGCAAAATCTATTATTCAATTTCTACTTTTAAAATTACATGTAAAACACACATATTTAAATATAAATGGTAATCTCTTATGAAATCTAATTGAATAACATTTAAATATTTTAATATAATGAATGTTAAAGATAATACTCATTTGTTAATTTAAAATCGTCATAGAAAAATTGATACCGTGGAAACAGCAGCTACATTTACTAAGGTAAATGTGTTAAATCTCAAGTGATTACCCAGTACATAGGCTAATTTCATTTTGATCATATGTGTGTGAGTGTGACGTGATTGCATGTATGTGAACAGGTATATAGGGACATGTTTTTTTTGTTGGTATGTGTAAATGTGGATGGAAGTACTTGTTGAAGTCTACAATGGATATCTCGTGTCTTTCTTTGTTATTCTCCATATTTATCTTATTTAGACAAGATCTCTTAGTTGAAATAGAGATAATGGATCAGCTGGAGTACCTACCTAGTTTACCAGTGAATTTTGTGTCTCTGTCTTCTTGTACTGGAGTTTCAAGTACTTGCTTGGTTCTTTATAAGCAAACTCTGATTTTCAGTCTGAAGCAAGTGCTTTGAAAAGTGGACGATTTTGCAAGTCAGTCCCCACTAGCTTTTAGATAGCCATATACATCAGTATCTGATTGCTTGACAAAAACTAATGAAGTATCAAATTACCTGAGTAGAGTGTGTAATAGTTTGAATATTCATATGTATCTAATAATGTAGATCATCTCTATTCTGCTTGCAAGATGTAGATATGCAAAAATGGTGTATGTACAAGGTGAGGTCTCTTGATGAAAACGGGTGTTCATATATATTCTGAAATATATATCACTAGAACAGAAGTGAATAAAAGTGTTTGGGATAAGCTGAGGCATGTGGCTATGTAATGAAACAATAGCCCACTTATAACTATACTGTTGAGAAGATAAAATTAGAAATAGCTATTCATAAAACAAAACTGCATTTGGAATGACTTGAATGAGTTATTAGGAATGCATCAATTTTTTCAACTAGCTACAAGCATATTGAAATCTCCACTTACAATGTGTAACAGTTTGAATTATAAAGTAGAAAATAAATGGAGATAAAATGAATAGAAACATAGATTATAAACTCTTTTTTTCCAAAGTTATAAAAGAAAAGACTAAATATTTGAATACTTACAAAGGGAGAAAAATTGCTTAAGACACATTGTATATGTCATAATCTCTAAGAGGAAAAAAATGGTTCTTGATGCCTGTGTTTGCCATTACATTCATCTTCCCATTCTTTTATTAGCAGAGATTGAATTTCATTTTCTAAAATTGTTATAGAAATGGAATCCTACATTGTATAATTTTTAAACTCTGATCTTTTTGTTAATGTAATTATTCTTAGATTCTTTGCTGATTACTTTTAAAACACTCATAAGCGGATTTTTTTCGCCCTTTTACTCTCACCCTTTTTCTGCATTCCTCTCCTCCTCCTCCAAAATCCATATTTCTTGTATATCTTTTTATTTTAAGTTAATTTGACAACGTGTAATCCCTAGCCTGAAGGCTGACTAGTGAGTTCTTTATGGACCACATATGAACTGCAATTACCTTGAGTCCAACTGTTTTTTCAAAGAAGAATGATATCACTTGAAGAATAGAGCCCCAAAGCACTAAAGTTAGAGAATTTCTTTTAAGAAGGAAAATATCTTACATTTTTAAAGTGATGCCTAAATACTAGAAATATATTTTCACATGACTTTTTTTCTTTTTTTAATTAATTTATTCTTGTTACATCTCAATGGTTATTCCATCTCTTGTATCCTCCCATTCTTCCCTCCCTCCCATTTTTCCCTTACTCCCCTCCCCTATGACTATGACTGAGGGAGACTTCCTCCCCCGTTATATGCTCATAGGGTATCAAGTCTCTTAAACTAGCCAAAGAAGAGAGCTGTAGGAATCCTACATGTATTTCATAACCTGCATCATCATCATTCAATTTGTCACAATAGCTCTACATGGTAACATAATTTCCATTACTGTGATAAGTTACAGAGTTCTATAGTGAATAAGAGTTGTGTCCCACCAGGACATAAACTTGAAATATTAGCAAATCATCATTTTTCTCTTCCTTTCACTAATGTGTAGAATTTAAGTATATAGACATTTCCAGTAATCTTTGGTTGCATTTTGTGACTATTTTCTAGTTTACATATGTAAAAATAAATATAATATATTAATCAAAGAATGAATTATAATATCAGTATATATGTATATACATATACATATTAACATTTTCTCCAAGAAATGAATGATTAATGATTAAACAAGTATGTCCTATTTTTAGTGAATGTTTTCTTCCCTAAAAATAACTACAATGTATTTAATAATGTTATATGCTGACCAAAATAACATAAGTGTTCTAGGCATACCACACTTTAATAAATTTATATTCAACATCATGATTATGTATGTATCTCATATGACTTTCCATTGAGTGAAGAAACAGCATGACCAAGGTGACTTATAAAAAAGCAATTTAATTTGAGGTTTGTTTGCCATGTAACAGGGTGAGTTTATGACTATTATAGTTGGGAGCATAGCAGCAGGTAGGCAAGCATGATGCTTGAGCAGAATCTGAGAGCTTACGTCTCATCCACAACCATAAAACAAAGAAAAAAATTGACTGAATACATGTGGCCCTTTGAAATTTCAAATCCTACCCTCAGTGGCACACTTCCGTCACAGAAAACTTCTTAATTAGAAATTCTTAATTCCTAAGTCTTCTTACAAGTGTTACAGACTGTGTGACTCATTCTCATTCAAAGCACCACACCATGTACTGGTGTACACTACAGCTTTAATTTACAACTTCATAAATAAGTAATGAAATTGAGTATATTGTACCTTACTCTAGGCAGAAAAACAGCACTTCTGTATGCCTTATCCAGAGCTACATCGTTTTATTTTGTTTAAAGCCCATGCTCTTCTTTATATACTTTAGTTTGAGATATAATTTTGTTTAAGAAGTGTCATTTTCTTTGATTTATTTAAAGAATTTCTCTTGATTACAGGTTTAAGGAATTTTGATTAAAATTTCATCTATTATGGCAAGATTTTATTCCTCTCCAGAATAATCATGAAATTTTGAAAAGAAATAATTTCTATCCAACAATTGTTGATCTTCTTGGATTGTGATGCATTTGTGAATTTGGCATGCATTTTTCAAATCTTTTTGTTGTTGTCATAATTAGTTATTCATTCTTATGAATATAATTTCTTGCAAGGGATGCATAGGAATATTCCTAAGGATTTTTGAAAAAGACAGGAAATCGCATAATTTTATCTTTACCTAAGATTACATATATTGTATAAGTGCATATATAGCTTACATAAATTTCTGCTGTGTGGAATGACAATGCTAAAGCCAAGAGTCAGAGGCCAACAAAAAAAATTTGCTGATTCCAAGCATGGTAATCATTCTTCCAACCTTTTGCTCAGGGGAGTTCTAGAGACTCCAGAAAGTATGTAGAGTATTTTTTCTGCCCTTAGTTTCTTCTTAGAATTGAAAGGTAAGTCCTTATTTTTGAAATCATCATTCACTTTGTGGATAGCACCAGGAGGAATCTAGGTGAAATGAATACACAAGCCTCCTACCTCTTGACTAGATTTCATAGCATAGAAAAATGATAAACAGTATATTAGGGAGAAGTAACCACTCACCATACAAAAATGCTATTGACTACAATGACAATGACTAGAATTGTAAGATATGACTGAAGGTGTAATTGTGGCATTTATATCTTGTAGGTAAGCAAGAGCTGTCTAGTTGAACTTAAGACAAACTCAAAAGTGTGTGTGTGTGTAAGATCATTTCAGTGAAAACCTAACTAACTATCCATGCATAGTCATGTATCAGGGGAGAACTTATTATTGCTACTTTCCTAATTCTGTGCAATTCCAAAATGCTATTTAAATGTTTATCCTTCCTTATACACCCTGGTACATGTAACTCTATTCTTTCATACAGGTAGCTTCTTTTAGAAGATAACAGAAAACATTTTACTAATCCACAACTGCTCAAAATGCAGAGAATCACAGATTGTGTAGAACCCAGTGAAAATTGGTACATATGAAACAAAACCCTTACACATTAAAAAGAACACATTAAAAATATAATTCACTATGATCAAGTAGGCCTCCTCACAGGCATTCAGGTTTTTTTTTTTTTTAATGTACAGAAATACATCAATTTAATTCACCATATAAAGAAACAAAGAAAAAAACCCTACATGATCATCTCCTTAGATGCCGAAAAGGCATTTGACCTATTCATGTTAAATGTCCTGGAGAGATCTAGGATACAAGGCACATACCTAAACATAATAAACGCTATATACAGCAAGCCAATAGCCAACCAACATCAAATTAAATGGAGAGAAAATCAAGGAAATTCCACTAAATCAGGGACAGGACAAAGCTACCAAATCTCTCCATATCTGTTCAATACAGTACTTGAAGTCCTAGCTAGAGGAATAAAACAACAAAAGGAGATCAAGGGGATGCACATCAGAAAGGAGGCTGTAAAAGAATCACTATTCCCAGGTGATATGATAGTGTACATAAGTTCCCCACAAATTTCCACCAGAGAGCTCCTACAGCTGATAAATCCCTTCAGCAAAGTGACTGGTACAAAGTCAACTTAAAAACATCATATCCCTTTTGTATATAACTGGCAAACAGGCTAAGAAAGAAGTTAAGGAAACTATATTGTGGAGGAATGTCTTGAGGGGATGTAACAACTGTCAATAAAGCACTGTTTAGCCAATAAGCTGGGCAGAAGGACAGGGAGTAGAAGGCAGGACTTCCTGGAGAAGGGGCAGAGCCCAGTTTGACAATTGAGAGGGGAAGACATGGACAGTGAAGGAGGACCTGGGAGAGAAAGGTCCCAAGGATCATAGTGTCAAGTGCTTGGGATATATGTATGTTATGAGATTAGGGTAATTTATGTTAGTTTGCAAGGTGATTTGTATCAGTTTATATTCTTCCCAGCATGGTGATGGTAGCTTTAAAGTTTGTTTGTCTACCTGTGTCAGTTATTAGCCATCTTAGGCTGCACTGATACATTTTACTATAACACTACATCTTTCAGAATAGCCACAAATAATACAAAATACCTTGGTGAAACTTCAACCAAGAAAGTGAAAGACTTGTATGAAAAAAATTCAAAACTCTGAAGGAAGAATTTGAAAAATATTTAAGAATACAGAAAGATCTCCCATGCTTGTGTATTGGCAGTATCAACATAGCAAAAATGGCCATCTTACCAAAAACAATCTACAGACTCAATGCAGTTCCCATCAAAATACCCACACAATTCTTTGCTGACCTTGAAATATCAATTCTAATCTTCATATGGAAAAAAAAACAAAAACAAAAACAAACAAACAAACAAAAAACAGAATAGCTAAAACAATCCTGTAAAATAAAAGATGTTCTGGAGGAATCTCCATCCCTGATCTCAAGGTGTACTATAGAGCAACAGTAATAGAAATTCAAATGTGTCAAAGTAGCCACTGGGAAAATTGTCCTCATTTCTACCACAGACAGAATTCAGCCTAAAAATGGGCAAGCTTGGATACATGCAGAGTCAACAGCCAAACTCTGCCAGGACAGGGTAAGCAAATCCTCAATAGTTCCTGCCTCACAAAAATGTCTGTCAGATATATTAGTCCAGAAAGCTGAAAAAGATGCCCCAACATATTAGAGAGCTTAGGTGACTATTCAGGTAGAAACCTGTCTCTGTCATCTTCTTATTTGGAAAGATACTAACCTGCACAGCCAGAATACTCAGGTAATCAAGTATATTCCTTTTCAAGTCTCTGATGGATTTGAAGACCAGGTAGCTTAGTTTTACAATAAAGCTGAGTTGTTTAGAGATTAAGAGGTTTATTGGTCTAGACAGGTGTTTTAAGTTGATAATGGCAATATGTGATGGTTGATATACATTCAGAATTTTAGACACAGCAAGATAGGAAAGATGTTTTCTTCAAGTCTCTCAGTACAAAAAGCCAAACACTAAGAATGTAACATTTATATAATTCCTGCTTGAATCATGGTTATTCTTGCTATAGGTAGTTTATTGTGTATTTTTGGAATAAAATAAATGTGTAGGTAAAAAATAAAAAATATATTTAAAAAAGAACCCCAAACAACTACAACAACAAATTAGAAATGGCCTTGTACTAGCATAGAAATAGGCTGGTTAATCAATGGAATTGAATCAGGGAACCAGAAATAAACCAACACACCCATAGAAACTTGATTTTTGACAAAGAAACCAAATCCATACAATGGAAAAAACATAGCATTTACAACAAATGATGCTGGTGTAACTAGATGATTACATGTAGAAAAATGCAAATAGAACCATGTATATCACCTTGCAAAAACATGAAGTCCACATGGATTAAAGACCTCAACATAAAACCAAACACACTTAATCTGAAAAAGGGGGAAGATCCTTGAGCTCATTGGCACAGGATACAACTTCATGAACAGAAGACCAACAGCTCAGTCCTCAAGATCAACAATTAACAAATAGGACCTTATGAAACTGAAAAGCTGCTGTAAGGCAAATTTTACTGTCAACAGAACAAAACTACAGCCTCCAGACTTGGAAAGGATATTAACCAACCACAAATCTGTCAAAGGGTTAATATCTAAAATATATAAAGAACTCAAGAAATTAAACTCCACCAAACCATATATCCCAATTAAAACATGAGGTACAGAACTAAACAGAGAGTTATCAACATAGGAATAGTGAATGGCTGAGAAACACTTAAAGAAATGCTCAACATACCTAATTATCAGTGAAATGCAATACAGAAGGATTCTGAAAATCCATCTTATACCTATCAAAATGGTGAAGCTCAAAAACTCAAGTGCCAGCACAGGCTGACAAGGATGTGCGAAAAGGACAACACTCCTCCATTGCTGGTGGGAGTGCAAACTTTTTCAACTACTTTAGAAATTAATCTGGTGCTTTCTCAGTAAATTGAGAATAATTCTACCTCAATATCCAGCCATACCACTGCTGGGCATATACCTAAAAGATCTTCCACCACAGAACGACGACATTTGCTCAACTATGTTCATAGTAGCTTTATTTGTAATAGTCTGGATCTACATGTCCTTCAGCTGAAGAATGCATGAAGAAACTGTGGTACATTTACACAACAGATTACTACTCAGCTATTAAAAACAGGGAAATCTTGAAATTTGCTAGCAAATGTACGGGACTAAAAAAAGATCATCCTGAGTGAGGTAACCCAGACCCAGAAAGACAAGCATGTATGTACTCACTCATAAGTGGATATTAGCCACAAAATACATGGTAACTGCACTACAAGACAGAGATTCATGTACCAACCAATGACCATGTATGATGTGGACCTAGACCCTCTGCTCAGATATAGTAGATAGACAGTACAGTCTCCTTGTAGATCCCACAATAATGGGAGTGGAAACTACTTCTGAGATGGTCTCTGGCACCCCTCTTTGAACACCTAAAGTTTAGATGACATCACATCAGAGTTTGTAACACCATATCGCCACAGGACAAAAATGTCCGCTCTGAGACAGTGCATTCTATCTGACAGGGAAGTTCTACTCATGACATCTCAACAATATGGCCACCTAAATGAGACCTGAACAATGATAGCACCAAATGACATGTCAATAGAGTTGTAAGAAATGTTATGGGGCCACAATTCTAGATAAAGCGTTACAGCTAGAGACGAATAAGTCTTCTACTGGATGAAGCAACTAATCTGTTATAAAGTACCAATTGATCTTCCCTTAAAGTGTATACATATAGGTAAAATTAAGTAGATTAGGAAGTCTATATTTATATATTCATGTGCATATGTGTGTATGTGTGTAATGAGTAAAGCAGAAAATACATGGATGAATAGCGGGAAGAAATTGAAGGGAGTCTTCTCCCAAAGAAGTTGTGAAACTATATATTTATTAAAAATGAATAATGAAGTTAGATCAATTAGTGGTGTTCATCACTAATTATAGGAAATATACATTTTCCTGACATTGGTTAGATGAAAAACTTAACATCAAACTAATATAGTTGAAATTATTTCTAGTAGAAATACCATCTAAACTATACTTTGTTTCAGGAACTCAAATTCAAAATCAATTTTAAAATATTGACTGTTGATCAATTTATATGTTTGTAAGAGGTAATTGCTTTTAGACTGATTTCATCTAAGTTTTATTTTATCTTTTCAGAGTTCAGGATTTATTATAAAAAATTTTATATAATATCTTATAGTGCAATACTATAAAAATAAAGCTATCAAAACACTGTGTAAATACCCGAAGAAGGAAGTACTGTTGCAAATATAGTAAAAGAACAATAGCCAATGAGAGACTCTCAAAGACTAGAACGATAATATTGAAGAAATTTTCAGCTATGTGTCTGCAAGCATCTTCAGCTTTGAGTTTCTTTCTTTAGAAGTTTATTGAAACAGCTTGTCCCAGTCTTCCTTAGTGCTAAAGTATTGATGAAATAAATATACTTTTTAGGATGTATGTGTTTCCTGAAATGTATTTCATAGTGCTTACCTAACATTTCCAAACACTATTTTTTATAACTCCTTCCTTTCTCTGCTGTCATAAAACACATGTTCTCATGTGCTTGCTTCTATTTCCAAACTTTCCATCTGTTGTGATTTACTCATTTCTCCTTGTGCCTAAAACACACTGTCTCAATTTTTAACAAGTTCTTTTATGTTCTAAAAATCTCTACAATTGCTGTATCTTTCAGAATTTTCTTGTGTTTTCTAAGAATTTGCAATTGAAAATAATTTATAATCAGAGTTTTAATTCTGAAAAATGAAATAAAAATGGAATTATAACTACTTAATTCACTGGTATCCTGAATTAAGTTAGTTAATCCATAGTTAAATTCAGAAACATAGCATGTTGGCCTTCAATTCAAGACTTATTTATGTTTTTACAAAGTAAGTAAACTTTATAGCTTGCAAATTTCAAAAATTTGATGTCAATTCTATCAAAACAGCACAATTTCAAAAAACATTAATTGTTAATTACTTTTGACTCACAATCAGAAAATGAAAAAATTACTTTTGTTATATATTTAAGAAAGCTTGAACATTTTATTTTAATACCACAGATTTCTTCAATCTATTATGGATTCTCTGAATATGAATATATCTTTCTCATATTAAAAAAATTTTTATTTAAAAAGTTGGCATATTAGTATTCTTGGTTTCTTCATTTTTAACTGATTTTTGGAATCTTGTATGAATAGTGGAAATTTTCATATTATTTTAATTTCCAAATGACATTTTAAAAATTTCCAGTGTTTTAGAAGTGTTTTCAATTTTTGAAAAGGGACTCTCTCTCTCTCTCTTTCTCTCTCTCTCTCTCTCTCTCTCTCTCTCTCTCTCTCTCACTCACTCACACACACACACACACACACACACAAACACACACACACAAACACACACACACAGATCACTACCTCCACCACCACCAATAAAAGACAGAGACCAACAGAATGGATGTAAAACATAGATCCATCCTTGTATTGCATACACAAAACATGTCTCAACATCAAGGATAGATATTACTTCAGGATAAGGGGTGGGAAAAAGACATTCCAAGCAAACACACATAAGAAGCAAACTGATTAAGTCATGTTAATATCTACCAAGATAGACTTCAAATAAAAATTAATGAAAAGATAAAGTGAAGGACATTTCATTGTCATTGAAGGAAAAATCCACCAAGATGACATTTCAATTACTAACATCTATAACCACAAACACAAAGGTACCCATTTTTTTAAAAAGAAACCTTTCCATGGCTTACAAAACATACTGAACCTCACACAATGATACTGGGAGACATTAATGTACCACTGTGACCAATGGACAGGCCACACAGACAAAAACTAAACAGAGAAATAAATTGGCTAACAGACATTAAGCCTAATTGACCTGACAGATATCTATAGAGCATTTCACCTAAACCACAAAAGGATGTGCCTTCTTCTCAGTACCTCATGCAATTTTTTTTTCTAAAATTGACCACATACTTGGACACAGAACAAGTCACAACAGATACAAAAATAGTTGAAATAATTCTCTTCATTTTACCAGAGCAATACAGATTAAAGCTGAATATCAACAATAACAGAAAGAACAGAAAACTTACAAACTAATGGAAAGTGAGCAAAAACTACTGAGCTAAAAATGGGTCAAAACAGAAAAAGACGAATGGAATTAAAGATATTCAGGAAAGCAATAAAAGTACAGAGCATACCTAAACTTACATGACACAGTGAAAGCTGTGGTAAGAGAAAAGTTCATAGCACTAAGTACCTACATAAAGAAAGTGGAGAGATTTATACAAGTAACTTAAGAGCACAACTGAAAACTCTGGAACAAAAGAAGCAAACATACCCAAGAGGATTAGGTGGCAGAAAATTATCAAACTGATGGCTGAAATCAATAAAATCAAAGCAAAGAGAACAATTAAAAAAAATTCAATGAATGAAACAAGAGTTAGATCTTTGAAAAAAATCAACACAATAGAAAAAAAAAAAGACATTATCCAAACTAACTAAAATACAAAAGAGAATATCCTAATTAATAAAACAAAATACAAAAAGCAAACAACACTCAGCAAGGAAATCTGGAAAATCAAAAGTATATACTGTAAAAACCTCTACTCCACAAAATAGGAAAATGCAAAAGAAATGGATGATTTCTCAATAGGTACCACATATGAAAGTTAAATCATGATCAGATAAATAATTTAAGTACACATACAACCCTAATGAAATTGAAGCATCCACTAAAGGTCTACCAATCAAAAAACAAAACAAAACAAACAAAACCAAGAAACAAAAACAAAAGCACAGGGTAAGGAAGATTTTTTGTTTTAATTTTTAATTTGTTCATTTTACTTCCCAGGTATAGCCCTTCCCTCATTGCCTCTATATCCTATCTTCCTCATACTCTTTCCCTCCATCCCCTAGTCCTCAGAAAGTGGAACCCTCTCCTAACATCTCACCTCAGCCTTTCAAGTCTCATCTGGACTGCTTGTGTCCTCATCCTCTGTGTCCTGGCAAGGCTGCCCCATCAGAGGGAAGTGATCAACTTATAGGGGCCAGAGTCCATGTCATAGTAGTGCCTACTCCCAATATTATGGGACCCACAGGGAGACTGGGCTGCCTATCTACTACATCTGAGCAGAGGGTCTAAGTCCTCACAGTACATGGTCCTGGGATGGTGCATCAGTCATGACAGTATCCCCTCCTCTGCCTGGATTTATTGGCTCCATTGATCTCCTTGTGGACCTCCTGAGCCCTCCAGGTCCTTATAACCTCCAACTCTTCCATAAGACTTCCTGTGCTCCATCCCTAAATTTGGCTGTGTATCTCAGCATCTGCTTGGAAGTCCAAAGTCTTTAAGAGGATTTCTATGTCAGGCTCCCTTCTTGTTCCTTCTCTTCAACTGCTTCAACCATCTAGTCTATTTGACTTTCTAAATGAGAATTAAGCATTTTTCCAAGAGTCCTCTTTCTTATTTTCTTTTGGTCTGTGTATTGTGGTCTGGTTATCCTGCATTATTTGTGAGTATATACCATGTGTGTCTTTCTGGGTCTGGGTTACCTCACTAAGGATATTTTCTCCTTCCATCCATTTGCCTATAGTTTTCAAGATATCCATGTTTTTAATAGCTGGGTAGTTTTCCATGTGTAAATGCACCACTGTCTGGGGTTTTTTGGTTTTTGTTTTTTATCCATTTTTCAGTTGTAGGACATCTAGGTTGTTTCTTGATTCAGGCTTTTATGAATAGAGCTGCTATGAACATTGTTGAGCAAATGTTCTTGTTGTATGGTAAAGAATATTTTGAATATAAGCCCAGGAGTGGTATGACTGGGTCTTGAGGTAGAACTATTGCCAATTTTCTGAGAAAGTACCAGAGTGGAAATCTAGTTTGCACTCCCCCCAGCAATAGAGGAGTGTTCCTTTTTCTCCACTTCCTTGCCAGGATGTGTTGTCACTTGGGTTTTTTATCTTCGCCATTTGGATAGGTATAAGATGGAATCTTAGAATCATTTTTATTTCACTGAGGACTCGGGGAGTTGAGTATTTCTTTAAGTGTTTCATGACCATTTGATAATTCCGTGTTGAAAATTCTGTTTAGTTCTTCAACCCATCTTTTAATTGGAATCTGAGAGAAGAGGAAGGAAGGAATAGCTTTGAATGCACTGACACAGGAGAGTACTTTCTGAATAGAAAACTGATAGCTCATGCACTAAGATTAACAATTAATAAATACTCAACTTCCTTAACCATCAGGAAAATGCAAATAAAAATGACACTGAGATTCGATCTTACTTCTGTCTAAATGGCTTAGATAAAAAACACAAGAGGCATCTCATGCTGACATGGATGTGGACCAAGGAGAACATTCTTCAATTGCTAGTGGGAGTGCAAACTTGTACAGCTACTTTGGATATCAATATGGAAGTTTCTCAGAAAATCTGGAGTACATTTGCCTCAAGACCCAGCTATACAACTCCTGGGCATATATCCAAAAGATACTTTATTCTCATTGCTAGTGGGAGAGCAAACTTGTCCAGGCACTTTAGAAATCAATATGGGAATATATCTACTCAAGACCCAGTTTTACCATTCCTGGACATATAACCAAAAGATACTTTAGCAACTATGTTCATAGCAGCTTTATTCACACTAGCCAGAAACTTGAAACAAAATTGATGTCCCTCAAAGAATGGATGAAGAAATAAGTACATTTACACAATGGAGTATTAGTCAGCTCTTTAAAAAGAAATGAAATTTGCAAGCAAGAAAACCCAGACCAAGAAAGACAGGCATGGTATATGCTTATTTATAAGTGCATACTAACTGTACAGTAAAGCATATATCATGCTATAATCCACAGAACCAGAGAGGCTAAGGAACAAACAGGACTTAGCGAGAGATGCATGGATCTCCAAAGAAGTAGAAATAGAATAGATGTTGTGTTTGTACTTGGGGTGTGTCAGAATGGGAACAGAAGGAAACAGGTAAGAAGACAATGGAGGGAGAGAATACTCAGGGACAACAGGGATTCAAGGTACAATTTGGGGGCTAAGTAGAAGCTCAGTACAATGTAAACTCAGAAACACCTATGAGGGTGAGCCTACATAAGACACCTACTAAAAGGGCAAACAAATACTGAATCAGCTTTCTTCTATATCCCGGAAAGATTTCTTGTGGAGGACTTGGATACTAACCTAGCCACAAAATATATGACCTGCAATTTATTGAGCCACCAAGATGTGCTGGGGTAAAGTTGACATATAAACTGTGGGAGTGTCTAATCAATGATTGGCCCAGCTTGAGACTCATGCCAGGAGAGAAAGCCCACCCCTGACACTACCTGGAGGACCAAAAACCAAAGCACAGATGGCCAGGAGTTATAGGATAGAAATAATTATAAATGGGATATTTCTCAATAGATGATGGCACTAGACAAATCATACTGAGTTGGGCAGCCTAGGCCCAGAAAGACAGATAGTGTATATATTCACTAGTAAGCAGATAATATTCATTAAGTAAATGATAACCAAACTACATATCTGTAGACTCAGAGACAATAGAAAAAGAGCAGAGATGTGGCTTTGGGATGGAGAGGATAGATCTACCTGAGAAAGAGAAATAGACTATATTTGCAGTTCAACTTGAGTAAGAGGAGGGGACAGGAGTAGGAGGGATCAGTTTTGGGGAGGTGAAATGAAAGGAGAGCATGCATTGTTAGAAAGTTGGATTTGGGGGACAATTGGAGAGTTGTGTGGAAACATAATGCCATGCAAACATCCTACAATCTATGAGGATTCCTAGTAATGAGGCATAAACAGTCTGAACTGAATGTCTTGTAGCCAGACAAGGCTCACAGTGAATGAACTGGGCTGCATTCTATTCAGTTGTTAGCCAGTGGTGTCACATAAATAATCCTCTAACAATACAGCTAATTCTATAACAATGGGTTGCTCTGTAAAACGTATAGTGGAACCTCATTTTCTTTTTTTTCTTTTTTTTATTATTATTAATTTATTCTTGTTACATCTCTATGGTTATCCCATCCCTTGTATCCTCCCATTCTCCCCTCCCTCCCATTTTCCCCTTATTCTCCTCCCCTATGACTGTTCCTCAGAGGGATTACCTCCCTCTGTATATGCTCATAGGGTATCAAGTCTCTTCTCAGTGACCTGCTGTCATTCCTCTGAGTGCCACTAGGTCTCCCCCGCCAGGGGACATAGTCAAATGTGAGGCACCAGAGTACATGAGAAAGTCAAATCCCTCTCTCCACTCAAGTGTGGAGACTGTCCTGTCCATGGGCTAGATCAGGGTAGGGGTTTAAAATTTACCGCCTGTATTGTCCTTGGCTAGTGCCTTAGTTTGAGCGGGATTCCTTGACCCAAATCTGCCTATCATAATATTTTACTTTTAGGTTTCTAGGACCCACTGGATCCTTCTACATTGCTATTCTCCCATTGTTCTCTCATCTAGTGTCCCAATAGGATGTCCTCCCCTCTGTCCCAGTTTCCTGGTAAGGGAAGGCTTTCGTGGGACATGCCCATTGGGCTAGTATGCAGATATAAGTGAGTATATACCATTTGAGTCTTTCTGCTTCTGCGTTAACTCACTCATTATGATCATCTCTTGCTCAATCCATTTGTCCACAAATTTTAGGAATCCTTGTTTTTAATAGCTGAGTAGTTTTCCATAGTGTATATGTACCACAGTTTCTTTATCCGTTCTTCTACTGAGGGACATATAAGCTGTTTCCATGGCTATTATGAATAAGGCTGCTATGAACATGGTTGAGCAAAGATCTTCACCAAACCGACATCTGACAAAGGTCTAATATCCAAAATATATAAAGAACTCAAGAAATTAAACACCACCAAACCAAATAACCCAATTGAGAAATGGGGCTTGGAACTAAACAGAGAATTCTCAACAGAAGAATATCAAATGGCTGAGAAACACTTAAAGAAATGCTCAACCTCCTTAGTCATCAGGGAAATGCAAATCAAAACTACTCTGAGATTCCATCTTACACCCATCAGAATGGCTAAGATCAAAAACTCAAGCGACACCACATGCTGGAGAGGATGTGGGGAGAGAGGAACACTCCTTCATTGCTGGTGGGAATCCAAACTAGCACAACCACATGGAAATCTATCTGGTGGTATCTCAGAAAACTGGGAATAGGGCTTCCTCAAGACCCAGCTATTCCACTCCTTGAAATATACCCAGAAGATGCACCAGCACACAACAAGGAACCCCATTTTCAAGCACAATATCCACACGATTCCTTGAAAGGAGAGAGGTCAAGCTGGTTCCTATTTTCTAATGCCTTTGTCATAAGAAAATCCTGTATATAATTTGTGGTTCCTCTGAAGGGTATAGGCTCCCTATTTTCTTTCTCAGACCATTTGTCATTTGTATACAGGAGGGCTACTGATTTTTTTGAGTTGAGTTTGTATCCAGCAACTTTGCTGGAGGTGTTTATCAGCTATAGAAGTTCTCTGGTGGAATTTTTGGGGGTCATTTATGTATGCATCATTATACATCATTATGTATCATTGGAAAATATCAATACTCTGACTTTCTCCTTTCTGATGTCTATCCCTTGATCTCCTTCTGTTGTCTTATTCTTCTAGCTAGGACAGCAAGTATATTGAAGAGATACGGAGAGATTGGGCAGCATTGTCTAGTTCCTAATTTTAGTGAAATTTCCTTGAGTTTCTCTCCATTTAATTTGATGTTGGCTATTGGCTTGCTGTATAGAGCCTTTATTATGTTTAGGTATGTGCCTTATATCCCTGTAATCTCCAATATTTTAACCTTAAAAGGTGTTAGATTTTGTCAAATGCTTTATTGGCATCTAAGGAAATTATTATGTTTATTTTTTTCTTTCAGTTTGTATATATGGTAGATTACATTGATGGATTTCCATATATTGATCCATCCCTGCATGCCTGGGATGAAGCCTACTTGTTCATGTGAATGATAGTCTTGATGTTTTCTTTGGTTTGTGAGCATTTTATTGAGTATTTTTGTGTCAATGTTCACCAGAGAAATTGGTCTGAAGTCCTCTTTCTTTGTTGGGTCTTTGTGAGATTTAGGTATCAAAGTGACTGTGGTCTCATTGATTGCATTTGGTAATGTTCCTATCGCCTCTGCAGGCAACCTAAATACAAGCTTCAACATCAATGTAACGACAAAAAAATTGATTCACAATCTTTATTGCCTCCAAGATGTGCTGGAGTAATGGTAGTGAAGACCTTGTAGGAGTGACCAGTCAATATTTGATTTAACTTGATGTCTCATGCCAGAAAAGGGTCCCTATGCTTTCAAGGTCCAGAGAACTAGGGTAGAACCAAATAAAAATGGAAAAATATCAATGAAATGATTTCTAATGATATTTGTGGGCAGTCATCCTATATTCAGCCATGTTAGAAATCCCATCCTTAAGCTGCAGGCTGTGACCTTTGAGTTTTTGTCCTTTACTGAAGGAGGTCTGGTATTTTAGGCTATTTTAGGATTGTTTATCTTTGAAACAATTAGGGACGTTCTTATAGGGAACTACCCAGAGGATTAAGGAAGTTGTTACAGTGAACTGTTCAGAGGATTATGGAAGTTCTTACAGGGAGCTATTCAGAGGATAGCTGGGGGATAGGGGACGTGAGATTACAATAGAATTTGTAGTGACTTTGGTATATAAAGTCTACTCTCCTGCATTAAAGTGAGTCTTGAACAGTAATCTCCATACTTGACCCAATTTTCCTTGCATCTCTGTCCCCTACTTTCAAACATCACTCCTTCTTCCAAAGAACCCTGGAAAAGTGATGGATAAGGTGTGGATCCAAGGTGTTGAGAGCTAGGAGGAATGGAAGGAGGGGAAATTGTGGTCAAAATGTATTGTATGAGAGAAGAATCTACTTTCAATTTTAAAAAGAAAAGAAAAAGTAGAATGAATCAGGATTGTTGAGTCAAAATCTTGTCAGAAGTGCTATTTCAGTTCCAGCATACAAGAAGCTGTGGTCAAGAGGGAGGCAAGTCTTGTAATAGCAACTTAACATAATAATATGCAATAGTCAACTAGGTATTGCTGGTTTTGTAGTCAGAAAAGGTCCTGGAGAGCAGCTGAGGCTTCATGTTTGTGTGTCAGGGAGGGATATCAGATGAGAGGACTACGGGAGGCCATGGGTAAAGAAGCAGCCTTGATTGCAATGGAGAAACCAGCGTCTTGAAGAAACCGTGATACAGGATGACCATTAAGGATAGCAGTAGGTGCTTGTTGGAGCTGACTGGACTTAGAGATATTCTGTGTGCTGTAGATAGCAAAGCAAAAGTTGAGCTTCTCAATTTGGTGGACCTTGGGGTTCCTTGGAGACGGAACCCTTATGAATTACAGATTTAGACATTCAGGTATTTATACTGCAGAATTTTAGTTTTGGTTTGATCTGATTCTGTCTGTGCCATTTCTTCCCTTTTGACATAAGATTGTTTGGAACTTATTATTATTTTTTTAATTTATAGCAGCCCATAATTGAGAAACTTAAAATGTAAAAGAGAAAATTGAACTTTTAAAGATTACTTGAGCTTTTAAAGTACTGAAATTTTAAAGCCTGTAGAACTCAATTACATAGTGTTTATAAACAGTTTTATAAACAATTGCTGCTGAAGATGAAGGTAAGTAAGTAAAATAAACAAAGAAGAGCACGCGTCACTATGAGCTACTAGAGGAATCTGCATGGAAGTCACCAAGTAAAATTAATAACAACAATATAACCATTCCTAAATATATACTCAAGGGAATCAAAACTACCACACAACAGATATATCAGCACACAAATGGTTATGGAAACACTATTTATAATGAACAATGTTTTTCTTAAATAAATAAACATAAAACTAGAGGAAGAATTATTTTGGAATAGAAGGAAAACAAACAATCAATCAAAAAGAAGTTGTTAAAGTTTATATGATCAAATTGTATTCTATATAATTATGATAAACCAAAGTAAAATTCATTATTTTGTAGGATGAGTATATAACTACAAAAGTAATTTATAAATGAATGATACACAATAAATTATAGCTGTGTTCATTTTTAAATTGTCTGAATTTTTAAAAATTGTTTATTTGGAGGAAAGAACATATTTAAATTTTCACAAAAGAGTGCATAAAAATTCAAACATTTCCAAATAAACATTATAAAAGTACGCTTGAAGAAATATAACATACTAATATATTATGAATAATGGTATATTTACAACTTAGAAGAGAATATAAAGTACAAATTTTATAATAATAATATATAGTTTGAGCTAATTATATAGTTTTCCTCATCAAAATCAACAGAAAAATATCTTCATGAATTTTCATTTGTTTTCAAATAGATTCTAACATTGATGGGCTAACCTATGAATAAAATGATTATTGAAATTTTCTTTAATCTAAAATAATTCCTGTCAACATTCTATGAGAAAATTTACATTTTTATCTTCATGAAATAATTCATATGGAAATATAACACTCCTTCCATTAAATGATGAATAGAAGAGAATGAGATGAAGAAGGTTACTTTAGAACAAAACTTGAAACTTATCAACATTTAAGTTAAGCAATCATTCAACTTCAGAGATTGAACATTCAATCAGGCCATAAAGTACCTAAATGCTGTCAGCTTAGCACTGTGTACTCACTACAGGACAAATTCTGGATAAAGAGCTAAGCTTATGCTCACAATCGTCACTGAAAAATCTAACTTGCTAATATGTCATTTCTGAATACGGTTCTTAGTCAAGTTTGTGAAATGATTGATTCCTTTTTTGTTATAGCCTGCAAATCTTATCTGTAAATTATGTTCCCTTTTCAGAAAGTATTTTAAATTATTAATGTTCATGGAAAACAAATCATAAAATGGTATTTCTTGAGATAAACCATTGAAGATTTGTAAATAATTGTTTTAGATTTATGGTATTTATATCTTTAAATGTTTTCTTCACTTTCAGTTTTAATTTCCTTCAAATAAAGGAAAAAATTGTTAAATACTTTATATCTTGTCTTATATTTATCAGCTTGGGTTGATCTAGCTGTTCATTTTATTCATTAAATTGAAAATTTGTATTATGCCAATTCTGAAGTTGTACTTGAAGAATTATTCCTCAATTCTCTTCTATATTTATCCTATACATTTTGTAATTACTATCATGAAAAATTATGTGGATCCCCTATTTATATTAATATTATAGTCATTGTATCCATATTTCTGGAGCACTACTGAGTCCTGGAGCACTACTCCTTATTATCCAAACCTTGACATTTGATTGAGTTTCTTTCTCCACCTATGTCATATCAACATTTACATAACTGAAGTAACCAGCAATATTGCCTCTGAATTCCCTGTTTCCTCTTTCTGAAAGATATTCTGTCCATTGTGGAAAGCTCTGCCTTGACTCAAGAGCCTTTTTAAAAAAAGGCAAGGAAATAACGTTATTCAGTTTGAGTCTGGATAATTTGTTGGCAGGAAAATTTCAAAATACTATTGAAAAGTAAGCAATCCAAGTATGGAATGTATGAAGGACAACAAAAATATATTTTATCAATTGATTTGTATGCAGTAGCTAGCTAGCTGTAGCTAGATTCAGCACAGCAATGCCATAAGGCAACTTAAATTGTTTTCATGGTTATCACAAATGTGGAACCAGACAGCTGCAGACTTATCTACCAATGTTATGAATAACATTTGTTGAAGAATGCTTCTGGGGTATTAACTATGGCACATTTATAGCTTACCCCACTTACATGGCAGGTGTGCACTGTGAAGAGAATATTACAGCTTGATAACTGTCAGTGTGTCAAGAAAGCAGCCTTGATATAAGAGATGAATAATAAGGATAAGTTTAGGACCTGGTAGTACTTACGATGACTCCCACATTCTAGCCATTGGATCTCGCTAATACTTTAAGTTATTACTTTCTTCAAAAAAAATAATTGTTACTTTCTAGCACAATATTTTTCTCCAAATTTGGTTTAATTTTATAATTTGTCTTCTATATAATCATTATCTCATACTTAAACATCTCAAACATTATCAGTCTTAGAGTTTCACATTTCAAAGTTTGAACATAAAGCTATTATTCCGTCAAAAATCACACTGTTTCTGTAGGAAGGATGGAATGAAACGTCCTCACAGAATTCCACATTTCCTTTTTGATCTACAGAAGTAAGGCATCATAAAATCCTCAGCGCCAGCTGCCTTCAGGACAGAGAGTTGAGTATTCTCTAGGACACTAAAACATTATCTAAGCAGTTACACATAATAAAGTAATTACAAGAGACAGATTTCCTAAAACCTCAGATGTTTTCCTGTGAAGTAGCCCTAGAAATGTCAAACTCTTTCTGTCATCTGACAGTGAGTACAGGTTTTTATTAAGTAACATCCCGACTATTAAGGTCACGGTAAATTCTGATTCTAGGGCAAAATAACCTGAAAATGAGTTTTGCAAAGTTGAAATTTGTTTGTGTTTGGTGGTTTGTTGTCTAATATATTTATGTTTCTTCTCGACCATAAGCAAAATAATTGCAACTTATGAGAAGCCAAAATATGGTCTGACATATTTGAGCAAGACATGTTTAAGCTCTGTTGGTTAGCCGACTAAATAACAGCAAGTTAAGAGAAATCACTGAGGAAATGTTACTGAATTCTGACAAGAGCTATATTATTTATTATTATTATTAATTTTCTTTTTTGTACAGATACACATATATTATTACACATATAAACAAGAAACTATACACAGCATGAAGAACCTCAAAAAAATCAGGTATTATATAAATGTTACATCCATAGTATTTTGGTTATTTGTATTAGGCAACCTTGAAGAAAACATTTTCCCTACCGTGGTCCACCTGAAATTCTGAATGTAAATCAACATCAGTAATATCTCATCTCTATCAACTTAAAATATCTATCTAGACCTAAAAACATCTTAACCCTTAAACAACGAAACTTAATTGTAAAACTAAACTATCTGGTCTTCAAACTGGAGAAGAAATAAATTAATTACCTGAGTAGACAAGAAATGCAGGTTAGCAGCTTTCCAGATGGGAAAATGACAGAGACATTTTGCTACCTGAACAGTCACCCAAAATTCACTATAAAGTTGGAGAATCATCTTCAGTCTTCTGGCTCAATATATCCAACAGGCAGGAACTATTGAGGACTAGCTTATCCTGTTTTGCCAGAGTTTGGCCTTCGACTCTTCCTGCATCCAAGCTTGTCCATTTTTTAGGCAGAATTCTGCCTGTAGCCAAAATGAGGCCGTTTTGCCCAGTGGCTTGTTTGCCATGTTTGAAATAATCTCCATAAAGAGATTCTTTGATGCTCATCATCTTCTTTGAGGTAGGTGGGGTGTTGCCAGGAGTTAATGTGTCTTATTGTCAAACTATCTTTAAAATCACAAAAGACATCTTTAAATTCCCTATTCTGTACATCTGTGAGGTTTTTGAAGACCTTATCTAACTATTTTACCTTATATATCTATTGAATCATATATATTTGTTAAACCTAGGATGAATTTTCTTGTGATAAAGATAGACTAGAAATTCATATAACTGTGATTATGTCAACTAAGGACTAGATGAGGGAGGAAGAGCGGATGGGATGAGGGAGGGAAGGGGAATGGAGAGTCAATGAAAAAGGGGGTTACAATCAGGATGTAAAGAATTCAAAGTGCAGAAAGAGCAGGTAACTTATATTGCTAATCCCACTAGATGGCAACAGCTTTGAGACAGCCTGAGACATGAATATCGATGCACAGCCAATGTTTCTGGTTGGTTACAGAATCACCATGTCTTATTATTAGATTCAAGAGCTATATTCATGAAAATGATGAGCAATATCTGCAGTCTAGAGTCATTCCAATAACAATACTGATAATACATATTGGTGTGGCTGTGATATGCTGATTTTTACAGAAAAATAATAGGAGACATTTATTAGAGAATTTGTAAAGTTGGATAATTTGCCAGATATTTGGTATGTATCCCTTTGAAAACGTTTCTAACAATTTCAAAGTGTTTTGGTTTGTATATGTATATATTTATCTAAATTTACTGTTTAGCAGGACCTCTGGGCCCAAATCTGCCTATCATAATGTTCTACATGTAGGTTTCTAGGATCCTCTGGATCCTTCTACTTTGCTATTCTCCCATGCTTCTCTCATCTAGAGTCCCAATAGGATGTCCTCTCCTCTGTCCCAGTTTCCTGGTAAGTGAAGGCTTTCATGGGACATGCCCTTTGGGCTAGTATGCAGATATAAGGCACCAGCCAAGGACAATACAGGCGGTAAATTTTAAACCCCTACCCAGATCTAGCCAATGGACAGAACATTCTCCACAGTTGAGTGGAGAGTGGGGTATGACTTTCACATGTACTCTGTTGCCTCATATTTGACCATGTTCCCTGGATGGGGAGACATGGTGGCACTCAGAGGAAGGATAGCAGGTCACCGAGAAGAGACTTGATACCCTATGAGCATATACAGGGGGAGGAAATCCCCCTCAGGAACAGTCATAGGGGAGAGGAATAAGGGGAAAATGGGAGGGAGGAAAGAATGGGAGGATACAAGGGATGGGATAACCATTGAGATGTAACAAGAATAAATTAATAAAAAAATTTAAAAATTTTACTGTTTAGTTATTAATGTTAACAAATTAGTCACGTATTGCGAAGTTCATTTAAAATGAGGGGTAAGAGAGATGGCTCAGAGTTTGCTGATATATACTACTCTTACAGAGGAAACTCAACTTAGTACTTAGGCCAGTATGAGGAGACTCCATCCTATTTTTCCAGCTTTAGCATTCTCTTCTAGAATCTTAGGACAATACCTTCATGCTCCCAAATCACATGTCTCCCCCACACACATACACACACACACAGAAATAATATAATATAAAAATAAATATTTTAAAATAATATATTATTACATTACAATTTATGACAATTTTATGAAAAATTCACTGTAATTATCAAACCACTTGTAAAAGTTCCTTGTCTTTTTGACATTTTCAAATATATTTAATCTGGACTAACAAAAGAACTTTGTAATCTTAGAATTAGTTATACATATGCTATATGCATCAAAAGATATGGATACTCTTCCTTCAAGTACAAAAAAGATAAGTATGTAGTTTCTACTAATATTAGCAATTTCTATCTTACTGCTATTAAATTAAAGAGACATTTTTCCTAAAAAATAAAAAAAATTATTTAATAAAATAAAATATCCTATTGTAAAATGAAGCCATAATCACTATGAATAAATTTCAAATACCTATATTAGCTTATTTGGAATTTAATGAATTTATATATTTTTTTGATTTTTTATATCATCCTCAAGTAACATTATGCTCTCTCCCTCCCTCTCTCTTTCTCTCTGTCTCTCTCTCCCTCCCTCTCTGTATATGTATGTGTTTTGTGTGTGTGTGTTTTATTCTTTGTGTATATGTGTGTGTGCATGCAGGCCCATGTATGTGCATATGTGTGTGTGTGTGTGTGTGTGTGTGTGTGTGTGTGTGTGTGTCTGTTCATGGTGAATATATGAAAATAGGAATTTGATGACTTCTACAGGCTTTGAGCATGTTGTTACAAATGGCTGTGAATTCATATATTCAGCTGTCCTGTGGTGTCCATAAAATATGTTTCTTTACAGTCAGTTACTGCCTGTGACTTTCACCCTCTTTTCAAGCCTTCTTCCACAGTTTTCTTTGAGCAGCCAAGAAAATTTGTAAAATACAAATGTGTCTTGGATGTTTTTTAAAAATAGGACACAAACTTGGGTGGGTAGGATGTGGTATGTTTCTGGACAGAATGGTGGGAAGAGTATAAGTGTTATCAGAACACATTATTCGAATCTCTTAATGAACTAAAAATTAAACAAACAAACAAACAAAGAAACAAGATGTGAAAACCATCAGTAAGGTGTCACTGTCATGATTTGGTTAAGTTTCCTGTTATTTAGGCACTATTTCTCTTGGATTATCAGTTCAAATGCCATTACTAAACATACAGAGTACAATTAAGTTTAGTCATAATTTTTGTATTTGTCCAAATAGTCAAAACGTCCCTTGGATTTTGAGATGTACTTCTTTAATTTAAAAACAGAAGGGCCTATGACATAACTATAGGTTAAACTCACAGGATATCCTTCTACAACTATGATGGGGAAATTGTCAGCATGCCTTTTTCAAATGACTTCCTTGAGCCATATCATCATCAATTACAGAAGGATTCCATCTCTGATGTTAATGATAATTGAGTTTCATAATAAATTGAAACTACAAACATCATGACCTACACCTATATCTCTGTCTTTATATTTAGTACTATGAACTAACCCTAAGTAGCTTTGGAAAATGACATAAGAAAAACATGAAACAGATTTATGGCATTGCTAGGTGTTTTTCCTTCTGAAAATATGAACTGACCTACTTTTGCCTAAAGAGGATTTTCTCTCATTATTATAATTGCTTATCCATTTACAGTTCTGTAATTCAGATTGAGTTTCTTTTTTCATATGCATACACATAGCAATCTACAATAGATGTATGGAAGTACAAATATACATACCACCACACTCTCACATAAATATTACTAAAGTATGTATACACTCTAATTATAAATGTCAAAATATTTTATCATAAATACTTTTTAATTTTTTTAAATTTATTTTTATTTTTTTATTAATTTATTCTTGTTACATCTCTATGGTTATCCCATCCCTTGTATCCTCCCATTCTCCCCTCCCTCCCATTTTCCCCTTATTCCCCTCCCCTATGACTGTTCCTCAGGGGGATTTCCTCCCCTGTATATGCTCATAGGGTATCAAGTCTCTTCTTGGTAATCTGCTATCCTTCCTCTGAGTGCCACTAATACTTTTTATCTTAAATTTCCTTGAGAATGTGCTGAGGTTGGGGCTAAATGAAAGATTTGATGGACAGTGAAAGATTTAGTTTGGAACATAACATCTACTTTAATCTGTTTGCAAGTTAGCTTTGTTAACTGTAATGAAGCGGTTTTCTGTACAGCCAGAGTTCAAACTGTAAGACATCATTTCCTTACACTGACAGTCATTCAAATCAATCCTTAACTCATTACTAAAACACCCTTCCCGAACTCTTCATTTTATTCCAGAATTTTCTTCACTTTAAATGATTCAAGCTACATATAACTATTATCAATATTTACTATTAATGGTAATATTTATATTCTGAGAGTTATCTTAATTTGTTTCTTCTTTTTTAGAGAAACCAACATATAACTTACGTGATGGTCACCGCCTGCTATTACCTAGGAGCACCCATCTTGCAAAAATATGAAAACAATTGCTTTCATTGTAATTCAATAAAATATTTTTATTGATTAATTTATTCAGATTATATCTCAATTGTTATCCCATCCTTTGTATCCTCCCATTCCTCCCTTCCTTCTGTTTTTCCCCTATTCATCTGCTCTAGGTCTGTGAACAGAGGGGGACCTCCTCCCCCACTAAATGGTCATAGGCTATCAAGTCTATTAAGTATTATGCTTATTCTTAATTGCTTTAAACCATTTCTGGCTCCAATACTGTACCATTAATCTGACATTAAGAAACAGGTCTTGATATTGCAGGTTAAATTATTTATATTCGAATACAGCTTATTTCCTTATAATCTTTGAAGGTTATAGGAATTAGATTTCAAAACTATTCATTTCCTTCATTTTCAAAAACCAATGTTAATATTATAAAGCAGTGAAAAAAGTAAGCTAGACAACTACACTTGTAAATTTCCAGCACTTTCTTCATGTACAATAGTAATCCTGCAATTGGAACTCTGAGTTCACCCCACCACTGTGATAGTTTCCTTGCAGAAGTCACATTTCTGAAGAATTTCTTAATGGAATAAAAATTAAATCACAAACAAAGATATTCTACTGTGTTTTGTTATTTTCTAATACTGTACAAATACATTAATGATATGGAAAAGAAGTGGTCTCTTAAATGCTACTATATACTTTCTGTTGGGTGTGACATATTTTGTAACTCTAAGCTTCTCCTTTTAAAAAAAGAAATAATATATGTCAGTGACTTCTGTGGTGCTTGTGTATTCAATCCACTTTAATTGCCTAAAATATTGACTATAGCTTGAATTTGATTTTTACATTATTAACTGAGCAAAAATTCTTGGACACAATGATAACTGAAAGAAAACTTGAGATCTAGCATCAGCAAGTTACAGAAAAATTAAGAAAATAATTTAGCTGAGTGAGATAGAATTTAGAGATACTTGGTCATATGCAAAATTAGCTGTATCTAATATTTTAAATCTAATTAAAGGAATTAGGCAATATTTTATTACTATTGAATTATCTGTATTCTATAATATCATTTCAGTCAAATACATATACAGAATAAAATGGGCATCATAAAAATTTTCAGTATCAATATTTCCCTAAATTACCTAGTCAATTATTTAAATGCTAATGAAAATATTTCAATAATTTAATGACTACTGTATGAACAAAAATTGTACTCAGGTTGTTATTTGCATTATTTATTTTCTTTATTTTAAATATAATGACTATTCACTGTTTAATGACTCTGTAAGAGTCAATAGTGAAAGTATCAGCATCTGAAATGATATTGTTTGTAGAAAAATGTGATATTGCATGTTAGTTAGTCCATCTTATTCACTGTCCAATGAACGAGAAGCCAACTGACTGAATTATTTTCTCAATCAAATAGTTGTGTCATTCCTACTTTTATATTCTTTTTAACTGAGTATATATATAGACTGTACATAATCTTAGAGTTGTCAGTTTATGACTGCAACTGAACAAAATTAAAACTCTTGACATCAGCACATCAATTGTTTGTAGCTTCTATCGCATCTGCCTGTAAAAATATTTTTCTTACTTTTATGAAATGCTATATCCTTTAATGAATTAAGCATAGTATACATATGTATTTATTTTATATAATCACAAATATGTAAGAAAAGTTTGGGTGAATGTTTAATTACAAAATTTAGTTGTTTTAAAATAGATATCTCTGGCATTTATTTAGAAATCACAAGGGTTGATGTCCATGTGAACATTCAGATAAAGCACATTTCTTTTTTTGTATATTTTATTAATTTATTCATATTACATCTCAATGGTTATCCCATCCCTGTCTCCACCCATTCTTCCCTTCCTCCCATTTTCCTCTTATTCCCCTCCCCTATGACTGTGACTGAGGGGAACTTCCTCCCCTGTATGCTCATAGAGCATCACGTCTCTTCTTGGTAACCTGCTGTCCTTCCTCTGAGTGCCACCAGGTCTCCCCATCCAGGGGACATGGTCAAATATGAGGCACCAGAGTTCATCTGACTTTCACATCAAACACATTTTTTAAGGACTTGTCTTTCTAGGTTCTTTACTGGAAAAGTACATTCTTTAACCCTTACTGTAATATTTCCAGCTCTCTCTTAGACTGTAATTGTTTGAATTATTAACATTTAATTTGTACTACAAGATAATCAAGGCATATCACTGCATGTTATATGTCAAAAATAATTAAATTCAGCCTCTAAGAAATATCTGCTGTCTGCACTCCTACAGGCCTTGCATCATTGAGCACTCTACTCAAGTGAGATAAATGTACATTGACACACGGATGCATCAGTAAAATTTCACACACCTACACATGCACAGACACACACACAGACACACACACACACATACACACACACACACACACACACACACACACACACACACACACACACA